>CM028377.1:109323971-109361382 GCA_013146195.2 Codonopsis lanceolata | reverse complement strand
ACCAAGTGTACTAGTATTTATCATTCTTGCAATCATTGTTCATAGACTTGTTGCATTTGGTTATGAGATGACCAATTTATTCCTTCACAGACCAGTCATGTTTTGGGCAAACTTGGAAAAATTCTGGTACTAATCCAATAAATAGAATTTTCTAAAAATTTAGTATGTTTACCTACATATGTTAGGATACTCTCTGTAAAATTTGGTAATTTTCAAGGTGTCTAAGTACCTCAATTAGGTCTTGACTTACGGCTGTGCCAGAATTCAGTTTTCAGGAAAAACAACTTCTGTACTTGAACTTGTAGTAACCATATCTTGATCAATATAAGTCCAAATGAAGTAATTTAAAATCCTAAAATATAGTTTAATGAGTCTAGTTTCATAAAAATCAAAAATCACCTCATTTGGAGTTGTGAGCGATTTATGGTCGATTTTACAAAATTGACTGTCCAGTAACTTATCAAAAAATGGTCATGAACTTAGCCCATCTGAGGCGCCACCTTGGGCTTTGGTGAGGCGCCCGCCTCAACATCAGAGAGGCCATCACGGGATTTTTACTTCCTGTTCTGGTGTGTGCGACTTTTGCCACTTAAACCCCCATCCTAATTGGCCCTAAACCATCTATTAGACCACAAATTGAGTGGGATTAAGCCTAACCTCAATCAACCTCCTCTTGACAAGTGGATTTGGCCACCCTTCTCCTCTTGACATGTGGTATTCCACCCATTTCATGCAAGATATAAAAGCCTTCCATTGTTGATCAAACTTAAAACCTCCAATATTGGATCATTTCCTCCTCTCTCCTACCAGCCTTGTGTGTGTAGAGAAAGGTGAGACTAGTATGTGTTTCTTCCATAGATTGAGCTCCCGACCTCCGATTGCCAAGCGAGACCACCGGGTGAAGCTACCGCGAGGAGCTCGATTCCATCCGAATAGTTTGTGCTCAATCCATCTTTTTCCTTGGTGAAAGGTAAGCTATTGATTCCCTTGGGATGTATGCTAGACATGCCATGTCCCCTCTTCTCTTGATTCCCATGCTCTACCATGTCCAAGACATGTTTGATGATGTATTGATCTTTTGGGATTTTGAATAATATTGATCATCCTATTGATTTGATCCTATGCCTAGAATTATATATGTTCTATGCTTCCTTAGGAACAACTAATGTTCTTGGCTTAATAGATTTTGACAACTCTTGGAGATTATGACTTCTAGGGTTTCATATGCCATGTATTGATCATCCTATTGATTTGATCATATGCCTAGAATTATATATGTTCTATGCTTCCTTAGGAACAACTATTGTTCTTGGACTATTGGTTTTTGACAACTCTAGAGACTATGACTTCTAGAGTTTCTTGAGCTATGAATTGTTATCCTAATGAATTGGTTCCTATGCTTAGAATTAAATGTATTCTATGTCCTCCTATGAATAACTATTGTTCTTGAACTATTGACTTTTGATAACTCTTGGAGATGAGTGATTCTAGGGTTTCACATGCTATGAATGGTTCATCCTATTGATTGAGACCTATGCTTTAGAATCAAATGTGTTCTATGTTTTCCTATGAATAACTAATGTTCTTGGACCATTGGCTTTTGATGACTTTTGAATTAATGACTCTAAAGTTTCCATGAAATATTGAATTAATGATAATTCTTGACTATAGTTGTTAAGTGGATAAATGGCCTAGTCTACTCTCGACGCGAACTTAGAAAAGAGTTTTGGATGCACTTAGCATTTTTACTCTATTGGATGAAATATTAGAGATGACTCAACTGAGTCAAATTTAGTGAGCTATTGAACAATACCGGCTCAATGATCAATCCCTACGACTTTCTAAACACGTCCTCTAAGAATGATTATTCTAGACTCTTGAACTTGGATTGATTACCTTGCTTGATTCTTGATGTCATATAATGGAATACCTAATTGACTTGTTGAGTTCACTCTTGTCGAACTCATTCTTTATTGATTATTGATAATAATTCTAGACTCTTGAACTTGGATTGATTACCTTGCTTGATACTTGATGTCATATAATAGAATGCCTATTTGACTTGTTGAGTTAAAGCTCTTGTCCGAACTCAACCCTACTTGATTATTGATGAGAATATTTACTTGTCTTGAGCGAGATCGCTCTTGTCGAGGCCTCGTTCCCTACCTATTAATTTGTTAAGTAAACATTACTTGGCATTTGCATGAGTCAGGGTGGCATACCTGTCCTTGTTCACACACGCCTCACTTGTGGCCACGGTGGGAAGTAGCTCCCTTGTTGTAATCTTCAAGAGCACCATTGGTGTCTATCCCGGGCATCTCCTCGGAAGGTCGATGTACTTACACACATCCGACACCTGATCACATTCCAGATAACGCTTGTATGCAGGAACTACGTAGCGGCCCGGCTCTCGATATATCCTGATCCTATGTGATTTAATTACAAGCACCTATGTGAAACAATGTGCATCTTGGATACATGACCTCTATGATATCTTGCCCTGAATATGATATCTTGCCTTGAATATGATATCTTGCCCTGAATATGATATCTTGCCTTGAATATGATATCTTGCCCTGAATATGATATCTTGCCTTGAATGATGCATATTGCCATGACATGCATGATTGATAGCTTACAAGTCTTTATGACTTACCCTTTCCCCTTTACTGCTTTAGATCATAGCAAAACAGGTCCTTCCCGTTGAGGCTTTCCGTGTTCGTGCCTTGTTCCTCTCGTCCGCCGTTGCCGTTGAAGAGGTGTTTTAGATGTCCTCTTCCTCTTGTTTTATATGTTGTAAGGACGATGGGTTTAAGCAAGTCAATTAGACTATGCTTGGGAATTTGTATTGATCTTGAACTTGTTAATCTTATTAGCTACTAGTAGTTTGAACACTTGTAGTACTTGTAATCCCTTTGTGCCGGCATTGTGTAAGCCGAGCTTTGGTTATCTTGTTAATATTCCATTACGTATAAGTCTTCCGCTGAGCATCCCTTTAGCTCTTACTTAATTCCTGTCCATAAACTGTTAGCTTGGGTTCCGGCATGTAGTGTCGCCGATGACTTGGTTTTATTGCATAACTGTTCTATCAGGTTTGAAAAGGTTTTAAAAATACCGGCCTTTTGGTGCCGAGGCGTGCTACGTCTCTAATGTTGCGTCACGCCGTTTTCTTAAATTGAGTCCTTGCATGTTATTTGTTTACTTGTTTCCCCTCCTATTTGGGCGGTCCGACCCTCGGTTCCACCTCGGGCTCGGGTCGGGTCGCCACAAATAAAGTATTTACTTTTTAGTTTTTAAATTATTTAATGATTTTTTATTAGTAAATTTAAAGGTTTAAGTTTATAAAATTGAAAAAAAAAATTATATAAATAAGGTTTAAAATTTTGGGAAATTAAATTTGTAGATGGATTTTTTTAATTTACAATAAAAATTAAGAACTACTGTAATTATATCTTAATTTCTAGGCCTCGTTTAGATCCCGCCTAGGCCCTTGGACGCCAGGCGCTAATCTGATGTCTAGCTCCCGCCTAACGATTATTATACCCGTGCGGAGCACATGATAAATAACTAGTATTTGTAATTTTCAGTTGGCATCTACTACTATGATTTAATTGTATGTATTTGTAATGATTTACCAATAAGTTATTAATTGTGGTTATTCGCAAAAAAAAATAAAATGTTTTGATATTATAACTTCTGATATGATGAAAGGGACACAAAAGTTTCAAATTCAGACAAGTTATAAATAAAGATTTCCATAGCAGGTTTTTCTATAATTAATTGTGGTTATATTTTGTTTTGTAATCAATGAACAAGCTTTTTATAGCACATGTGTTCTTATTCCAAGGTTGTTTCCTCATTTTAATTAAGAGTGAATTGCAACAAAAAAAAAAAACATGTCATATTTCACGAATTGCAAATTAAACCCCCCGTTTCTAATTTCGATAATTAAAACACCCACCTATTTTTTTTCAATTTAAACCTTCTGTCTATTAGGCATTAGAAAAGAAGACAGAAAGCTAAGTCAACTGCTTACGTGGTACTAACGTGGCTATTGCGAGAGTTTTTGCACCTATTTCTCTCAATTTCATTAGATTTCGTTCTATAACAAACAGTGAACAAATAATTGTTTTGCAAATTAAACCTTTTTGGTGGATTTATAAAATCAACAAAATTCGAATTAAATTAAACACTTTCAATTTTCAACACTTTCATTTTACTCATCATGAATATATCTGTTCTGAGGACAGCAGGGGAAAATGAAAATTTAGGGAGAAAGTTCTTAGACTGTCAACGATTTGGGGTACGTCAATGTATAAATAATTTTAACTTTTTTAGCAGTCTTTATTTTTATTTTTGTGATTATTTTTCAGTAAATATAATTTTAAATGTAGAAAAATAAAAATAAATAAAAATTATTTTTACTTCAATTGATTTTTAATTTTGTGATTTTTTTTCAGTATCAATAGTTATTATACAAATCTAAAATCAACAAAATTACAATTAAATTTAACATTTTCATTTTACTCATCATGAATACATCAGTTTATTGTCATTGTGAGAAAACATTTGTTCTTAGGACAACAAGGACATATCAAAATTTAGAGAGAAAGTTCTTAGGTTGTCAACGATTTTAGGGTGCGTCCATTATAAATAATATTAACTTTTTTATCACTATTTTTTGTGTGATTATTTGTCGGTATATATAATTTTAATGTATAAAAATAAAAATAAATTAAAATTATTTATACTAACAGTTTATTTTTGTATAATAAATGTTGATACTGAGAAATAATCACAAAAAAAATTAAAGGGGGATATTTAATACATCACGCGTAAAATATTTAATACAACACACGCAAAGGGTAAAAATACATGCTGAAATTGGGGGATACTGTTGAGATTCAAAAAATAACAAAATGGAAGATTTATTTAATATAATTTATTAATAACAATTATTTATAATAATCTACGTAAGTAAATTTGTTTTATTCATAATTATTCACAAGTCACAAAAATAAATATCCATAATTATTACTAAAAATATTAATGGTAGAAAAATCATTTTTAAATTATAACAAATACTAATTTTAAATAAATTAAATTATTTGTGCAATAATAATAACAAATAATATCTATGTAATTAACTATTAACATTTAAATTACAATTATTATAAACTAAACTATAAACTAACATAAAACTAAAATAAGATATAAACTATAATCTAAAACTACTTAGCAGCCCCCTTTTCAAAATTGCAACTAACACGCCCCTCTAATTTATAGAATTACGGCAGCCTCCCCTAGGTTACCCATAATATGATTTGCCCAGAATTTTGTAACCTATCCAGAATTTTGTTGAATTTTCCCAGGTATGATTTACCCAGAAAACATACTTTCAATATGGGTTTGTATTATATATATATATATATATATATATATATATATATATGAACTTGTTCATGAGAGCCATATATCTTTCTGGATCAGCTATACATGACAAACAGTCATCTCCAAAAGATGATTCTTCCCAAAATCAACTAATATGGGTTGTATTAAAAAAAAATTGTTCATGAAAGCCATATTTTTGGGTCAGCTATACTTGAAAAACAGTCATCTCCAAAAGTCGATTCTTCCTAAAATCAACCAATCTGGGTTAATCTGAGTTGTATTAAAAAAACGTGTTCATGAGAGTCATCTTTCTGGGTCGGCTATACATGAAAAACAACCATCTCCAAAAGCCGATTCTACCTAAAATCAACCAATCTGGGTTTTATTAATAAAAAAATGTATTCATGAGAGCTATTTTTCTGGGTCGACTATACATGAAAAACTGTCATCTCCAAAAGTTGATTCTTTCTAAGGAATACCCATCTCCAAAAACCGGCTATTGTATTCAAAGGATTTTTAAAAATCTGAAATTTTGGTGGAGTAATCATAACTTTCAATACTTGTTTGAGCAAAATCTAATGTTCCAAGCTGTTTTTGTTGGAGCAAATTCTTTCAACAACTTGGGTAAGTTTGAATTTTATGAAACTAGGAAAAGTTTGGGAGCAAACCGTGTGCCGGTAGAGAGATGAAATGTGGCTGGGTATTAAGGCAGGTGGGTGGAGTTAATTGGGTAGTAGACTTTGGAGTCAAAAAGTATTTTGCAAAGCCTGTATTAAGGCTGCTGGCGTGGTTACACAGTTTTTAAAAATGTTTGTTACACAGCTTGAGAATGAAGCTATGGAAAAGTCAAAAAGAAGTGTGCATTTGCAAAGATTTGATACAGATTTGCTTGAGATACTTTAAGCAGATTTACTGGAAATAATAATGGGTTGAAAAAAAATTGTATTTGCCACTTAAATCCATAAAGGTAAAATAGTACTTTAATCCCTTGTGTGTACTGTATTAAGCATTTAGCGCGTGCTGTATTAAGTATGGCCGAAAATAAATTGTCAATATAAATAATTTTAATTTATTTTTTTATACATTAAAATTATTTATACTGACAATAATCACAAAAATTAAAATAAATATTGATAAAAAAATTAAAATTATTTGTACATTGATGTACCCAAAATCGTTGACAACCTAAGAACCTTCTCCTTAAATTTTCATTTGTCCTTGCTGACCTCAGAAAAGATATTCTCCCATAATGACAATAAACTGATGTATTTATGACGAGTAAAATGAAAATATTGAAAATTGAAAGTGTTGAATTTAATTGAATTTTTTTTATTTTGTAAATGAGAAAAAATGTTTAATTTGCAAAAAAATTGTTTGTGCATGGTTTGCTATGGAACGAATTCTAATGGAATGGAGGGAAATGGGTACAAACTCGCGCCACAACCACGTCAGCGCCACGCAAGCAGCTGACTTAGCTTTTCGTCTTCTCTTCTAACGGTGGTGCAAGTCAAACATTTGAGCTAACAAGCTCTAAATAAGATGGTGCAGTCGTACTAAAAATACAGATCAACAAAAATCCAAGATGTGGAAGCGTTAACAGAGTGAAGCTCCGAGTTATAAAGCTCGAAACCAAAACTAAATGTATCCAAGAGACGATTGTCTCAAGAGGAGGAAATACAAAACTCATGTGCCACAACATTGCAGACACCGAGTAATCCATCGGCAACCCAAGGCCGGCAAAACAACAAGATTCCAACCTGATATAACAATTACCCAACGGCTAATACATATCGGGGTTAACAGCAACAACAACAACAATAGAAATATTGAATGCCCCAAAGCTACTGCTTGCCCGGGAGACAACTGAATAAATACTATACTCTAGAGAGCACAAGCTCGACTACATAGGTCGGCTACAGAAATAAAATAACAAGACTAGATATACTACCCGACTCTAAAGTTTATATAACTGTACACAACATCGTCCTCAACAAGGAAAAAGGACTACTACGACAATAATGAAATAATGTGAAATGGGACTCCGCGAGTTACAACTCGGAAGAAATAGGAACTGGAACAAGCATGAACCACGCGACCTCAACTCAACTATCGACCAACTGTGCACTGCTACAGTCAGGATCTACCCAGTCTCAATGCGGCTAACAGATAACTGCACACTAGAAAACAAGTACAGAGTGAGTCGTAAAGACCCAGTACGCTACTACAAATAATAATATAACATAATATGAAATATTGTTATAAATAATCATGTCATCGTGTTACTACGACAAAAACCCTTGAAGACGTGTCGTATACTTTAGATACTCCACAAGATAATCTTTCCTTCTCATTTACTAAATCGTCCAAATGAACCAGGGTGACATTCTCTGTTCATAAACAAACCAAATGAATTAGAAAGCAACTCTCATAGAAACATCATATGTAAGTAAGTATATCTATATATATACACATCAAGTCATTCATGGAATTATCATGTATAAGTATGTACATTTATATATATATACATATCTAGGGCTGGCAAATCGGTCATGTCGTGCCCTTATCGGGCTAGCACGATAAGGGCACGACACGATAAGCTTTAGCACGAACACGGCACGATAAGGTTATCGTGCCTAAAATTGAAACCCAAACACGACACGATAAAAACCCAAAAACACGGCACGACACGCTAAGCACGATAAGCAAAACGGTCGGGTTTTTTTGTTAGGCACGATAAGCCCGCTAAACATGATTTTTAAAATAAAAATGATTATAAATTTCTAATAAACTATCCATCAACATTCAATCATTCCCATCACTATTCTTGCACAACAACATGTACGCACTTAGACTACTTAGTCAGTTACAAAACATACAACTACACAAAAATACAAAATCACAAGCCGACTATTCAACAAGTTAAGACTAGAAATTTGGAAATTGGGAATGGTAGGATGGTAGGAGTTGATGCACCAAAGATCCAAAAGGACCAAACCCACTAGTCAACAACTAAACAAGAAGTGTAAATCACAAACATAGTCTAAAAAGATTACAAAAAATGTCTAAAGATTACACAAATGGTCCAAAAACAGTTAAGACTTCAACTTCATTCGTTTATCCGATGAATCAATCCACTTCAACGTTCACCAACCTATTCATATAGATGTCATAAAGCTAGTTAAAACTTAAAATATCCAACAGTATGATTTAATAAAATTTAAATAAGTACCAACTATTCAAATTTTTACTTGCATAGTTGGATGTGCTACCCAAACTAGAGCCTAGTCCTGGGGAAGGATCATCAACATCATTAATATCCAAGTTTATGATATCTTCGGTGAGCTCTTTAGTCTTCAACAAGTGATGATCTACATGCATTCATAAATATTATTAGCAAGAAACTAAAAAATACATTGTAATGAAGATTAAATTGATAGTTAAAGTTTGTTTGCAAATTAAAGAAGTAAGAGATACGCTTACATTTATCGCCAAATAGTCAATCTCTTGTACATATTATTGCCTCCACTGTGTTTGGTTTCAGTGTACTACGATATTGATCGAGTACTCGTCCTCCTATACTAAATGATGCTTCAGATGCAACAGTTGAAACTGGAATGCATAAAATATCTCGAGCCATAGCTGCAATTTCAGGATACCGATATTGATTTGATCTCCAATAATCAAGAATATCTAGATGGTCTTCACAATTCAATCTTGGCTCATCCAAATAAAGCTCTAATTGAGATTTGTGAACACCGAAAGCACCATCATTATTGAATGTCCTGAATTTCAATAGAAAAACAAAAAGCAAGTTGCAATAAAAGAGTTAATTAAAAATTGGAAAAATTAAGAGTAACATATAAAGATAAGAAAAGATCAAAAGAATAGAAAAATTACCATCAACTTCTTTTTTCTTTTATCTCGTAGAATGTTAGAAGTTTCCTTGGAATTACCACAAATGAGATTTCTAGATTCACCAACATGATTCATATCGGATCTCTTTTCATATTGAGCAAACAAACTCAACAAAGTCTACTTGACTTTCAAAAATGTAGGAGAACCACGGTAACCATAGATCTCTTCAAATTCAAAATCCACACAATCAAGTTTATACCGAGGATCTACAACTACTACCAATGCCAAAACCAAACTAAACTCCGACCAATACTTCTCAAATTTTGGAAGCATCCTTAAGGCTATATCCTTGATATACACATCGTCACTTTCAACATTCCTCAACAAATACTCATAACATGTACTACCACACGGAAAATTCAAGTTCAAAGTGGGATACTTTGTTCCAGAAAAAATATTAGTTATCTCATAAAGCAAAGCCAAGAAATCACATATCTTCTCCACCTTGTCCCACTCTAATGCATCAAGACAATGCTTATAATTTGAATCAAGTAATGCTAGATGACATAATACACGTCGATAAAACAAAGCACTTTCAAGCATATGGTAAGTAGAATTCCATCTTGTTGCTACATCTTGTCTCAAACCTCTTTTAGAGTCCAATTGCATTTGACTCACAACCTCCAAAAACTTTACCTTCCTTGATTGAGACCCTCTCACATACTTAACGCTTTCACAAACTTTATGCACACATTTATTAATATCTTTCAATCCCTCTTGAATCACTAAATTAACAATGTGTGCACAACAACGAACATGAAAAAGTTTTCCATTTGCAATAAGTGATCCTTTGAAATGATTCATCAACAAATCAGCAGACACATCATTAGCAGAAGCATTGTCCAAAGTCAAAGAGAAAATTCGACTATCAATATTCCACTCACGTAGCAATGAAATTATTTTGTCACACAAAGCAACACCACTATGTGGAGGAGGTTAAAAAACAAAAATTAAGCACCCTTTTTGCAAAATCCAATTGATATCAATGAAATGAGCCGTAAGACTTAGATAACCATCCGTAGTGATACTACTCCAGCAATCAGATGTCAAAGAAATCCTACCAAGAGCTGATTCTAGTATAGATTGCATCCTAACTTTTTCTCCTGTATACACAGTAAGAAAATCAGTCTTAATTGTGTTTCTAGACACACTATGAAGATTTGGACACAAATAATCAAAACATGCTCGAATCCAATCATACTCAACAAACTGAAATGGTAAATCATGCATGATAATAACAGTAGCTACTAACTCGCGAAAATGCTCACCATCAAACTTACATGCTTTCAAAGACATCGATCCTTGATCCCCACCAAGGAGTAGCTGACCAACATCACGTGCATTTCTTCTTGGGCAATTTTTCATATGACGGCTTAATGTGCCAGTTCCATTCTTGCTATCAGCTTTATAGACATTTTTGCATAACTTACACCTCGCTCTTTGAATGTTGTCATCTTGTAACGGAATCTTCTCAAAGATTTTCCAAACATTAGATCTAAGCTTCCTTGTTTTTTTTTGGGCTCGTTTGTGGATGTGGTGGTGAATGTTTCCGCATTCATCTCTACTACATCATCACCATCAATGTCACTCAAATTTACTTGATTATCCATACTTGATCTCTGTATAGAATAAAAAACAAAAACAAAAAGAAAGTATTTAATATGATAAGAATTTGTAAGTGACATATATCCATGAAGGGAAACAACATAAAAACAAGCCATTAACTAGAAAACTTCAACCGCCGAAGTAATAATAATAAGCAAACAAGAAATTTCTTTTAATTTTGATTTCTAAATTCCTCCTTCACCGTCTCCTTGTTTTCACCAACTCCTCAATTCTATCATTATGACAGTTGAGCAGTTAACAAGCCATTATTATGCTCATCTGCTTTGTTCTAATATCTTACAAAGAGCAGATAATATCTTACACTATTAACTTTATACGTCATGCTCATGCACCTTTGTGTAACGACTAATCGATAGAGTTGGTTAATTTAGTCTAACTTTAAAATAACTTACTGCAAGTTGAGTCTAAAAAAAAATCAAAATTAAAAGTTTGTTAATTAGGTTTGCTACCATAGTCTTCAAAATTAAAAGTTTGTCTTCATCACGAAGATGTGGATGGTTGACTTCGATATTTTTGGTGCTTTAAATTGTATAGTAGTTGAAGTTGACAGTGATAACAGAGAGAGGGGGTGGCCGGTGGCTGGTGGGGTTCAAAAATTATTATTCTAAGGCCATGCTGATTGCTGATTGTTGATGCTCCCTCTAGTCTCTAAATTAATTCCAGACTCTACTCTCACATGATGACTGGATGAGTTATTTCAATTGTACATGATCCTTATTCCTTCCAAAACATTTTACCTCTTAGCAAAATAACGGTAACCCAACACTATTGAAAGACCAGTAAAGTGATCCTTTAACCAAAATAAAACTGCAACTACCTGTCTACCCATACTGAATTTACTAGTTGAAAGGAACAAAAGATAGAGTGAATTAATAGAGATTATCATTAAAAGACCTGAAATCAAATAAATCCTTCCATCAAAGTGGATGGTCACATGCACAACTCACAGATCGCAGGTCAAGGGGTAAGGGCCCTAATCATAATAATAAATCTCTAAAGAAAAAAAAATAGCAACCACTCAAAAAAGAGAGCAGGGAAGGGGAGACCTAGCATATACCCAAAATTTTGAATGTACAAATCCATGACTAATTTCCAAAACTTCACACGAATATCTTAAATTCAACAGATTTGGCAGAAATTTCAATGAAATTAAATAAATAAAGAAAAAATTAAAGAGCTGCAGTCATACCTTTCTTCGGAGTTGTTCTTCGGTGTAGAGAGAGAGGGATTGCCGATTGCGCCGGTGAGAGACTGAGAGTGAGAGTCGTTGAGGGAGAGCAGGCGAAGGCAAACTGGCGGTGGCGGAGGCGTCACTGTCTGGCTGGTCTGAGAGGAGAGAGTGAGAAATCGACGGCAGACTGCAGTCGCCTCTTTCTCTGTAGAGAGAGACGAGAGAAAGTTGTTACTTACTTTAGTTAATATGTTTCTTTTTAGGGTTTGTAGTATTTATACCTAAGTTATCGTGCTTATCGGGCTAGCACGATAAAAACCCGATAACGACCCGAATCTTAACGTGCCTTATCGGGTTCGGCCCAATAATGGCCCGAACCCGATAAGCCCTGGCACAAACCCTATAATTTCGTGTCGTGTTCGTGTCGGTTAATCGTGTCATGACTCAAATTGCCACCCCTATACATATCAAGTCTTTCATAGAATCATCATGTATAAGTATGTATACCTACATATATACACCAAGTATTTCAATAATGCACAATCAAGATAAACATGGTCACTTAGATCTCATGTTCCAATTAACACTTTGTTGTCACATAAGTGTCCAAAGTAAATCACATAGGAGTAGGATATGTTATAGAGCCGGTGCTGCAACATAGACCTGCAATAGCACGGTTATCTGGAAAGTGTAGTTGGATGCACATGTGTGATACATCGACCTATGATAGTATTATTCCAAACACCCTATTGGTTACGACAAGGTACTCTTCCCCAATATGATCATTAGAGGAGGGTGTGTGCAGGATTATGGTACGATGATCCATCACTATCATGAATCTCACTATTCGAAACAGTGATGCATCCTCTACCATGGAACAATTCAAGTATGCCAACTGGACTAATTGAATGATAAGTAGATGTTTACTTGATATTAAAATCAAGTAAAGATCGAACTCATCCATGTCAAGTAGATGTTTACTCACATATGATCAAGTAGGGATTGAGATCAAGAACGAACTCATTCATATCAAGTATATGCTTACTCACATATGACAAGTTCACGATTAATCATATAGATTACAAGAGGAACTCAATTGATACTCCAAGGCATGAATCAAAAGCATGAAAATCAGTCCAATCATGAATCTCGAAAACTAGTATTATAGTCAAACGAATTCTAAACGTCATAGGGATTGAATGTAGAGCCGACATTGTTCAATGGCTCTCTAGATGCGACTTCGTTGAGTCATTACTATAATTCCATCCAAGTATGATATTAATGCTATATGCATTTCTAGCCCTTTTCTATGGTTTCAATTGAAGCACAGCTAGGTTCTTGTTCCATTTAAGAACCCTAGTTCAAGAATCATTAAATCAAGTATTCAATTCGTTGAAAGCCTAAGTTGATTAATATCAATTCAAGCCCTAGATTAGTTTAAGTTCACAATTCCACTTATTAGTGAAATCCAAGTTCAACACAAGTTGACAATTCAAAGATTATTGAAAACCTCAAGGCATTCAAAAGTAAATCATGCTTCAGGTAAAGATATAAAATATGCTTTGTAAGTCATATTATCAAGTAAATATAGAGAATCACATAAGGGCAAGGAAGGAAAATCAAGATTCGAGCAAGAATATACAATATGCTTTATTAAGTCATATTATTAAATAAACATGGAGGATTTAAACTTTAACAATTATTACAATTATGCTTTTACGAGTCATAATGTAAGATAGGCCTAGATGTTTTTTTTTTTGGTGGGTGGTGAAATTGGTTATGAAGATGATGAAAGAATCAAAAAATTACAAGAATACCCTTATTTGTGTTTTAATGTCAGTAAGGGTACTTTCGAGATTTAAAAATAATAATTTGACTCAAAGTTGAACGGTAACGCGGTGAGGGGGAATCTGATGGTAAACGTCAACATGTAGGACCAAATGAATTAATTTTTTAATATAGGGATCAAATAAATGATTTTTGAAAAGTCGAGGAACCAAAAAATTAATTAAATCTTTTATTTTTAAACAAGGGGTGGCCATGTGACTACCTTTTTCCTTTCCTCTTTCTTTTTCTTCTTTTCTTGATTTTCCATATGTTTAGCAATTTCTTCCCTTTTTCCTTTTCTCATGTGCACTTAGATCCTTAGTAGCAAATACTTGTATTATTAATTAAAACCCTTTTTGAAAAATATTGTGATAATTTACTTAGAAATTTAGTTCGTCATTGTATGATTGTACGTTGTTAAAAAGTTAAATCTATTTTTTAGTTTATCATCATCTTAATTCATATGAAATATGGTAAAAACTTAGGTAAGATGATTTTACAGATATTTTTTATAAGATGAATCCTCCTTACCAAACCCGTTGTGTGTTGGGTGAATTGAGTTGTTTGAGAGTGAGGCTTCGTCTTACAAATTAATATCTATAAGACCGTACTACAGAAGACTTAATTACTCATGAAATATAGATTGACCCATAAAAGACTGCTTTATGAATCATTTCCTTTGTTGAAGATCCATTAGTATATTCGGGAAAAGTACATTTTTAGAAGGCTGCTTTTGGTTTTGGCAAATCGCCAACATAATAAATAGGAATAATTGCGGTGGTACCTTTTTAGTGAAAAACCAGATGCATACCCAATAGTAAATAATTTGGTAGCTACAGGTGAAAACAACAATGATATAGATGCATAGAGGGTAATAAAAAAGACTGACATCCAACTAAAGAACACGTCCCCAACGATCCTTACCAGCCCACTATATGGTTAACCCCATTTGTTTCAGTAAAAGAAAAACAAACGTTAATAAATATGAATCCATTAAAGCCAATGACTATCGGAGCAAGAGTGAAAATTGCCACTAAAACATTAAACATGGCTCAATCTCCCAAAGAGAACGACATAAAACAATTATATTCCCCAAAGCAGTTATATAAACAGAACCTCCTACTTTTCATATCCATATCGATGGCAAATTGTCTTTTATTACACTTCTTCAAAAACCTAATAAACCCACAAATTAGATCATTATGCAAGGAGAGAATGTTCAACAATTAGCTTCAATAGAGTGAAATGCATTTATACCAAAAAAAAAGGATAAACGACATCATTAATAAATAAGCAAGAGATTCTGTTTGTATGGGTTAAATGAACCAACTAAAATTCATTTCAAAGTATTGCGTTGGGGTGTGGTTTTCCGCGACAAATCAACAATAGCTATCAATTGAAACACAAAAAAGTCATATTAGAATTTGGAGATGGAGAAATTGAAGAAACGATGAAATAGGGAGGGTGGCATTCTTTCTAACATTCAAGGAAAGTGGGCTTAATTTAAATTCAAAAAGGCAAAACACACAAATGGGCCACCCAATTTTATCCTTTTTTGCAATTCGCCCACCGAAAGTTTGAAATATCTATTTTGGCCACCCAACTTTAGTCTAGTTGCAAGCGAGCCCATCCATTTTTTGGATAGACGTTAGATTTAGCCGTTAAGTCATGTCAAATATCTATTTTACCCCTATAAATATAATAAAAGGGGTCTAATCGTAAATAATAGAACTTGGTTCATTTTCATCTTCCATGAACTCATACACACATAATTATACACACGGTCATAAATTCCCCCTCTCTCATACCCAATTTTTTCTTCTATTTCCCAGCTCCTGTCTCTCCTTGTCTAAAACTCACTCTCTCACTCCACACACAGATCCAAGCCCCACTAGTGAGAGAGAGAGAGAGAGAGAGAGAGAGAGAGATAAAGAGTTCTTCTTCAACAAGTGGTTACAGATCTGTTCATACATGATTCTTTATTGTTTAGGAATTTACCGTCACTGTTCCTTTATTGTTTGGTAAATTAGGAGAGATTTTGCTGCCCAAAAGTTAGAGATTTGAGAGACAAAGAGGTGAGCTTTTTTCTTATCTAGAGAGAGAAAGTTGTTTCCAATGGCGGAGACCAACGGAGCTTCAAAAGTACTATCAGCACCTCCCCGCGCCTCAACCATCGCTCTCCCGCCTCGCTCTTCCTTCGAATCACTCTTTACTGGCGGCGGAGGTCTACCCGGGTTCAACCGTGGACCCATGACCATTGTCTCAAATTTCTTCACCGACCAGTACCTAGATGCAGAGTGCCCCTCCTTCTCCCAGCTCCTCCTCAGCGCCATGTCTTCCCCCGTCGCTCAGATTCTCGGTGTTAGGCCTAATTCTTTACTTGACAGTAATAATTCCTTTGTTAAAGAAATGAAATCGAGAGGTGAGGGTGAGAAGAATTCGGGGTTTAAGTAGAATCGGTCGATGAGTTTGGTGGTTGCCGCCCACTCGCCAATGTTTATGATACCCTATGGGTTGGGCCCTTCTGGGTTGCTCAACTCCCCGGGACTCTTTTCGCCTGGTCCGATAATTGCTACTACTAACATCTTACTAGGCATCTCTATCTCTTTAATGCTTATTAGTGATATGATAGGCTAGGCTAGTGTGTAATAAGGTTGAAATTAATTTGGGGGTTATCATCTAGCTCTTGCTCTTTTTTTTTTTTTAAATAGCTAAAAGGATCTTATTTCTATTCTTGATGTTGGCATATACTCCATGAGTAACATTTTAAAAATTGAATCAGTTCTTTATTGATACCCTAAAACTCAATTGAATCCCTTGTAAATGATTTCGTTCCTCTGCATTTGGTTTTCATGGAATTGACAGCTTCAAGGTGGAATTTTCTGGGTTTTATTTTGTTTCCCATTTTCTAGAATCGACAGATCTGTTAGATGGTTTTTTTGGTATTTCAGAATCTTTTTTACAAAGATGTAAGTGATGACTGAGCACATGGGTGCTTTAATGGATGGTGTTCATGGCAAATGTTGTGGGAAGATGAAGATGAACCCAGATCTGTAACCAAATTCATTTTTTACATTTGGACCTCATTTTATTATAATTATTCATCCCTTTAATTTGTGCTTTCTATTTGGACCCCTTTGGGTTTCTAAAACCACACAAAGTTTTAGTATTTACAGGGGTAAAATAAGAAATTGACAAAAATTTAATGTCATGGGATAACGTCATCCAAAAAATGGGCTCGATTGCAACTAAACTAAAGTTGGGTGGCCAAAATAGATATTTCAAACTTTCGGTGGCCGAATTGTAAAAAGGGGTAAAGTTGGGTGGCTCATTTGTGTGTTTTGCCAATTCAAAAAAGAACAAGCCAAGAACCACGTTGAGAGCACATGCATCTTACTTGTGAATGAAGGACATGACAATTCCTTCTTAGAGAGGAATATTGAGATTAAATTTGCGATTAAAAATGTCAATCCTGCTTCTTCTTCTTCTTTTTTGCGACACCCTTTGGTATAAATAATGAGGTGATAATAATTTTATCCCAATAACTCGTTTTATTAGTCTAGACTATCTACTGCGTACCAAATATCAGGTTACTCGGCTTATTAATCATATCTGGCTTTAATCATGGCTATCAAACGGCACCGAAGAGTTCTTGTTTGAAAATCTAATAATTAAAATATATACAATAAACATTAAAAAAATAAATTTGGTCATAATTATAATAATACTTGAATATAATCAGAGATAATTGCAAAAAAAACCCTGGCCTATTTTGTGTTTTGCAAAATTAACCTCGTGTATTGATTTTCACCAAATTGAACCTCCACCTATTTTCATTTTTGCAATTCAAACCTTTCGTCAAAGTGGTGTTAATTTTTTTAACGGGATGATGAGTTGGCTGCCATGTTGGCGTAGCGTGACACCTTGTAACATCCAAGCGATATTTTCGCTTTTTTCATTGCAAATTAAACCCTGTACATTTGTTTGTCTTGCAAAAAGAACCTTGGTCAAACCGTAGTTTATTTCCTGCCATTTCGATTGCAAATTAAACCTTATACATTTTTTTCTTTTTGCAAGATGAACCTTGGTCGAATTACTTGTTAATTCCCGCCTTTTTTATTGCAAAGTAAACCTTGTATAATTTTTTTTTGCAACATAAACCTTGACAAAAATCCAAATTTTGTTTGTGTTATGCATGTATGTCTGGTGTAACTTGTAAGGAAGGGGTGGTGGGTTGGTAATTAATTAGAATGAAAGGGGGTAGGTTGGTAATTAATTGGTTGGTGGTAGGTTATTAATAAGGTGTGTATGGAAAAGGTAGTATATGTATTATATGTGGTGTTTATTAAATAATATGAAAATATTGTGATAATGGGTGGTGTGTATAAAAAAATGGGGTGCAGTGGACATTTAGATTAGGATTAATATATTTTTTGGTCCCTGAATATTTGTAAAAAAATTAGTTTGTTCCTCGGGTTTTAAAATATATTCATGTGGTCCCTTAATTCGTTTTTATGGATCAATTTCACCCTCTCACCGTTACCGTTATATTTTCCATCCACTTTTGTATAATATAGCTAAATTACTCTTAATAAAAAGTTTCTTATGATTGACTATTAACTTTTTAAGAAATGCAAAATAAAAAGGGTTAATTGTCAATTCAATAATTTAAATTATTTTCAATTCAATAATTTTATCATACAGATTGATTTTTTACAAACAAATGCACCCAAGTTCTGAAAATCTAAACTTGGGGTTGTTTTGATGATGGTTGATGTTGGAAGAAAGAGCTCGGAGATGGCGATGGAGGCGGAGCTCGTGTTCTGAAACAGGGGCGGCTGGAGATAGCGCCAGATCTGAGATAAAGATGAATTTGAGGGAGAGAGCTGGTGAAGCCTACCACTACTTCTGCTGGATTGGGGGCGGAGATGGAGTAGGTCGTGGCTTAACATGGAGGCAGGTGGCGAAAGGGACAGAGATAGATCAGAGATGGAAGGAGGATGACAACTATGGTTAGAGATGGGGGAGTTTGGTGATGGTTCGGCAATGGAGAAGACTGGACTAGAGAAGATGAAATCGAAACTGGTGGTAGATGAGATCAATGATGGGTTTTCCTGGATCGAAGGAGATGGAGATGGAAGGAGCTGGAGAAGTCGATCGGAGGCCGACGATGGTGATAAAGAAGGAGACAACAAGATTGTTGGAGAAGATGGGTTAGCTCGGATCGAAGGAGATGGAGACGGAGGGAACTGGAGAAGTCGATCGGAGGCCGACGATGGTGAAAGAGAAGGAGACGACAAGTGTTGGAGAATATGGGTTTGCCCGGGTCGAAGGAGATGTAGACGGAGGGAGCTGGAGTATATATATAGCCAAAATATAGTTTTCTGTCAAGGTTTATGTTGCAAAAAAAATATATACAAGGTTTACTTTGCAATAAAAAAGGCGGGAATTAACAAGTAATTCGACCAAGGTTCATCTTGCAAAAAGAAAAAAATGTATAAGGTTTAATTTGCAATCGAAATGGCGGGAAATAAACTACGGTTTGACCAATGTTCTTTTTGCAAGACAGACAAATGTACAGGGTTTAATTTGTAATGAAAAAAAGCGGGAAATATCAGTTGGATGCTACAGTGTCCACGTCAGCTGCCAACATGGCAGCCAACTCATCATCCCATTAAAAAAATTAACACCACTTTGACGGAAGGTTTGAATTGCAAAAATGAAAATAGGTGGAGGTTCAATTTGGTGAAAATCAATATACGAGGTTAATTTTGCAAAACACAAAATAGGTCAGGGTTTTTTCTGCAATTATCTCAATATAATCGATATCTTAATATTAAATGTGATGAACACAATTTAAATAATGTGAAGATTATTGATATAATTTTTAAGCAAAACACACATTTGGGCCACTGTACTTTTCAAAACGTTGTAATTAGGTCACTGAGACGTCAAAATTTTCGGAGTGACCATTGTACTAGAGTTATCTTGCAATTTAACCCAATTTTTGGATGGACGCTAACTTAAGTTAAATACCTATTTTGCCCTCGTCTTCATCATCCTCATCATCAGCTTCAACGATTGTCAGCCTCATCATCATCAGATCCGAGAATTGCAGATGGACAATGGCAAACCCAGATCTGAAACGAAAACAAAAAATCCCTTGTGCCAATCCATTCGAAATTAAATAAACAAAAAACCTCAAGAATTTCTTATTTCATTACATTGAGTATACATACAAAAACATAAACAAAAAAAATCATGAATTGGTGGGTTTGATTTCTAGATCTGGTGGACTTTTCAAAGCAAATCCATCTCAATGAGCAAAAGACCTTTTCACAATGATCAAAAGTTGAAGACTGGTGGAGCAGAGAGAGTTTCCCATTCTCCAGATCCGAGCCCTTGGTCGCCATGATGGAAGAAGTCACGCTGGAGCAACCAGTTCTAAGTTCTAACACCCGAGACTCCTACACAGGTCTTGAACTTGAAAAGATCGAAATATTTCATCCTCACTAGCCAATCACTGCACACGCATCCTTCACTCACTGAGATCCGTCTTTTGTTCTCCCCCTGGAATTTGACTGATTGTTTTAATGGCGGAAAAAGGCGAGAGAAGAGATCTCAGAAAGAGGCGAGAGAAGAGATCTTAGAGCCCTACTTGAGATTGCTTTCGTGGTCCTTGAGATTGCTTCTATGAATTATGGGTCTAGCTCGTACTAGTTTTGCTTGTGTACCCCTACTTTCAAACGGAGGCGAGAGAAGATATCTCAGAGCCAAACCTTGCAGAATCCATGGCCACCGTGTCTGACACACTGAACAACACGGTATCTTCATCTTCTTCAACTTTCTCTCTATATATTATTCCAATCGATGAACTGAACAGACCTTGTAGAATACATGGTCACGTACGCGTCTTGTTTTTGGTTAAAATCTGTTCGCTGCAGCCAAACTGAAATTTCTGGGGATTTGGAATTTATGGCCTTATGGGCATGGATTGCATGGTAATTGATTTCTATATATGTTCTTCAATTTTCATACAAGAATCAGGTTTTTGGGATTAATTTGTGGGTATTAATTTGGGATTTGGAATTTATCATTATTAATTTAGGATTTTTTTTTAATTGATCATGGAAGATGATGATGATAAAGATGAGGGTAAAATAGGTATTTGACCTAAGTTAACGTTCATCTAAAAATTGAGTTAAATTACAAGATAACTCTAGTACAATGGTCACTCCGAAAAGTTTGACGTCTCAATGGCCTGATTGCAACTTTTGGAAATTTTTAAAAGTAAACGGGACGGGGACCAACCGGGGCCAAACCCGGTCCTGTGTTTGTCACAGAAAATTCCCAAAACCACACTGCAATTGCATTTTGCTCCATTCTCATTTCTCAAGGGACATGAGACGGCTTTCTTCTTTAGCTTCTAGGGCTTTAGCTTCAACCCCAAACATCTCACAACAAACACACAATCAAACCAAACCCAATAAACAGTACCCTTCAAAGGTCACACCGTCAAACAGTATCGAGTACAATTCAAGAGGTAAGTCTTCATTGAATCCTCCTCGTTTCAAGAATCCCAACTTGTTATCGAATAAAGTAAAATTACAGATTAAACCCATTGATCATCGATACTTATCAGAGGTTCTTGCAAGAAAAGATTGGTTTTTGTTGCTAAATCATGAGGTAAAAGCTAAGAGGATAAGTTTGAGCCCACAATTTGTTGTCAGTGTTTTGCAAAATCAAGAAAACCCAGGGAAGTGTTTGTTGTTTTATATCTGGGTTTCGAATATCGACCCGTTATTCACCAAAAATCAATCAATTCGGGGTGTTTTGGCAAATGCCCTTTATAGAAAAGGTCCAGTTTTGCTATCAGCTGAGTTGATTGAAGTTATTAGAAGTTCAGGGTGTTCCGTTACTGAGGATTTTCTTTGTGTTTTGATTGGTAGTTGGGGGAGGTTAGGTTTAGCGAAGTATAGTGCTGAGGTTTTTGAGCAGATTTCATATTTGGGGCTTCGTCCTAGTACTAGATTGTATAATGCAGTGATTGATGCATTGGTGAAGTCCAATGCACTTGACTTGGCTTATTTGAAGTTTCAACAGATGCAGGTGGATAAATGTGTGCCTGATAGGTTTACGTATAATTTCCTCATCCATGGCGTTTGCAAAGTTGGTGTGGTGGATGAGGCACTTCGATTAGTAAAGCAGATGGAGGGGTTGGGGTATTCACCAAATGTGTTTACGTATACGATACTAGTTGATGGATTTTGTAATGCAAAAAGGATTGATGAGGCATTCAGGATTTTAGAAAGAATGAAGGAGAGAAAAGTGAGTCCAAGTGAAGCGACATTTAGATCATTGGTTAATGGGGTATTTCGTTGTGTGGGCCCGTGTGCGGCATTTCAACAGCTATCTAGGTTTGTGGAGGAGGAGCCTATCTTGCCTAAAGTAGCTTGTGATACTATACTGCATCACCTTTCTACTAATTCTTTACCAAGAGAAGCTGCCATGTTTTTGAGAAAAATTGGGGAGAGAGGTTATTATCCTGATAGTTTGATGTTCAGCATTATAATGACTTGTTTCATTAAGGAACTAGATCTCAAGGAGACTTGTGATGTATTAGATAGTTTTGTCGAGCGAGGAATGAAGCTGGGGTTTAATACCTATCTTGCACTTGTTGAGGTGTTGTACAAGACTGGAAGAGTAGAGGAGGGAAATAAATATCTAAATCAGATGCTTGAGAACGGACTTGTGAAAAATGTATTTTCATATAACATGATAATTGATTGCTTTTCCAAGATTCAAATGACTGACAGAGCATTTCAGACTTTTAGAGACATGATTCAAAGAGGTATTGCTCCTAATATTGTTACTTTCAATACCCTCATAGCTGGGCATTGTAAGGCTGGTGATACAAGTATTGCACGAGAGCTGCTGAAGATGCTATTAGAGAAAAACTTGAAACCTGATATCTACACTTTTAGTTCAATTATTGATGGGCATTGTCGGGCCCACCAGATTGAGGATGCTTTTAATTGCTTCACTGAGATGGTAGAGTGGGGAGTTGCTCCAAATGCTGTTACATACAACATTTTAATTCGTTCATTGTGTTTTAACGGGGATGTTTCTCGAGCAGTGATACTTTTAAGAGAGATGCGATTTAAGGGTATACCACCAGATGTTTTCTCATTCAATGCTCTAATTCAAAACTTTTGTAGGATGAATAAGGTTGAGAAAGCAAAGAGGCTCCTTGTCACTATGTTGACATTGGATTTAAGACCTGACAATTTTACTTACAGTGCTTTCATCAAGGCATTGTGTGGATTGGGTAGATATGATGAAGCTAAAGAATTGTTCTTGTCGATGGAAGCAAATGGATGTAGCCCTGATTCATTTACATGTAACTCAATTATTGATGTCATGGTTCAGTCGGCTCGCTTTAAAGAGGCTCGAGAGATATTTGTAAAGTACAAAGAGAGGGGAATGCCATTAACACCCATCCCTATTTTGTAACATGATGCTTTGTTTGAGTTCTCACTTCTTGTTAGTAACATGAGCATATTGGCCACTTTGTGTAGCCATTGGCTTTAATGCAGCTCTCACTTACCAGATTGCAATGTTGCCTATGTATTCTGGAGTCATGGTGCTCTCAAGGTATGTATCGAGAACTTGATTATTGATTTGACCAAGTTTCGTCATTCTTCTTAGTTAAATAATTCATTCTGGTTAGATATCAAAATGTATGTTCTCTATGTTTTATCAGTAAGAATGTACTACTTAACTCCACTCAACTATTGCACCAACATGTGTAATTATTTATTCATGTATTTATTATTAAGATCAATTACAGAACCTTGCAATTTCTAGAAATTTGGCCATACTCTGTTCTGGATTCTCCTTTTTATATGTATATTTATGCAGTCCCCGATGAAACTATGGGAATATTTGTTTTATGTGTTTTCTGGTCCTGTGTTGTTGGACTGATGTTTGATGCATTTGTTGTTGAGCATGTGATTATGTTATTTCCAAATAGTGTTTTTCTGCTCTTAAGTTTTTGTTTATAAACTGCACAAGAGTGTACTTCCTTGTAATCTATTAATAGTCGTGTAACATGAGTCCTGACTGACTTCTTTTGCAAGACAAGCATATAAAAAAGCTGCTTCATGATATTTCTGATTTTGAAGGTTTTTCAACTTATCAGATTTTGTAGCATCAGCTTTATGTTCACACAATGAAGTGAAATGACTAGTTACTCCTTATACAAAGTAAGTTATAGATCATTATTCACCTACAAACAATGTTAGGACTTGCCGAAAGTCCATTAACCTAGACCTTTTGAGTTGTTGAGTATATGGCTTGTTTCATAGCAGCAGTGATGATTTAACAATCTATTTCTTGACCAAGTAAAATTGGATCACATAGAAATTAGGTAGCAAGAGGTCAGCTCTTTTCACCCGTGTGTAAAGTTCATTTTGTCGCTAGAAGCTGCACATTTGAGCACATGGAAAATGCCGACAATTTTACCAATCAACCCTGAATGAGGTAGGGCTAACAAGGTAATGACTCATGACTGGGAATTCAAATTTCAGATGCTCCTTGCAAGTTCACAAATATTGGATTAAGAAGACATCTAACATATATTGGCCTCCGTTCCACCCAAAGAGTCCATATTTGAAAAGCCTAATTATTAAGAAGTATAACTAGCATTAAAGTTGGTCATAATTACAAAAATGCTTTGAGTATAATCATTATGTTAATGTAGAGGGTAAAGTTGAAATATTATGGTGATGATAAACATAATTTTTAAAAGTGGACTCTTAATATGGAACATCCAAAGAGTATAGTGGACTCTTTGCCCGGAAGGAAGGGAGTATTCTTTTGTAGTAGAGATTGCTAGAGTTTTTGAGGCAATGGCATCTCTGATATCAAATCATAAACTGGATTTTTTTCTTGGATGTGAAGAACCAGAATTTGTTTTAGTGTTGAAGAGAGAATAATGGAGTTTTCATTTGACAAAAACAATGTCCCTCCTTTGGAGTTTGTGATGGAGACATGGAGTGTACGTGTAACTGATTGTACAACTAACAGGAGGATAATGTACAATAAAATAGCTTCTTAATACTTGGGGAATATCTAATTGACATGTATTTGAAAGGTTTTTAAGAAGTATGATCCGGATCATTAAAAAGCTTACCATTGTGGGGGAAAAAAGTGGTTCATAGGGAAAAAACAAAAAGAGGAATAATTATGGTGCCCATTAGCAT
This sequence comes from Codonopsis lanceolata, assembly GCA_013146195.2. NCBI lineage: Eukaryota > Viridiplantae > Streptophyta > Magnoliopsida > Asterales > Campanulaceae > Codonopsis > Codonopsis lanceolata. The sequence continues at coordinate 109,336,188 of CM028377.1, read as the reverse complement.
TCACTTCAATATTCAATTTCTTATGGGGAGACCCTTTAAAAAGTTGTAAAATGAGTTTACCATTGTAGAGAAAGATTTGTGATTAGATGAGTTTTTTACTTTTGATGTGGCAGCTGCTGTGGTAACAGAAATTTGTGAATAAACCTTTTAAAAGTTTATCCGCTGGAAATGCAATTAACAGATCCCATTGAACCCAACGATTCATGCTCTCTCTCTCTCTCTCATAATCTAAATGCTAATGTGCATATTTTCTTCAAATTTATGCAGGCTTTGATAATAGATTTTTTGTTTTTCTTTTCTTTGCTCATAACAACATTCCAAGTTTAGGGGACTTTTGGAATATATATCACTGGCCAATAACATACTAGCTTATAGGAAAATACGTGGGAAAGGAAAATGACCAGATGAAAAAAAAATATTCTATCAGATAGTTGAGCTATTATTTCATTCAATAATGCTAGAGTTACCACCATGATGACAACTTTGCCTTGAAAGCAACGTGCATGTGGTGCCATGTACCTCTTCAAGGCACAGTTGTTATGCCAGTTGGTAATCCTAGCAATGTTGTAGTTCATTTAGTTCTTTATGGCCATGGCCTGTAAATGGACCCCTTTACCTCCTCCGTGGGAGCTGAATATACAGAAACCAGAACAGAAATTGTATGGTGCAACCACCAATTCTCTTTTGGGTTTGACTGTTTACTGTTTCTGGATATCTTTAATTAATCATCTTCTTTAGTTGCAGCACAAACGTAACTTGTTTAAGAATTAAATCTAATTTAGGTTTGATTACAAACACCTCATAAAGCCAAAAGTGAAAGTTGGTGACTTCTTCTCCAACTGCCTTTTCTCCTAGTCAACTCTATCCCAACCATCTTTTTACCCATTATTGAGAGCTTGCCCTCTCTCTTGAGAAACTCCACAATATATATATATATATATTGGTAGAATAATTTTAACGGTCCAGATGAAGGCTTAAAGATTAAATAATGGAAATCGAAAGGTGCTATATATTTTCAGTAATTTAGTAATGGATATGCTGATTCTGTCATTAGGTAGGTGTGGCAAATGGAGACTAACATTTGTTAGGTTTCATTTCTATATAAATGGTCACAATTCAACCCTGAATTCAGGAGTTCTGATTGTGATCAAGTTACGACTAATGGAATTCTCAGTGTCCAATAAGCATTGGCATCTAGCTTTGATCCTGCTTTCCCTCTCTCTCCTTGGTTGCAAACTAGGTAAAAGAAATGATCGATCTGCCTCTGTATATATATATATATATATATATATATTTTTTTCATGTATTAGTCTTAGTGCAAGTCTTTTATAGTAATTCTTGGCAGGTAGGGCACAAACAGGATTTGGGGGAACTGGCATTAATGGTAATGTGCCTCAAACTGGAATAGCGGGAACTGGCATTAATGGTAATGTGCCACAGACTGGAATAGCGGGAACTGGCACTGGATATCTGCCTCAACCAGGAGCCGGAGGATCAGCGGTCAATGATGTACCATATACAGGATATGAAGGTCACAATCCAATTCAGATTGCTGAAAGGGCCTTGCTATGTTTCAACGATAAGAATGTTAGTGATTTCCCATTGGCAAAAACTTGGGTAAGATGGTCTTACGAATATATTTTGTAAGACGGATCCTCTTTACCCGACCCACCATGTGTTAGTGGGTTGAGCTGTGAGAGAGTGGAGCTCCGTCTTACGAATAAGGATCCGTAAGACGGTCTACAAGAGACTTACCCTTTCCCATTTGCGCATTTTAATCATATTCCAATTTTACCATTCTTTACGAAGAGATCTTTCCCTCTTTTTTTGTTCGCATCTGTATTAAGGCACAGATTTACAGTAGCTGTGAGGAGGCATACAGGTTGACACAGAGCGGAAACATAAACGTGCCACCCGAATACACGGACCAATACTGCAGTGGGCCATGCTTGTCTGAGACACACCATGTCCTAGATTGTATAAATGGCGTGTTAACAGACTTCCTGTTTTACAACCAAGCTACTGTACGGGATGTGCAAGAAACAATCAAAGAAGGGTGTAGCTATGGTCCAAAAAGAGGTAACTCGAGAAGGCATCAATAACTTTTGGTCATTGTAAAATTTTCTGTGCTTGTACCATACAACTTTGGACCTGTAACATTTTTCTTTTACTTGTGCAATGGATGTGGCTTCAGGGGATTTCAATGTGGCTGAGCACATTCAAGAATACAACAGCGCATACAAGTCTTCTTCCTACTCCTTCCTGTTTGGACTAGTGCTGCTGATCGGGTGGATTCTTTTGTTTTGATGCACACACGATGACAAACGAATGTCATACTTGAGGATAAATGATTTAGTGGTTTATATATACTAGTAATTTCCTTGCATTATTCAAGATTATTAACTTCGATGTAAAATTATTAACTACAAAAATAAGTGAGATCTATCTGTGTTTATTAATGCAGTTGTATGTTTGTTATATTGATATCTCTAGTAGCCATAGCAGAATCTTATCAATTCTGATTTCATATAATCATTGTTTCCTCAGCTGTGTGTGTGTGAGAGAGAGAGAGAGAGAGAGAGAGAGAGAGAGAGAGAGAGAGATGCACTCCATCAATACATAAGAAAACTTGCTCTTAACTTGGCCATGGCGCAAAACAAATAAAAGCAGGACAAAATGTATGGCTCTTTTGTAGCCAATTACTGTAGTAGGTTGTCCCTTATGCCTCAAATCATTTTATACTTAATTTTGGGAAAAGGTTCCGCTTCTATTGCAATAGCAGGAATTCCCTGGTCGGGAAACATTAATCGTCAGTCCTCAAAAGAGGTTTATTGACAGGACAATCGCTCCCCATACGAGGTTTGCCATGTTCTTCTTTGTCAAGAAAGACAGAAGCCATTTCTTAAAATCTGGCAGATGTGATGCCACTTGCAGTTCCATACTCATACCTTCCCTTTGTTTCACCATGGTTTCCTCTTTCGTCATCATCACAAGATTATCCAATGCCTTGCAGCGACATGCTACGTAGCTTATTCCTGAGCAACAACTCTGTCCCCCCATCTCCACCGAACAGCAACATGCTACGTAGCTTATTCCCGAGCAACAACTCTGTCCCCTCATCTCCACCGAAGATGGGAAGGAGAAGTGTGTGTGTGTGTGTGTGTTTCTGTCTGTCTGTGTGTAAACTGTGAAAGGAATGGGTTTTTATAGGAGGAAAAAGGGCTTCTCATTTTCTCTCTCATTAAGAAGTACTTCAGTTTTGGTTTTATGTTCTTTGCATCATTTTTTAAGCCCAAGTGTAAATAGTAAATGGTGAATTCAGGGTTGTGGTTTTTAGAATTATGGCTCTTATGCCTTATGGTTTGCTGGTCTTCATGAAGTGAACGGATCTTACTTAGGGAGAGTCCAGTTCAATGGGATAATAACAAGGGTAAAACTGTAAACTACTATGAGCTCAATACTAACAAGATTTAATAGCCATAAAGATATGGGAGTATGTTATGACTTTTGAAATGAAGTAGATCTGTCCAATCGTCTCAATTTGATTTGGAGAATATAACCAACTCCTTACTCCTTAGGAGAGGAGTTTTGGTGGTTCTAGCTCAAGCTCCAGAGTCCAGAAGTTGTAATTTGAATTTGAGCTTAGATGAGTTTGAGCAGAGTCGAGCCACTTTGACCTTGTACAAATTCAACTAGAGTTGATTAGCGGGCTGTTAGTAAACCGTTTGTGAATGATTCGAGTTGGACACGCTTGAACTCGAGATTAATCATGCTTTATTGTGCTACGGACAAAGATTAGTTACAATATACATATATATAATTAAATTTAATTACAAAAATGTTGAGATATTTGCAAATGAGAACAAACGAGTTGTGCGCAAATTGGTCGTCGAACAAATGAATGAATCTCATCAAACAGATGAGTTGAGAGTATGTTTGGCTCGGAAACTAGACAAGCCCAAGCCCAAGCCCAAATTTGAATTCAATACGAGCCGACTCAGACTCAAATGTAATTGAGTCAAGCTTGATGCGTGTTTGAGTTTTATCAGATTCATTTATCAACCAACCATACTTAATCATGTCGAGCTAGATGCAAGTTTGAGTTTATCACGATCATTTAACCCAAAAAACAAAAGAGCAAGTATTTTATGAAGGGCAAAACCTCTCTTTGGACCACCAAATTTTTCAAAAACTTGCAATGCAGCTACCGAAAGTTTAAAATTTTCATTCTTGTCACTTTACAATAGTTAGGCTTCGAATTAACTCATTTTTTGGATGGACGTTAGAATTAACTGTTAAGTTATGTCAAATATCTATTTTACCTTTCTAAATACAGTTGATTGTTGAAGGGGTCAATGTGCAATTAAAAAAAACCCAAACCGCTGACCTAGCCACCGCCCCCTTCCCCTGCCCATCTTCGTCTTCCTTCTCCGGTTCACACCCTCTGTGTGAGAAATCTGGAAATAGGTCCATTGTTAAAAAGAGTTAGGCTAAGGGTCCATTCTCGAGCTTGTCATCATCATCATCATCAACATCAACATCAACATCCAGCTTGAAGATCAAAATCTAGATCTGAATCTTTCTTTCAAAACACATATCCATTGAACTTAAATAAACCTAAATCTTAATAAACCAAGAAAAAAACTCAAATGTATCTAGATCTACCCAGCAGGAAGATGGATTTGGGAAATACAAACTTGTTTCTATATAAAAGCTCATTCAAAAACACCAATTGTTTCGAGTTCCGTCCAACTGATGAGGATATGGAAGACGAATCGGACTGCGGCGTTTCGCTCGCTGCTTCTGCAGTCTCGGCCTCGCACAACCTTGGCTATTACCGTGGTGGTTATGGCCAAATATGGTGGCATTAATGACAAATATGTGGCCTTGGTTGCAGATCTGGGTTCTCACGGCACTATGGACCAGCATCGCTTCTCAATTACAGTCAAAGTGGGAAAGATTGTGGGTTGAAGGTTAAGGAGGGAAATTTCTTTGATGTGAGAGAGTTCTTCAAAGTTGCATATGGGGTTTGTAGGTTGGATATAGATGGGATGAACTCTAGCAAATTAAATATTGCCGCCTCGGAGTTGGGCCAATCCACTGAAGATATACCTTGCAAATCATCTCTTCATTCTATAAATCAGTAATGGAACTCATCGAAATTTAAAAATCGAGAAAATTCAAAAACCCATATGGAAACCCCCATGGTGTGCGTGAGATATAAGTGAGAGATGGGGGGAGGTCGGTTACAACATTCACTGATTTACAAGGTCCTTAGCTTCGTATTGCTTGGGGTGATAATGGAGGTAGTTGACAAAAAAGAAAGATGAAGATGTGTGGGAGGGGGGGAGGAGGGGGCGCAACTGGTAAGCATCCAAATTGCTATTTCTTTTTTTATTATTATACTTTGACCCCTTTCTTTTCTACAAATGACAAGTGTAATTTTATATTTTTTTAGTTGGAACCCTTTGGATCCTTCTTCGTTTTCGACTTTAACTGTTCCATTTTCGCGAAACTTTGTGAAGAATCTTCCGTCCCATTTCTCATAGTAAGTATTTCACTTTTCCTCTTTTTCTGAGTTTCTTTCTTCACTTTCTAGGCTTTCCGAAGTTTTTGGGTTCGTTGAAGCTTTGGGTTCTTCATCTTCATCCCCATGCATTTATGGGCAAGATTTTTAGATTAGAATCAGACCCTAGGTAGAGATCGACTAGTCCTGTCCGCTAGGCGGGCATAGCCCCTTGGTGTACCTAGACTTAGGAGTTTTCCACTTTTGCTTCACCGGTTATCCGGGCAGAATTTTGACTTCTCCTCCTCGATCTCTTTGTAGACTTGTCTCGCGATTCAAATAATGACAAAGAAGCCTAAAGCTATGGCGGGCAGAACGACCCTCTAAGTAGCGAGAAGACTCATTCCCTAGACTACGAATTGGAGAAGGGAGATGAATCTGTAACCGGAGAGGCCATTAGTGGATGTGTACCCGCTCTAGTGGTTGACCTCATTGATTCCTCCAGTGGTCATGGCCCTTCTGGAGAGGAGAGTGTTGAAGGCGGAGAGGTTGGCAGGCAGATCCCTGAACAACGAGTTGAGAGCATGGAGCCTATGGTCGAGGAAGTGCGCCATTAATATAGAAAGGTTGTCGAGGAAGCTTCCAAGTCGGGTGAAGGAAGCTCTGACCTCCCCATTGCCTCGCAAAATGAAGAAGTCTGGCCGATCTATGAATGAGGGCGCTTCCGAAAATGAGGTCGCTCAAGATGACGAGGAGCCTACGTGGTCGGTGAATGCTGATGAGACCCAATATGCTGCACATTGGGCCTCCCTGGATACGGCGACAATGTGTCCTGGCTTACCTCTCTTGGTGTAGATTCCAAGGATTATAGAGCGGATAAGATGGACCTGTCCGCGGTGTTGAAGCTAACCCGCGAGCTCGGTGATGGTTTTCTATTTTTTGCTAACTTTTCCCGCCTGGGGCTGCGTCTACCCTTGGAGCTATTTTTTGTAGACTTTTTGCTCGAGGTCAACACCCTGCCTTACAAACTAATGTTGAATATGGTCTAGGCAATTATGGCCTTCACGGTGGCTTGCTGTTTGATTGTGTTTCGAACCGAATATGTACCTTTTTAGAAAGTTTTTTATTTTTGCACTAAGTAATGGAGGATGGATTGGAGTTAGATCCAACTCCAACTTTTTGAGATTCCTGAGCGATGTCCCGGGCAAGGTCGAAGCCTAGGACAAGAGAGTCCTTATAATAGATTCCTGGGTTGGGTGACCACTGCTGAAGTCGACGGCCAGTAGTGATTTAGAAGTCCCTAAACTCTCCAAACGGGACTTCAGCTCCAGGAAGGCACGTGGATATTGGCATTGAAGATAGCTCTCGCTGTTCGTGAGGAAAATGAAAATAGGGTAGGCCAAGAGTTCCTGCTCGATTTGAAGGAGCTAGTGTGTAACTCGCTAAACTTGCATCTGATCGCGATCGAGCAGATTTTCCGGGGGTGGAGCCCTTATTGACCCATGATCCTGAAATACTTCATCCTTACTGGGGCGACTGCCACGGGCAGAAATTTAAACAAGAATGCGCTGAGTGTCGGCAGCTGGGTCCTGGTGTAACCTGCCGGCCAGTGTTCGAGGACGGTGATGGTCACTTACTAACCGTTATAATTTTTCTCTGCTTTAATCAAATCTTGCTTTCAACAGTCGTACTGATTACTCCTTGCTTTATTCAGGAATGAGGAACCTTGCAATACTAAAAATAGGAAAAAGCAGGCTGGTCAGCGGACAACTAATCTGAAAAACAAGGAGCCCCCGGACTTGCCTAAAGTACCCTTCGGCCCTCCGGCCAAGAAGGCCCCTGCTCCGGGTAAAGTCCCAAGCCCGGTTGAGAAGGTTGTGACTCCTCCGCCCCCTACCCGCGAATCCAGGGAGGTTGCTAAGGTCGTGACCGGCAAGGCCACCGAGGTCTCTATTGTCGTGGTCGCTAAAGCTCCCGTTGCCAAGGATGCCAAGGTAGCGGGAAAACGAAAAAGGAACTCCCCTCCTCCTCATTCCTGGACCGTGCGTCAACGCGGCTCGGGCTCTGAGCCCATCTCTGCCACTCCCCCGACTCAAGACGGGGATGCCTCATGGAGGCGACCTGGCATTGAGATGCTTGTTACCCTCAATGTTGCCCGGGCTCTTATGAGGGAGATTGAAGGTGATGCCCCAATGCTTGAGGGTATCGATCTGAGTTCTCGCGGGAGCCCTGCTAACCTAGTGGGCAAGGGTGTTATAGAGCGGGCTATCCACGATGGCTTGGTGCTTGACCGGAAAACCGATGGCCATGTGCTGGTCGGGCACGTCAGCCTTTGTCGAAACGAGGTAAGAAAATATGGCGCTCTTTAATTTGATTTTCTCGTTTGTATTCATATTGACTACTTTGTGTTTTGCTCGCAGATTGCCTCTACTTACACCAATCTATATGATCGCTACAACAAGGAGAAAGAGGCTCGCAAGAAGGCCGAGGCAGACAGCGCGACTCGGGAGGCCCTTCTGAAAAAGAAACTTGAGCAGGTTTCTGCCCTGGCCGACCAACTTAAAGAACATGAGGTTGTCGTCAAGTAGAACAAATCTGAGCTGCTTGAGCGTAATATTTTGCTGGTCGCTCAAAATAGCATGCTAGCCGCTGAAAAAATTAAGCTGGTGGGCCAGTTGAAGTAGGAGCAAACCTCGATGGACACGATGTCCATGCAGAGGGAGCAGCTGGAGCGGGATACTCTGAAAATGCAGGCGATCAAGGATGTGACCACTGTGGCTGAGCTTATGAAAAAACTGTCTGTGGCCAAAGAAAAGACGGTGCATGACTTCAAGAGCTCCCTAGATTTTGAGGTTGTTGTGGATGATGCTATCATTCCTTACTTTTCCCATGGCACCAATCATATTCTGAGGATGCTCGCTGGCCATGGCAGAGTGAGCATGCAGACAATGGCAGAATGGGCTGTGCTTGACCCTTATGACGATACTGCTCGCCAGTTTCATGACTTGGTCCCGTACACCAAGGATGAACTGGAAACTCTTGACAAGGTTGATGTTGCTGCTGAGCGCAAGCCTTGGGTCCCGTCGATGCCGTTGGACGTCAATGTTTGCTCGTTGATCGAGGCTTTGGAAGTCTGAGGATCAAACTAAGAAAGACAACGAACAAATGTTTGTGAAGGCCGTTGCCAAGGCTGTAGTGGATGAGACCGCTCGTAAAGAGTTGAATGCTCAATACGAGATGTAGTATAGGGCCGCTGCTAAGAGTTTTCCTCCTCCCCCGGACCAGCCTTAGGTTAAGAATACTTTTGTCCGGCCTGCGCGCCACTATTTTTTGATTTCCACTTGTAATTCTTCCTATCTTTTAATGGAAATTTCGTTCAACTCAATTGATGTTCTTTTACTTGCATTTTTCCTGCATTTTATTAGTACTAACATGCATGTGTATAAGCTATTTTAGCTAGCATAACAAGTATAGAGTGAACACAATTTGATCGAGCATGCAAACTTGTGTAAATAGTAACTTAAAAATAATAAGGCTAATTAAGCGGACATAATCTTTAAGTTTGATGGCTCAGGGAAGCGTTCGTACCTGGACTAAGTGCTTGGTTCTAGCCAAGGCTTTGAGCGGGCATGGTCCCTATCGCCTTGGGGCGAGCATCCTGAAGATTGCCTAGCGAGCATGGCCCAACTCTGTGTGGTGACCAACTAACCGGGCTTGGCTAGTATATCGTTATACGTCGAAGTTATTGCTAGTATATCAACTGGGTATAGAGATATACGACTAACAGTGTTGCTCGGTCACTATAGGAATCTAAGGTAGTTAGCCGCTACCTTGTGGGCATGGCCCCTACCGACTTGCGAGCTTCCGCATATGTGAATCGAGCAAGGCCCTATCTTGCTCACTGGGAGCATAAGATATGTTCACTAATACTCAGGTATAGTGGAAGGTTGAAAACAATTCATATACGATAAATAGAAATATCGAAATGACAAATGTAATAAAAGAACTTGCCTTTCTATTGAAAAAAATGATAGTGACCCTCAACAGGGCTGAGGGTCTTGCCCGTTTGTATATTGAGAATTGCTCAATGATAGTATTTTTTTTAAGTGATCTGCGTGCCAGGGATGCTTCAAGTCTTTGCCATCCTGTGTCCGTAGTGTGTATATGCCTTCTCTGATTATTCCAGTAACTTGGAAAGGCCCTTCCCAGCTAGGCGAGAGTTTTCCTCTTTCTGCTCGGTGACTGGTGACCTCGATTTTTCTGAGTACCCAATCCCCGACCATGAATGTTTTTCCTCGAACTCATTTGTTGTGGTGAGCTTTTGCTCGCTGCTTGTAGCTGACCATCCTTAGTCGTGCATCCAATCTTCTTTCATCGAGTAGGTCAAGGGCTATTGCCCAGGCAAGTTCGTTGTTTTGCTCACTATAGTGGGAAACTCTGTAGCTTGGGAAGGCCGTCTCAACTGGGATCATAGCTTCAAATCAATAGGTGAGTGCTGAAGGGAGTTTCCCCTGTAGGACCCCAGACAGTAGTCCTGACCGCCCATAAGGCTGATGGTAGCTCTTCTGCCCATTTTCCTGCTTGCCCTTCCAAATTTCTTTTGAGCGCGTGGAAGACCTGTTTGTTTCCGACCTCTGCTTGGTTGTTGCCTTGTGGATAATCTACGGATGACTACCAATGCTTGACACCCAAACACACCCATTCAGCCATGAACTTGTCCGAGAATTGAGTGCCATGGTCGGAGATGATTGCCCGAGGGAGGCTGAATATGCACCATACTTGATCGTGGACAAATTTGATGATATTCGCCTCTGAAATGGTAGCCAGTGGCTTTGCTTCGATCCACTTTGTGAAGTAGTCGATGGTGACCACTGCGTATATGTATTTGTATTGTTCTAGGGGAAATGGATAGATCAAATCAATTCCCCACATGTCAAAGGGCCAGGCAGTGACCACCGGGATTTGTATAGTAGAGGGCAACCTCGGTATGTCCGCGTACCTCTGACACTTGTCACACTCTCGGACATACTTCTATGCATCTCTTCTTAGGGTGATCTAGTAATATCTTACGCGCAGAGTTTTCTCTGCCAGGGCTCTAGTGCCCGGATGGCCGCCACATTCTCCTTCATGGACCTCGTATAGAACGTTCGGTTAACTCTGGGGGGATATAGTGAAGCATAGGTCTGACCTTAGATCACTTGTATAATATTCCCCCAACTACCGAGTACCGGCAAGCCTGGTTTCTGACTGTTGTGGCTTTGACTTTGTCTGCGGGCAGGATTCCTTGCTCGATGTAGTCCTTATAGTCATCAATCTAGCTTATGTTCATTGGTTCAATATCGATTATTACTGGTCTGTCGATTTCGAAGTTTCCTGGTGCTTGATCATGATCGATGGATTCATTATTGCTAGACTTGCCTCAGCGATCTTGGATAAGTAGTCTGCTCGCATGTTGTTTGCTCGATCAATTTTGATGATCTCCCAAAACATGAAATTTTTCAAGATTTCCTTGACAAGATCACTGTTAGTCCCAATGGGCACAATAATAAGCTAGAAGGGGGGTTGAATAGCTTATTGGACACTTAAAACTTTTCGTATTTATTCCTAAAACAAGCACTTGCGATCTATCGAAAAGATTGAAGTGTTCAATAAGCTATTCAACCCCCCCCCCCTTCTAGCTTATTATTGTGCCCATTGGGACTAACAATTGGTATCGAGCTTAACTTTTCGAAAACTAGTTTTTCCAAGATTAAACTCTTGAGAGACACGATCCAAGATTAAACTCTTGCGAACCACATCCCAATATTGGACGAAGGCCATTTCGATGTTTGGAAGGCTAAGATAATGCGCTTTATGAATTCTGTTGACAACAGGTTATGGAAGTGCGTACTATCAGGACGTCATGTACCAATGAAGGCAAATCTTCTGGCATCCATTACTGGAAATCCTGCTGAAGTACCAAAAGAAGAATCAGAATGGACCGAGGACGATAGAAAACTAGTGGAGCTAGATAGTAAAACCATCAACATCATTACAAGCTCACTAGACACCAGCACTTACCAACAAGTGATCCGGTGTACCACTAGCCAAAGAGATGTGGGAAGCTCTTGTCGAATACTTGGAAGGAGACCAAGATACAAGAGACAACAGGAAGTACACCTTCATCCAACAATTTGATTCTTTCAAGAAGGATCCCAAGGAGACCTTGAGACAAGCATACGATCGCTTCAGTGAGGTAATAAATAGTTGCTTTTCTCTCGGTAAAACTTATGACAAAAAGGAAATGAACATGAGATTTCTAGGCTCTCTAAGTAGTCTTTAGCATGTTAAGACTACCTCCATGAAGGAATCTAAGAACTTGAATGAAATGACTCTCCGTAGTCTATATGCAAGTTTAAAGGTTTACAAGCTCGGTTAATCAAGCTCTAGAGACAAACAAATGTAACTCCGTCTTGCCGGCCTGGGCATGGTACAAGAAGAAATCCCAGTTGAAAACAAACCTTATACTTCCTCCGGTGAAAACGATTTTCTTTCAGATGAACAATTTACCATGTTCGTTAAACGTTTTAAAAAATTTGCAAAATATGGAAAGAAGGACACACACCAGCAGCCTTTTAGAAAATCTGCTAAAAGCCCATCTAATAATGAGCTTGTGTGTTATAATAGAAAACCTGGTCATTTTGCATCTAAATGTCCAAAGCCAAATTCAAG
>CM028377.1:109289841-109323871 GCA_013146195.2 Codonopsis lanceolata | reverse complement strand
TCAGTGAAGTGTTGTATTTCTCCGGTAGCGTGTGTAACTTGTGGGTGGCAGGTTGTTTGAATGTCGGTTATAGCGGTTATATAATCTGCTATCTCCCTTTGTTTTAGAACAGTAAAATTCCTTACAGATAAGGGTAGTTCATTGGAAGAGAGATTTTCCTATTTGATCAAGAATGATCAATGTATTTCAAACTGTCAAGAAGTCAGAAAATAAATAGAATTCAAAATTTATCATGGTATCAGAGCTTGTGATCAAGATCCTCAAATCCAGCTTGTAATTGAAAAGGAAAGTGGGTAATTTTATGTGTTCTATTCCCTTTTTGTTTCTTCTTTCTTTTCTTTTTCCTCTTGATTGTGATTCCATGTCGGACTCTACATCTGATAATCCTACTATTGTTGAGAAGAAAGACAAATCCCCAATCACCAACACTACTTTTGATGATTATGATTTGCCTGAATCATCTCTCTAACTTTCTTCTAGCCATCCTCTTTATCTTCATCCAAATGACCACCTCGAATGAATCTTGTCAACGAACCCCTTCGATACCAACTACAATCAATGGAAAATCTCCATTTGCACTGCCTTATCTGCCAAGAACAAGCTTGGTATGATAAATGGTCTTAGCAAAAAACATGTTCCTTCTTCAAAATATGTGAGTACTTGGTCAAGATGCAATAGTATGGTTGTATCTTGGCTTCTCAACTCTGTTAGTCCTGAGATACGCCAAAGTATTGTTTACCTTTCAACTGCTTGTGAGATCTGGGATGATATCTCTACAAGATTCTCACAAAGCGATGCCCCTAAGATCTTCCAAATCCAGAAAAATATTATGATGTGTACTCAAGGAAACCTTAGTATCAATTCTTATTTCACTAAATTCAGAAGTTTGTGGGATGAACTCACAAATCTTCTTCAAATACCTAAGTGTTTGTGTAATTGTACCTCTAGTGCCAATACTGCCAAAGAAGAGTATGATCAAGTTACCAAACTTACTGGTTTTCTTATGGGATTAGCTGATGATTACTCTGATGTCAGAGGTCAAATCCTTATGATGCATCCTCTCCCATCAGTAACTAAAGCTGTGTCCATGCTTGTTCAAGAAGAGGGGCAAAGACAACACACCAACTCCATCAGATTTGATAATGTTTCTTTTTCTTTAATGGGAAAGGTTAACAATAATCCTGGAAATAAGTTCAATAAAAACAGATCTATCGGAGGTTTTCAAGCCCCTAACATCAAAGTCAAGAACTTCTGTGAGTATTGCCATGGAGAATTTCACAGTAAAGATAAGTGTTTCTTTATTCTTGGATATCCTGAGTGGCACCCTTTATTTGGGACAAAACATGATCCCAACAAGATGCCAAAGAACAAAGGAAAGGCCAAAAATTTCTCTGCTGTTAACAACACTTCTGTTCAAGATCATTCTAAAAATTCTGCAACTAAAGAAAAGGGTGATGCGACTGACAACAACAACAGCCATTTCACTCCTGGACAACTACAACAATTAATGGCTATCCTTAACAATGCCAAAAACATGAGCACCGCATTCATTCTCGATGTCCCCTCAAGAACATCTGTCAGGTATGAAAACTAATACCTCTGAACCTGTTTGTCTTGCTTGTATGAAGTCTACTTGTCTTGATTGGATTATTGACACAGGAGCTAGTGATCATATTACCATCTCTTTTGATTCTCTGATTAATCATGTTCCCATAAGCACTTTAATTCATCTACCTAATGGTAAAGCTTCTTCCATAACTCACAAAGGAACTGTCATTTTATCTGATGATATTATTCTTAAGAATGTGTATTTTGCTCCTGAATTTCAGTTTAACCTTATATCAGGAAGCAAGTTAATCATTGATAGTGGTCTCAATCTAATTTTTACTGCCACTTCTTGCTTTATTTAGGACCAACCTCAATTGAAAGTCAAGAAGATTGGTAGTTACACTGGTGGCCTTTACAAACTACTCCAATGTGAAGCTAATGAGTTCCAGCAAACTACTACTATCTGTCATAATGCTTCCAAAATTAATACTTGTAAATCTAATAACTACTTTGCTATCACTGATTCTATCAACAAATTGTATCTCTGGCATACCAGACTTGGCCATGTCTTTCTTCACTCTATGAAACACATTAATTCTCTTGATTTGAAATTCAGATCTATGTCAAATATTTGCTGTGATGTGTGCCACTTAGCCAGACAAACTAGACAATCTTTTCATTTAAGTGACTCCCACAGTACTGATCTCTTTGGGCTTATACACTTTGATGTTTGGGGCCCTTACAGAAAACTGACTTATGATGGTTGTTCTTCTTTTCTTACTATTGTTGATGACTGTTCTAGGTTTACCTGGACATTTCTGTTAAGAAGCAAAACTCAAGTTTGACAAACTCTAAAATATTTCTTTCAAATGGTAAGAAATCAATTTAAAACTAGTGTGAAGCATATAAGAAGTGATAATGGGACTGAATTTCTGAACAATGGAGTTGACACTCTTCTTCTTTCTCAAGGCCTCCTCCACCAATGTACTTGTGTTGATACCCTCAAAAAATGGCGTAGCCGAGAGGAAACACTTGAGCATCTCTTGGAACTTGCCGAGCACTTAGGTTCCAAGCTGGTTTACCAAAGAAATTTTGGGGTGATTGTCTTTTAACTGCTACTCATATCATAAATAGAATTCCTAATTCAGTTTTAAAGTTTAAAACCCCTTATGAAATTCTCTTTGGAGCCTCTCCTAATTACAAACATCTTAGAACCTTAGGCTGCCTATGCTATGTTTCCACCCTATCTCATAATAAAGACAAATTTGCCCCTAGATCTCAAAGATGTGTTTTCATTGGCTATCCTAGCAATAAAAAGGCCTATAAGGTTTACAGTCTAGATACTCATCAGGTTCTGTACAGTAGGGATGTCATATTCCATGAATCTATTTTTCCTTTTAAAAATCAAATGCCTAACACTACTCTTCCAAATAATGCAAATAATTTACCTAATCAAAACACTGATCTTGAAGAAGACAGTGATGTTGTCACTCAAAATAAAGATGTGGCATCTGACACCCCTGTTACATATGAAATAAATAATGTCCAGACTGACAATCCCATTGTTGACCAAACCAACAATTCTCACCCTTCTGCTGAAACATCTGCCACCACTACTCCAAATCCTTCTACTGAAACTTCTGCCATTCCCTCTAGACCTCAAAGACACAAGGCTGTTCCAGCTAAGTTTAAAGACTACACAGGTCTACCTTCCAGTTTTTCCCAGTCTTCTATAAATTTCACTTCACTTTACCCCATAGAGAAGTACTGTAATTACTCCAATCTATCTGATTCCTACAGAAACTTCTCATGTAATATATCCTCTTCTCATGAACCAAAGAGCTATCAATAGGCTGTCCAAGATCCCTTGTGGTGTCAGGCTATGTCTGAAGAATTGCAAGCCTTAGAAGTTAATGGTACATGGACACTTCAAACTCTTCCTGCACACAAAAAGACTGTGGGTTGTAAATGGATCTTTAGGATCAAATATAATCCTGATGGTACTATAAACAAATACAAAGCTAGGCTTGTTGCTAAGGGTTTCACTCAAATTGAAGGAGATGATTATTTTGAAACATTCTCTCCTGTTGCCAAAATGACTTCAGTGAGAATGTTTCTTGCTATAAGTGCTGCCAAACAATGGCCTATATCTCAGATGGATGTCTCTAATGCTTTCCTTCATGGAGACTTTCTTGAAGAAGTATACATGGATCTGCCACCAGGTTACTGTCATAATATGCCTTCATCTTCCTCACCTATTGTTTGAAAACTAGCTAAATCCCTTTGTGGACTAAAACAAGCCCCCAGACAGTGGTTTGAAAAGTTTTCTTCCACCCTTCTGCAATTTGGATTTAAACAGTCCCTAAATGACCACTCATAGTTCACATATACCGTTGGATCTAAATTTGCTGCTATCCTTGTGTATGTAGATGATTTGCTTATTACAGGAAATGATAAGGACCAGATTGATCAAATCAAAGCATTCTTAAAGACAAAATGTCCTGTGCAAGACCTTGGACCACTTAGATACTTTCTTGGATTAGAAGTTGCCAGGAACAAGTCAAGCATCTGTCTTCACCAAAGAAAATATGCTTTGGAGATTATTGATGATGTTGGCTTCTCAAATGCTAAGCCTGCTGCTATTCCTATTGAGAAGAACCATAGGCTGGCATCTATCTCAAGTCCTGATTTGGCCAATCCTGCATCCTATAGAAGACTTGTTGGAAGGCTGCTTTACTTGTCCATTACCAGGCCTGATATTGCATATAGTGTCCAAGTCCTTAGTCAATTTATGGAAAAACCTCTTGAACATCAATGGCATTCTGCTTTGAAATTGGTCAAATATATAAAGGGAAGTACTGGTCAAGGCCTGTTCTTCTCCAGCTCTAATTCACTGCATCTTATAGCCTATTGTGACTCAGACTGGGCTGCTTGTCTTATCACAAGAAGATCACTTACTGGTTATTGTATTTTTCTGGGCAATTCCTTAATATCCTGGAAATGCAAGAAGCAGTCCACTATTAGCAGATCATCTGCAGAAGCAGAATACAGAAGCATGGCCAATACATACTGTGAGATCAAGTGGCTTATATCCATGCAAAGGGATTTTCAAATCAACCCTACCTTGCCTGTTTCTCTTTACTGTGACAACAAATCTGCTCTTCATATAGCTGCAAATCATGTATTTCATGAGAGAACTAAACACATTGATTTGAACTGTCATTTGGTAAGGGAAATGATTCAGAAAGGGCTTGTATCCACCAAATACACTTCTTCCACTGAACAGCCAGTTGATTTGTTTACCAAGGCCCTTCCTTCTCCTCAATTCTTTCATCTATTGACCAAGTTGCAAGTTCAAAACTTATTCTGTACTTTCATCTTGAGGGGGGATGTTGATATAAATGTTCAAGCTCAATCTCAGCAAAGAGGAAAAGGGAAGAAGAAAAGTAAAGGGTAGGAGAAGAAAGATAAAGGGAAGCAGTCTGAAAGTTCAGGGGTGTCGGGTGTAATAAAGTGATAGTCTTTCAGCATGTTTCTATTTTCTGAACTTTTGTATTTCTCCAGGGGTAGCGTGTGTAACTTAGGCAGGCTATTTGAATGTCGGTTATAGCGGTTATATAATCTGCTATCTCCCTTTGTTTTAGAACAGAAAAATTCCTTACAGATTAGGAGAGGGATTAGGGTAGTTCATTGGAAGAGAGATTTTCCTATTTGATCAAGAATGATCAATGTATTTCAGACTGTCAAGAAGACAGAAAATAAATAGAATTCAAAATTTATCAACCGAAGAAAGATAATTTCAGTCAGGTCATGCATCGATCGCAAGCATAAATAATGCATTAAAAGTGATTTTTTCCAGTTAATTTGTAAAAAATATAAGGATGTAAAGCAAATGAAATCTTTTCAAAGTAGAACCAGTAGCTAGTATCCCGCAACACATGCTGATTGATCTCGGCATACAGTTTGACGTTATTATCTTTTGGTCACACACACACACACACACACACACACACACATATATATATATATATATATATATATATATATATATATATATATATATATATATATATATATATATATATATATATAACAAGTGTGATTTTTCCGCTTAAATGTTTTCCATAAATGAAAACACAAATATACATCGGAAGTTGAAACACTTTGTTTTATTACATTTTTCTTAGTTTTTATACGAAGCATTTAATTAACAAGATATTGTAAATTGGAACACTTTGTTTTGTTACATTTTCTTTATATATATAATGACAAATGTGATTATCACATCCAAATATAGTAAGATCACTTCAAAATGCACTTGTCAAAAATATAAAGATATATATAATGACAAATGTAATTTGCTTATCTCAAAATTGTTTGATAACCACTGTAACTATTTACCAAACAAGTATACTATTTACATATGAACACATATACGAGTATTGCTAAGTAAATAAAAAATATATATAAGAATCTGTTAAAAATTAAATATCATTAATCTAAGAGGAAATGTATTTTCTCTTCTTACCAATATGCGAGGGAAACAAGACTAACAATCTAAAAACTCAACAAACATTACTTGCTCGGCCATAAATGTGTTTCCACTTTGAATATTAATTTACTTGTAAGTTTTGTCAAGACAAATTATATCCATAGGAGCTAAAGAATAAGTGCATAGTGAAATAGCTAGGATTCTCCAAAAATTGTCAATGCAGTTTCCAATGTAGCTTCTGATGAAGCTACAATGGAAGTCACAATGATCAGAAAAGTTCAAAGCAGCGGAAGACTTGATTATAAAGCACGAATTTAAACACAAAGATATACCAAACAATCTACAAGCTTATGCTTGTAGATATAGCCTCATGGCCAAAAAGATTTCACTTAAAAAGATGAATTGTTTTACAAAAATAATGCGAAATCACCAAACAAAAACACTCTCACAAGACAACAAGTCTTGGAGAACAAAATCCCACAGAAAAACAGATAAAGAAAACGTGGGAATAAACAAACAGCTTCCTAAAATCAGCTAGGAAGACAAAACAATTCCAGCACTTCAATGTAGCTTCCAATATTGTAACATCCGAAGCTACAATCAAAATCTGCACAAAATCTGGAACTGCACATTTTGTTTCCAAAAATGCCTAAACTTAATGACCAATAAAGGTGAAACAAAACCAAAATAGGTCATGCATATTTTACTCTTACAATGAACAACTATGAATTCTTAAAGTTTGTCATGTCTAATTTGATACTCAACAAACATTGTTTACTTAGCCATAAATGTGTTTTCTCCTTAAATATAAATGCTTTGTGACCACTTTTATTATCTATAACCACGTAATTTCACCGGCAAAAGTAGTAGCATCAGTTATGACATACTGGATGAGTGGACTTTTAAAGATAAACAAGGTCCTGGTGAGAAGTGAAAACATCATCATTATCGGATTCTATTTTCGCTCATTGACATTGGAAGATGAATATGAGCAAGTAAATCGTAGTCTAATTGCTCTAGGAACATGTACAATGACTGTAGAGGGGTGTGATTATGTATATGGGCGAGTAGCCAAATATATTATACTCTGTGAGAGGTACAATGAATTGAGAGCAATCATAGTCTAAATGTCTATTTTATTGTCTATTGAATTGAGCTTAAATATTTTTAGATATAGTTGTAATAATTAAGTACACATATTATCAGTGTCACATCATTTGGGTAACACTATTAATGAAAGGGTTTTTGAGTCGAAGACATTTTGGTTATTTCGGGGGAGGGATGACTGTAGGAAGTATGTAATTTGAGTAGCTTTTCTTTGGTTTATCGTCATTTGAATTTGTTATATAATTTTTATCATCTAACAAATATATATTCGTTTAAAGATGTATTCTAAAATATATATGAATTTTTCATTTATGTAATAAACAAGAATTAAATTTCACTTATATTTTTATCCTTACATTTTAATTATGTGTTTAATTTTCATAACACACTAACTAAAGATAAAAAAACATTATATTAATATTGATTAATATAGATTACGTGAGTTTTGTTATATGATAGTGATAGTGATAGTGATAGTAGTCGTAATTGTACATATTTAATCATAATGATAGTAGTAGTAATCGTACATATTTAATGACAAATGTTGTATTTAAAAAAATATTCTAAAATTTATAAAAGATTTTATTTATTTATTGTATTCTCTATTAATAATTTGACTTTTTCTTAATCGATGTGTTATAATAATTTGTTCAGTTTATGTATATATCGAACTCACAATCTTTACGGTATAATTATTTATTTATTTTATTTATTATCATTAAAGTTTTTAATCATGATATTAGTTTTACAATAATTTATTTTTTTAATTTTATTTTTTCATTTTATATTACTTATGTATAATTTGATTAGAAAAGATATATGGCGTGCGTTTAAAAGCTAGTTGGGTAGTAAACGTAAAAGTTAGGCCACTTTATTTGAATTCAAATTCAGCTAGATATTAATTTCAAGAACTAGTCAAGGTCTGTGTTTTTGACTAAATTATTCAAAGCATGCCTTAGAAATTTGTTCCACTACACCCAACTAATTTGAAGTTTTCTTTACTTTCCAGAAATTTTGACACTAGTCAAATGCGTGCATTAATGTATTTCTATTCATGTTATTGTTGAACAATGATAAGACCAAAGACCATTAGAACATCATCAATTTGATGATTTTTGTGATCCCTTTATAACTATATCAAACCAAATTCAAATGGGAATGCGTTTTGGCATAGGTAAAAATGTATCACAATGTTTTAACTATTTCTAACTCGACTCTTGATTGGAATGTCATTGATAATTATGTATATTGCTACATAATCTCGTTAAAATTACTTGTCTAATAGCAAAAAATGGTATGGATCAGAAATACAGGGGACTTGTTCCAAAGAAGAAGCCATTGATCTCAAAGGCAAGTACAATTTTTTCCACATTTCATCTATAGTACTAGATATATCTTCACTCTCCAGTCTCCATAAAGAAACTCAAGATTTTTAGTTAGGTTAGTTAGATAGAAACATAAATTAATTTCAATTATATGGGTGCCGACCATAACCGGGTTTCTTGGATTCAGCAGATTGGGCTTTATGTAAGGTATAGGCATAATTGCGAGTCGGTATCTTTTGGGAGAAATTCAACTGCTTAAGTATCCTCTTTTTTGGATTAATTGCGAGTCGGTTCTCTTTCCTAATATTGTAACCGCTCCACTACTCTCTCTCTTTTTCCAACCGCATAAGTCCACTTTTATAAAAAAATTTCCCAATAATAATCGTCTTCCTCTACTATGTCTCATTCTTCTTCTTCCTTCAATTCTGTAAAGAGGATCCTCTGCTCTTCTTACCATGCTTACTGCTGCACACTAGTCAATATCTTCAACGCCATCTCAAATCCCTTTCTCACTTATTCCTTCACCCCACTTCCACAATTCTTGCTGCACAAATTTACATCGCTCTCATCTGCCTCATGTTAGTTATTTCAACTTCTTGGGCTTCAAATTGACGACGCTTGGAATTATTCAATCATGTTGGTAGCAATCCTTTTAGAGCTTCACATACCATTTTGCCTCACAACTTCTGATGCTACACAATTTCATCTTGGACCGTTCCTTGTGGTTCGTAGGATATATGAGCTTATGTGAAGGTATGATCTTGTAGAAACCTGTCAAAAGAAGAACACCTTAGAAGGAATGCAAGGCAAGGCCTCGCGAAACCCCTCAGGCGTGAAAGTAAGTATTAAGCTTGTAGAAAGTAAAATAACAGAGTTTCACGTGTATAAAAGTGAGCATACCTTTGAAATGAAACATTGCAAGGTATATATAGCCCTTTTGGGAGTGAAATCCGAGCTGAGTTATTATTATGGAGAGAATTTAGGCCTTTATGACCATAAATGCGGGCTAACCGCATAACTGACGGGGTCACGACTTAAATCTCGGGCTCCAGAGTTATTTGACAGTTAAGCCTTGGAATGGATATCAGGCTTATTCGAGCAGCCTTGCTCCCTGCTTGATCAGATTCCTGCTCGGTAAATATGTAAGATGTTCTCCACGTGTTATCCTGCTCGGGTGACCCTTTTCCTGGTCCCTGACATCCACGTGCTTATCACGTGGAGGCACATGTGCTTGGCTTGTGGCCAGGATCTAGGCCGAGCTCATCAGTGGCCCCCTACTCCTTATTCATCGAGTATTTATGCTCGGTGTAAGGAGCATGTTTGAAATTTGTTATGGCTTGAATTGGGGAACATAACACTTGTTTATTTTTGTTGTGGTAGAAATGAGGGGAGTTGCTTTGTTGGTGACAGCTGGTGTACTCGAAACGCCGGTTGTAGGAAGCCAGAAGGTTCTTCTGGGGTGGCGGCGGCTAAGTATAGTCATGATGGGTCGCGTCTTTTCGAGGCATGCATTGATGGGGGATTTGACCAGGTGTATTGCAGCCGTCAAAATTTGAATTTTGAGGAAGTCCGGGGCACGTGATTTGGGCGCGTTTTCCCCGATTTTCGCCTATAAAAGGGGAAAACCTAATTCCTTCATTCCTTTGCTTTGCCCTCTTATTTTTAAGCTCTCTCTGCAACTGCTGGTGCCCTGTTTTCTGGTGAATTGCTGCAAATTCATCTTCTACAAATTGGATCAGTACCAAATCTCTCCCTCCGGCAAACTAGTTCCTGTTCAACGCACAAGTAAGTGTTTCTCCTTTATTATGCAATTTCCATTTTCTCCTGAATTTTCCCGAAAAATTTGTACATTTCGGGGTTTTTCCTTCGTATGCTTGTTCCTCCTATTCATCTGTTCTGGGTAGATATTTAGGGTTCCGTATCTAGGTCTTAGTGATCTATAGGGAGATTGAGTAGAATCTTCAAGGAGTTATAGGTTTTTGTGGAGCTTTAATCAAGATTTTCCTCGATCTCTTGTAGGATGTCTTCCCCTCTTCAATTATTTGATGGCGGTTCTGAATATGAGCAAGAAGCGTACGATTACGACCATGGCGCTCAAGGAAATCATGCACCCACAGATTCTGAAAGGACTAGATCTGAAGTATATGTTTTCGAGGGGAGTGAATACCTGTGAAGCGGCGGCCAGAATTCCCACCAAGAGGTCAGGAATGACGTGACCACCGATCAGGATGAGGTGGATGAGGCGAGCTTGAGTGGGATCCCCAGTGATGAGGAATTGGCTGGGCGACCTCAAGTAGGACGGAGACATTGGAACAAAGATTACTACAACCTGAGTTCACTTGTTCATTGGGAGTCGATTGACTCAGTTGTAGAGGTCGGGAACTGGTTCAGCTCGATTGGGATTTCCGGGGAAGATTATCGAGGGGTTCCTTATGTGTCCGAGATGACTCCTTCTCAGATAAGAAGCAAGATGAAGAGGATAGTCTTCTTCTATGACTTTTTCCGTGTTCGGATGCGTTTCCCGTTAGACCCTTTTGTTATCGAGTTCCTGGGGGAGACAAACGTTGTACCATGCGATCTTCAACTCACCACGATGTTGATCTTGATCGCCTTCAGCGCAACCTGCTGGCTGGTCGGCTTTGAACCGGAGATGACCATACTCCATGATCGTGTCTTATTTTAAATTTATTTCCTTGCAAGTGGACAAGACTATTGTAAAAGTTTTAGGAAGCAAGGGTCGAACCACACAGACAAGAAGATCACAGATAGTACGATTATCGGTAGCAAATTATTAAACTAAGAGAGGTTTTTATATTGATTTTAATCTAAACTAATTATTATTCTAATGTTTAACTAATTAGCAGCAATCACAATTTATGAAGATCTTATGGTGGAAAAAAATCTAGGATTAGGGTTTCACTTGTATCTCCTCTATAACTTATTTTAATAAAGTATCATTCAATCTCTTGGGTTCGTTCACAAAATATAGATATAGCATGTTGAATTACCGTTCAGTCTCCATCTTCAAATAATTCATCCATTCTATATCCTAGGCACAAGAACATATGATCTAACTGTCACTTAGGTCATATATGGAACCTGACCCTAACTTATCACTCTCGTGCATCGATAGGTTCAATTTATTGTGATGGTGAGCCAGTGTACGACATATATATGCACATTGATCATGCAGTTATCCGCACCTCTAGTGTGGGTCCCAACGGGCACAATAATAAGCTAGAAGGGGGGGTTAAATAGCTTATTATACACTTAAAAACTTTTAAGTATGTTCTTTGTAAAGTACTTACAATCTATTGAAAAGATTGAAGTAGCGGAAATCTATTCAAAGAAGCTATTTCAAGTCTGCCGATAAGAACTACCGGTAGACCTTAACAGGTTACTTAGGTTTGCCGTAAAGGATAAAGATAAACAAAGTAATAAGCAGTTCAATAAGCAGACAAACAGTAAAGGAATTAACACATGTATTTTGGGATGGTTCACACTATAAAAAGTGCTACGTCCACCACCAAGGCAATCAACCTTGGATTTAAATAGTGCACTATGTTTTCCACTAGATCTATTACAAAGAATATTCCCAATGAATCGTGTACAAAATATGACTAGTGTTTGGGGGTTAAGGAATTAAATATCTGTGTAAGCAGGATATTTAATTAGTGCAGAAGAATAGCTGTTGAATGAAAACAACAAGAAGTAAAACAATAAGTATTGAAGGACAGCTTCTTGTTGTTGACGAGGACTTCTTGATCTGTTTAGGATCTCTTGAATGCACTGAGTATTAAGACTTAGAGTTGTTGTAGATTTTTCAGAGCAATTAGTCAAGTGTTTCTTCAGTCTTTAATGGCAAGATTTATAGCATGAGCATTCCGAGATCCGTTGAGAAGACGAAGACTTAATGTACTCTATTAGTTTGAATGCATTAAATGCATAGGGTCATCAATCAAGAATTTCATCTTCACGTATATCGAGCGTGGAATGAGTACCGAGATCTTCTCGAAGTTGGGCAACTGATGTCGATCTATGAGAGTTGTTGCGCATGTGATGACACCGCTTTCACCAATGCTCGCTAAAAGTTTTCGCTGAAAGCCGCTGGGCGGTTTGAGATGTCAGGGAATGTCTCTATTTAAATTCAAACTGATAAGGATAAACCTAAATTGATCCATTAAGAATTGCTGGACAGGACACGTCATGATTGACCGAGTGTATACAAGGTCCTGTATGTTGTAAAGATGTCTTCCCAGTGAAGCTGAAGGGGTCTTCCGCTAAACCTGTTGAAGTCCTATAAAAGCTATACTAGGCAAAGTTCTATACACAGTTGCCACGCTAATCGATACGCAGCCCAATTAGCCACTGATGTATAAAACTAGTGTAATGTATGAGCAGATATAAATCTAAATACAATAAGTATCAACAATCTCCTCCTATTTATATCTGGTCATCATTACTACAAATGAGGGCTATAATCGACTATGTAATAGACAATAGCATGTCTAAGATATTTATTCATTTTATAACGGAAGACATGCCTCTATCAAACAGTAGAGCACCTCAAGTGTAAAGACTAATCTAAGTGCACAAAAAGTAAAGAAATCATAGAGTGGCACACAGATTAGTAGCAATCAGTTTAAATAAATTTAAACTGAGTGTTTAAATTCTAAGCAGATATAAAAAATGAAATAACAAGAACTTAAACAAAAGACAATTTTTGAAAAGCAAATAATCTTCTGTATTATAAACGAGAAGTTTAATGTTTACAGAGTTTTCAAAAGATAGGATAAGTACAAAGGTTAAGGGAAAAACAGATACATAGTTTACCAAGGTCGTTTCCCTTTTCCTTTGTTTGATGCTTCTTTCTCCCTTCGCTGTCTCTCTAGCTCTTCCGTTCTTCAAACGTATTCGCCATCTGGAGGTCCGTGGAACGAGAGCGTAGTCGAAGTTCTTCACGAAGACGATCGTTTCTCTTCCATGAGCATTCGTCGATAGACTTCATTTGCTTCTCCTCCGTGATGGCTGATCACGATCACGATGAGCATTCATGATGTTATGAGCGCAGTCACGAGCTATATTGTTGAGCTCGAGGATAGGAGGCGCCGTGCCGAGATGCAAGCAGATGGCATGGAACAACTCAGTAGTAAAGGGATGAGTAAATGACACATTCGTTTCGACATCGATCTTGACGTCCGTGAACTCATGTCACATCTGTTCTAACCGCATCCACACATCCTCTTGAACCGGCGAAGAAGAGCAGCTTAGCCGTCATTGGCCTTGATGCGGCAAGGGCGATTTCATAGTAGCGTAGTAATGCTTGTTAGCTCACCTAGCCGTTCATAGATACGCCCAGCCTCGACAAAAATTTCAAAGATTGGCCTAAGTTGAGAGGAAGATGGTTCCCTGGCCAATGTGAATATGAACTGCATAAACCGGTAGAGGAGGTGGCTTCAGAGACAAGCCTGGCCTAAGGGCCGCCGTTGGAGAGGAGGAATGACTCGAGCTCCAAGAGGCGGAGTCTTGGGTTGGAATGGCGTTGGTAGATGAGGAGATGTTTGAGGTGGTGAGGGAGGAGGTGTTGGTGGAGAGTATAACTCAATGTCAAGATCGTAATTGTCACCACCGATTGAGTGTTCTAGAGGCCTCGGTGGAAACCGTAAAGACGGGCAGGTAGAAGATGCTTTTGGGTTTGCGAAGGTTAGGTTGAGGTTGTGGTTGATCAGGGGAGAATAGGTCTGCTACTGAGGAAAGTTCAAACAGAAATTTGGCAGCAGCAGAGTCTATTGGTTTGGTATGAGGGATTTGGGTTGTTTGTCATGGTGTCGATGAGGTGGTTTGGGTAGGATGAGGTGAGATAGGGGTAGATGGGTTCGGAGAGTAATTAAATGGTGAAGGAGGAGGTGTAGGGGTTTGGGCATGGGTTTGGTTAGGCTCCTCCTGAGGGATAGACTCCTCCGGAGGGGGTGAAGTCCTCTGAGTAGATGACTCAGTAGGAATAGGATGGCTTGGTGTGGCGGTAGAGGTTTGGTTAACGGTAGAGGGTCGATGAGCGGTAGGGGTTTGTGTGTCGATAGATGGTCAAGCGCCCAGAGGGTTGGTTGGCGGTGAGGGCTTGGTACCCAAGAAACCTCTTTCTTCCTTAGCAAATTGAATGGGGGCTCACCGCTTCATTGGTAGCGGTGGGAAGGTCTGCAGATGGCTGGTCTTCAAAGGTTTTACGTAGTCGCCTACGTTTTGGTTTAGGTGAGGGTGCAGTTGAAGATGATGATGGTCGTTTGGTTTTAGGAGAAGGCTGGGTAGAGGAGGTAGTTGGTTTGGCTAGTGCTGGTTGAGCTTGGGTTGGTTGGGCTGGGGAAGGTTGGGCTGGTGAAGGTGAGGGAGATGTACCGGCAGCAGAGGAAGAGCACCCGACAGTCTTGTCCTTTTGGCCTTCCTTCATCTCCTTCCTAATCCATTTCGCCCGCTACTCCTCGCTTGCTACTTCTTCCGCCCGAGCCTTTTTGGCCTTGGCCGCTTGATCAGAAAAGCCGCTCGCCCCATTAGCC
Organism: Codonopsis lanceolata; assembly: GCA_013146195.2. Lineage (NCBI taxonomy): Eukaryota > Viridiplantae > Streptophyta > Magnoliopsida > Asterales > Campanulaceae > Codonopsis > Codonopsis lanceolata. The sequence continues at coordinate 109,308,848 of CM028377.1, read as the reverse complement.
GATCTTTGGCTTATTGATGAAGGACCTCAGCAACTTGGTCGTCAAATTTTGCAGAAGCCTTCTTGAAGGTCTTGCTAGCCGCTTCATATGCTTCCATGTTTAAGCGAGTAATTATGATTGGCACTGGCTTAGCAACCTTGTCAATGGAGACGGGTGGAAGACCTTTCTACAGCCTTCGCTTGTTCTCGTATTCTTTATACTTGTCAAGAACGAAGGGCCAACGCTTTTTTTTCAAGGCCACCACTATAAGCCTCATCTTCTTCTTCAAGGAAAAGCCGACTCGCTTCCGTGTCTCGAAAAAGAGCATTGATCGGGCCTCGACAGCGGCCGCTTGCAGTGGGGTTGTTCTCGACTTTTCCACCCACCGGCTTCATCAAGATAATAAAGGCCGGTCGAGACGAAGTCCAGGCAGCATTTATTAATTTAAGATTCACCGCCGTGCCGCGAACATATCATGTGCACCACTTTCAACAATAGCCCTTGTCAATCAGTGGCTTGTGGGGCAAGAGACGCCCAATGGGAAGAGATTCCTCAAAGATCTTCCCTGGGGTATCAACTCCCCTATCTTCTGTGCATGATCACCAAAGAATGCTTGACTCAAGAGCACCACCGAAATGTACACCAATAATGGCGAGATGGTTCAAGTATGATGAGATAGATCTGCCTCTAATCCATCCACGCAGCATTTTTTATTTTTGAGCTTCATCCTTTGGTAGAACTCTTCACCAAGAAGATAATCAGAAGTCTTTGTCGTTGAGGTAAGAGTGGAAGAACTCGAGGCATTCATGTCGCCGCAGCCTTGACTCAAATGGCTATACGCGCACGCATGAGGTCGATGCACATTCCTGTATATAGAGTTTGGGCTAGGCTACGATGACATCACGGGCAATGGGAAAGGTAGGATATCCGAAAGGTTGACATCCAAACTTGAGGAATGTCTTTTCTAGGTCTAGCACCTTCCCTCACTGCCACGCTTGGATTTTGATTTTGCCCAAAGAAATGCGTGCAATAAAAATTAGGTCTTTTACCACAAAGTTAAATAAGCAGATATTTCAAGTTTTTCTAAGATTATAGAAAATTTTCGGAAAGAAAACTTGAAACCCTATAATGTTTAGTGTAAGCAAACCATAGAAGCATTTAACAAGTTTTCAAGAGAGTAAGCATTCAACATATAAACGATCGTTAGTTTTAGGTTTTCAACATCAATGGCGAATATTGTTAGATACTCAGTGACCTTTTGTATTCCAAAACAATTGATTAAGAAATGAAATAAACAAGAAATGATAAGTCATGGTGAAGTAGGTGTAGAAGAACATATCATTGATGTTGATGAGATGAAGAAACAAGAAGATTTTGGGAACGAGGAAGAATACAGATATAGAGAGAGTTTGAATAGAGAGAGAAATATTTTAGACAAAGGGGTTTCAGAAGTTTTGGAAAGGGCGGTTCAAGGTCTATTTAAAGAATTTTAGCACGCATAAGGGAACTTTAGATATTTTCTAAGTACCAATTTTTACCCTCGACCCCTTTATTGCTTTAGAAACCTCTTTAACCGAAATAGACTAAGAGAGATACTAACCTTTAAGTCTTGCTAAAGGAAAAGTTACGCCTTCCTGTTAGTCTAAAACTAAGTCTACCTATGAAAGAAAATTATAAGACATTGAATTTAAGCAAAGAGGATCAATCATACCAAGATTTCTCCTTAAATAAGCAAACCCTTTGGTGGCATCCAGTGGCTTTGGAGAATGTCGCCCAATTGATACTCGCTTGGAACATATTCCGCATCGATGTTACTTTTCTCCACATGATCTTTGAGGAAGTGATAACGGATATCAATGTGCTTTGTCTTCGAGTGCATCACCGATTTTTGAAAGCGAATTGCCGATGTGTTGTCACACATAATTGGACAATTTGCGCCTTGATGTTGTAATCCACTAGTCGTTGCTTCATCCATAGAAGTTGAGAGCATTGTGGGCAAAGAATGTATTATGCCTCATGGTTGAGTTTGCAACTGATCCTTGTTTTCTGCAAGACCATGAGACAAGTCTATTTCTAAGAAATTGACAAGTCCCACCGGTGCTTCTTCTTTACGCTCACTTTCAGTCGCATAATCTGCATCCGAGTATCCAACTAGATCGAAGTTGTTGTGTTTGGAATACCAGATGCCTAGATTTGTTGTTGTTGAAACATATCTAATGATACGCTTGGGCAGAAGCAAATGTGATTCCTTTCGATCTGCTCGAAATCTTGCACAAACGCAAACCGCAAACATAATGTCGCTCCACCGGCAAGTAAGGTAAAAGAAGTGAACCTATGATTCCTCGGCATTTTGGTCATGTTCTCTTGCTTTCCCTTTTCATCTTTATCAAGATGGTAGTCGGTGAGACATTGGAGTCTCAAATCCTTTAGCCGAATCAAGACCAAATTTCTTGATGAGTTCCTTTGCATATTTGGTTTGGCCGATGAAGATTCCGTCGGAGATAAGTCCGTTGAATTTGCAGTCCTAGAAAGTAGGTAAGTTCTCATATCATACTCATCTCGAACTTGCTTTGCATCGCCTTCTCGAATCTTGCATTGAGGCTTTGGTTAGATTGATCCAAAGATGATGTCGCCCACATAGATTTGTACTGTAAGAGAATGACCTTTATGCTTGAGGATGAATAGAGTAGTGTCTATCATTCCTCTCACGAATCCTTGTTCTATTAAGAACTTGGATAGAGTTTCATACCAAGCTCTGGGAGCTTGCTTTAGTCCATAGAGAGCTTTCTTGAGTCCAGAGACATGATCCGCTTTGTCTTGAATGGCAAATCCACGGAGGTTGTTCAACGATACCGCTTTCTTGAAGATCACCATTTAGAAAGGCACTCTTCACATCCATCCGATATACTTTGAAGTCCATGAACGAGGCATAGGCTAGAAAGAGTCCGATTGCCTCTAATCTAGCAACAGAGCAAATGTTTCATCAAAGTCAATCCCTTCTTCCCCGGCTTCATCGGTAGCCTCGAGCAACCAGCCTAGCTTTGTTTCTAGTGAAATTTCCATCTTCATCTCTTTTGTTTTAAGCGTAAACCCATTTGGTGCCGATATTTGGATGATCGATCGGCCTTTGAACTAAGCTCCACACTTTGCATCTTTCAAACTGGTTCAGCTCTTCTTGCATAGCTTCAATCCAGTAATGATCTCCAATAGCTTCATCAATCTTCTTTGGCTCGAGTTCAGATACAAATGCATATGTAAACATAGTCTCTTCTCGAACTTTATTCCTTGTACGAACTCCTGTATTAAGATCACCAATGATTTGAGAAATAGGATGATCTCTTGTTTCAATAATGGTTGGAGGAAGATCAATTCAGTGGGTTCTTCCCTTAAGAATTGCAGGTAGGTTGAGAAGGGGATTCACAAAATCTGTTCGAGCGGGGAGAGATAGGATCTTGAAACCTTCATTTTACGGTGAACAAGAAGGATGAGTGATCCGCAAAGGTGTTTGAGGTAAGACAAAAAGATGGGTTACGGGTCCAGCAGAAGAGTTGGAACTGGTATCGGCAGAGTTGAAGTCTGTCGGTGAGGAGTTGGTGGTACTGGAAGGGTTTGCGGCGGGGATTACGATGAGGAGTGGAAGTAGATGATGTATTTGTACCTGTCTCATCATTATCAGAATCATTAGCAATATTCAGAGCCTTTCTAGGCTCTAACAAGTCATATTCATCAAAAGAAACATGCACAGATTCTAAGATTTTAAAATGAGTTTTACTGAAAATGTGAAATGCTTTTGAATGTTTGGAATACCCCAAAAAATTCCTTCGTCTGATTTTGCATCAAATTTTCCTCTATATTCTTTTCCATTATGAAGAATAAAACATTTACAGCCGAAGATTTTAAGAAACCCTATGTTTGGGGCTCTTCCTCTCCATATTTCATATGGAGTTTTGTTATGAAACTTGTTTACCGAGGGATCGTGCAGGTAAAACATGCGAGTTGACGCCTGAGAAGTACTTTGGGAGTTTTGCTTACGCCGGACATTGTTCTTCTTTGCTTCAATCGGATGATTGTTCTTCCGTTCACTACACCATTTTGTTGAGGAGTTCGGCAGCGAGAGAGAAGTTGTGGCCGATCCGTGGTCATCACGATATCTTTCCACACCGTTGTTCTTGAATTCAGTGCCATTGTCTGATCTTATGTCACTAATGTCGTCAAGCTTTTGAGTTTGAAGTCTTCTGAAGAGAGTGGTGACTAGATCATATGTCTCATCTTTTGAAGTCATTGTTTCAATCCAGGTGAACCTAGAGTAGTCGTCAACTACTACAAGTGTGTACTTGTCTCGAAATACCGACTATCTTGATTGGTCCAAAAGATCCATATGCAGAAGTTGAAGAGTACGATGCGTTTCGACAAGGACAGACTTTTCTTTTGAAGGAAGACTTGAAAAGTTTTCCTAGTTGGCAAGCTTTACAACTACGTCATGGTCGGGACACCAGAGTAGGTAGACCTTTGACAAGCCCATCTTTGGAGAGCTTGGAGAGGTGCTTGAACTTAAGGTGGCCCGAGGCGCTTTGCCATAGCCAATTGTTGTCACGACGTTGTTAGCAACTAGGCTAAGGCTTGAGAATCTCCCTAGAAGATTTAAGTCCACGACATAGGCGTTTCCATGTCTATTGCGGTCAAGTATTGTAGGCGGATTCACGATCTTTGATGAGGCACTGGTTGGAGTTGAATTGGCAGATTAATCCTTTGTCGCATAATTGGGATATGCTCAGAAGATTATGCTTTAAGCCGCTCAACTAGAGAAACTTTGTTGATGGAGAGACTTCCTCTAGTGATTGAGTCATATCCAATTGTTTTTCCTCTTGCATTGTCTCCGAAAATAACAGTGGGTCCTTTGGCTTAAGCTATATACGTGTAAGTAGACTTACTTTCTGTCATGTGTCTTGGCGACCATTGTCCAGTACCGAGATGTCTTTGTTTTCTGATTCTATAGCCATGAAGCATGCCTGAAAAAGATTTACAGCAACAAGGTCCCATTTATTTTCTTTTGGGTCCTAAGGATTAGCAACCTTTTGGAACCCATACCTACTTAACCTTGAGAGAACTAGGTCTCTCAGATTTTGGAGTGAACCTTAGTAGGCATTCTGGGGCCAGATGGCCTAGGAAATTGCAAGAATGACATAAATGAAAATTCCATAGAGAACTGTCTGTGGCTTTAGCTGAAGAGTGATTATGATTATCCTTTTTCTTAAGATTCATTCTTGGTTCAGCTGGCTTGTTGACGGTAGACTTAATTGGTTTCTTATGAATCTTCCTAGGTAGGTTACCACCAGACTTAGCTTTGGCTTGTCTGTTGATTACCTTTTTAGGAGGATTCGGTAGAATGCCTTTAAGTTTACTTTCAGCAGTGCAGTACCTTTCTGTTTCATGAACAAACTTGATAGTCACCGGTAGAGATTTAGTAGGTCTACCGCCAGCAGTCTTTGCCTTAGCATAGTTGTTACCGGCAGACTTTAGTTTCTCTACTGTTACTTTCTCAGGTTTCTCATCTGAAGCAGTAATCTTGGCTTTTCCTTTCTGAGTTTTGGGGTAAACATAAGGAACACTTGAATAACAAAGGCCTTGTTTTCCCTTGTTTCCGAACGTCTGTTTAGAGAAAGAGATATCATTAGCATTCTCGGAGGATTCACCTTTCTCTGTGACTGATAGGAATGTCATACTGGGCTCATCTAAATATCCTATGCCAGATTTATCTTTACATGATTTTTGGCTTGAAAGGATTTCTTCAAAGGTATCCTTGGAGCCGTTCCAAGAGTCAATTGTCTTTTGGAAGGCAATTTTCTCTAGGTCAAGTCCTTTGATGTGCTCAGTTAGACATCCAATTTTGTCACAAAGGAATTTGTTTTCTCCTTTGAGTTTGATACTTTCTTGTTGACAGCTATTGAGAGTTTGAATCTCAGCTGCCATCAGAGATTTCTCAGCAGTAAGTTTCTCACAATTCTTGGCAAGTTTTACATAGGCTACTCTAAAGGAGTTGAACTCTTCAAGCATATCTTGATTATCCTTGAGAAGTTCTTCCTTACTGAAGCTGTCACTGTTGATCTCACTTTTATCCAAGGGACTAGGTGAGATTTCGACTTCATTTTCAGAGTCATAGGTGGGACCTGAATCATGAGCTATTAAGCATATGTTAGCTTGCTCACAATCATCCTCTTCCTCTTCTGAATCAGTCTCAAACCATGTAGCAACCTGTTTGTCTTCTATGTCTTCAGCCAACATACCTTTTTGTTTTTGAAATTTTTTATAAGTAGGTTTTCGGTATGCTTCAAATTTTAGCTTTGGACATTTGGAGGCAAAATGACCAGGTTTTCTACAGTTGTAACACACAAGCTCTTCTTTAGATGAGCTTTCACCAGTTTTTCTGAAAGGTTGTTAGTGTGTGTTCTTCCTTCCATATTTTGCAAATTTTTGAAAACGTTTTACAAACATAGCAAATTGTTCATCTGAGAGAAAATCATTTTCACTGGAGGAAGTGGAAGGTTTGTTTTCAACAGTGGTTTCTTCTTGGACCATGGCTGGCAAGGACACAGTTCTGAATTGTTTGTCCTGCTCTAGAGCTTGATTTACTTCGAGCTCATAAACCTTCAAACTTGCATAGAGACTACGGAGAGTCATCTCGTTTAAGTTTTTGGATTCTTTCATAGCCGTGGTCTTAACATGCCATAAGCTACCTAGAGAGCCTAGAAATTCCAACCTAATATAACAATTACCTAACGGCTAATACATATCGGGGTTAACAGCAACAACAACAACAATAGAAATATTGAATGCCCCGAAGCTACTGCTTGCCCGGGAGACAACTAAATAAATACTATACTTTAGAGAGCACAAGCTCAACTACATAGGTCGGCTACAAAAATAAAATAACAAGACTAGATATACTACCCGACTCTAAAGTTTATATAAGTGTACACAACATCGTCCTCAACAAGGAAAAAGGACTACTACGACAATAATGAAATAATGTGAAATGGGACTCCGCGAGTTACAACTCGGAAGAAATAGGAACTGGAACAAGCATGAACCACGCGACCTCAACTTAACTATCGACCAACTGTGCACTGCTACAGTCAGGATCTACTCAGTCTCAACGCGGCTAACAGATAACTGCACACTAGAAAACAAGTACATAGTGAGTCATTAAGACTCAGTACACTACTACAAATAACAATATAACATAATATGAAAGATTGTTATAAATAATCATGTCATCGCGTTACTACGACGAAAACCCTTGAAGACGTGTCGTATACTTTAGATACTCCACAAGATAATCTTTCCTTCTCATTTACTAAACCGTTCAAATGAACCAGGGTGACATTCCCTGTTTATAAACAAACCAAATGAATTAGAAAACAGCTCTCATAGAAACATCATATGTAAGTAAGTATATCTATATATATACACATCAAGTCATTCATGGAATTATCATGTATAAGTATGTATATTTATATATATACATATCTAGGGCTGGCAAATCGGTCATGCCGTGCCCTTATCAGGCTAGCACGATAAGCTTCAGCACGAACACGGCACGATAAAGTTATCGTGCCTAAAACCGAAACCCAAACACGACACGATAAAAACCCGAAAACACGGCACGACACACTAAGCACGATAAGCAAAACGGTCGGGTTTTTTTGTTAGGCACGATAAGCCCGCTAAACATGATTTTTAAAATAAAAATGATTATAAATTTCTAATAAACTATCCATCAACATTCAATCATTCCCATCACTGTTCTTGCACAACAACAGGTACGCACTTAGACTACTTAGTCAGTTACAAAACATACAACTACACAAAAATACAAAATCACAAGCCGACTATTCAACAAGTTAAGACTAGAAATTTGGAAATTGGGAATGGTAGGACGGTAGGAGTTGATGCACCAAAGATCCAAAACGACCAAACCCATTAGTCAACAACTAAACTAGAAGTGCAAATCACAAACATAGTCTAAAAAGATTACAAAAAATGTCTAAAGATTACACAAATGGTCCAAAAACAGTTAAGACTTCAACTTCATTCGTTTATCCGATGAGTCAATCCACTTCAACGTTCACCAACCTATTCATATAGATGTCATAAAGCTAGTTAAAACTTAAAATATCCAACAGTATGATTTAATAAAATTTAAATAAGTACCAATTATTCAAATTTTTACTTGCATTGTTGGATGTGCTACCCAAACTAGAGCCTAGTCCTGGGGAAGGATCATCAACATCATTAATATCCAAGTTCATGATATCTTCGGTGAGCTCTTCAGTCTTCAACAAGTGATGATCTACATGCATTCATAAATATTATCAGCAAGAAACTAAAAAAATACATTGTAATGAAGATTAAATTGATAGTTAAAGTTTGTTTGCAAATTAAAGAAGTAAGAGATACGCTTACATTTATCGTCAAATAGTCAATCTCTTGTACATATTATTGCCTCCATTGTGCTTGGTTTCAGTGTACTACAATATTGATCGAGTACTCGTCCTCCTACACTAAATGATGCTTCAGATGCAACAGTTGAAACTGTAATGCATAAAATATCTCGAGCCATAGCTGCAATTTCAAGATACCAATATTGATTTCATCTCCAATAATCAAGAATATCTAGATGGTCTTCACAATTCAATCTTGGCTCATCCAAATAAAGCTCTAATTGTGATTTGTGAACACCGAAAACACCATCATTATTGAATGTCCTGAATTTCAATAGAAAACAAAAAACAAGTTGTAATAAAAGAGTTAATTAAAAATTGGAAAAATTAAGAGTAACATATAAAGATAAGAAAAGATCAAAAGAATAGAAAAATTACCATCAACTTCTTTTTTCTTTCATTTCGTAGAATGTTAGAAGTTTCCTTGTAATTACCACAAATGAGATTGCTAGATTCACCAACATGATTCATATCGGGTCTCTTTTCATATTGAGCAAACAAACTCAACAAAGTCTCCTTGACTTTCAAAAATGTAGGAGAACCACGGTAACCATAGATCTCTTCATATTCAAAATCCACAAAATCAAGTTTATATTGAGGATCTACAACTACTACCAATGCCAAAACCAAACAAAACTCCGGCCAATACTTCTCAAATTTTGGAAGCATCCTTAAGGCTATATCCTTGATATACACATCGTCACTTTCAACATTCCTCAGCAAATACTCATAACATGTACTAACACACGGAAAATTCAAGTTCAAAGTGGGATACTTTGTTCCAAAAAAAATATTAGTTAACTCATAAAACAAAGCCAAGAAATCACATATATTCTCCACCTTGTCCCACTCTAATGCATCAAGACAATGCTTATAATTTGAATCAAGTAATGCTAGATGACAGAATGCACGTCGATAAAACAAAGCACTTTTAAGCATATGGTAAGTAGAATTCCATCTTGTTGCTACATCTTGTCTCAAACCTCTTTTAGAGTCCAATTGCATTTGACTCACAACCTCCAAAAACTTTACCTTCCTTGATTGAGACACTCTCACTTACTTAACGCTTTCACGAACTTTATGCACACATTTATCAATATCTTTCAATCCCTCTTGAACCACTAAATTAACAATGTGTGCACAACAACGAACATGAAATTTCTTTCCATTTGCAACAAGTGATCCTTTGAAATAATTCATCAACAAATCAGCAGACACATCATTAGCAGAAGCATTGTCCAAAGTCAAAGAGAAAATTCGACTATCAATATTCCACTCACGTAGCAATGAAATGATTTTGTCACACAAAGCAACACCACTATGTGGAGGAGGTAAAAAAACAAAAATTAAGCACCCTTTTTGCAAAATCCAATTGATATCAATGAAATGAGTCGTAAGACTTAGATAACCATCCGTAGTGATACTACTCCAGCAATCAGATGTCAAAGAAATCCTACCAGGAGCTGATTCTAGCATAGATTGCATCCTAACTTTTTCTCTTGCATACATAGTAAGAAAATTAGCCTTAATTGTGTTTCTAGACACACAATGAAGATTTGGACACAAATAATCAAAACATGCTCGAATCCCATCATATTCAACAAACTGAAATGGTAAATCATGCATGGCAATAGCAGTAGCTACTAACTCGCGAAAATGCTCACCATCAAACTTACATGCTTTCAAAGACATCGATCCTTGATCCCCACCAAGGAGTAGCTGACCAACATCACGTACATTTCTTCTTGGGAAATTTTTCATATGACGACTTAATGTGCTAGTTCCATTCTTGCTATCCGCTTTATAGACATTTTTGCATAACTTACACCTCACTCTTTGAATGTTGTCATCTTGTAACAGAATCTTCTCAAAGATTTTCCAAACATTAGATCTAAGCTTCCTTGTTTTTTTTGGGCTCGTTTGTGGATGTGGTGGTAAATGTTTCCGCATCCATCTCAACTACATCATCACCATTAATGTCACTCAAATTTACTTGATTATAAATATTTGATCTCTGTATAGAATAAAAAACAAAAACAAAAAGAAAGTATTTGATCACGCTTTTTTGGTGGTGATCTTGTCTTGTCGTCCACGTGTGAGTAAGGATGAGGTGGCAGTCGCTGATTCGTCCTTCTTGGTTAACCTGCATAAATGAAACAACAAACACCGTTAAGGAGTCGGGGCGGCCCGACTAGAACCCTCCGGTGTGAGAGTAAGGTTTTCGGTAGAAAGATGGTAATAAATATGCCGTGATAAGTGTTTGATAAGGGACAGTGATAAGGTAGTTGTGATATCTCTCAAATTGCTTACCTCCATATTAAATGGGCACTCTCTATTTATACCTGAAGTTCATGTTGTCGTGGCGGCTGGTGATTGGGGAGCATAATGCGGCGATCATTAAATGCGTTGAGGGTCTTCGTCAGAAATAAGTGAACTGTGCGCTTGTCAGAGAGTTGGTATTGACGTGCAGCGGTTTTCTCGGGCCTAGGGAAACGGTTTGTCGGGGCGGATGATGATTGATCCAAAGCCGAGGCCGAGTGGTTTTGTGACGAAAGCTTTTATTATTTGCCGAGGTTTGAGGATACAAGAGACTGAGTTGGTGACGGGGCCGAGGGTGCCAGTGGTCTTTAGGCCCGGGGAGGCTGAACTCGTTACTATGCCGAGGGTCATGATGCCGAGGCTGGAGTGTTTATCTTAGGGGCGAGTGGTCCTGTCCTCGCTACTGGTGGCTCTTCAGTTTGGGACCCTCTATTGTGCCGAGGGTCGAGTCCTTGGCATGCCGAGGGTCAATCCCTCGGTTTAATCCTTTCAGTGGCCCCCTACTTTTTGGCCGCTCGACGCCGAGAAGGAAAAAAGTAATATCGTTGCTCGGTGGTGGGAGGTCGGCATCGTGCCTTTTGTCGAGGAGGACTGTGGGATTTAAGTCGAGGCTGGTGCCTAGTTTTTTGACGAGATTTGTTAGAAGTTTATGGGATGTTTTCGTATATCGAGTCAATCGGGCGTTCGTCTTTTTTGTCACTTCATTAAATCACGAGTTTTGGCGGTTTCTTGGTTTACGTTTTGGGCGGCTTTTCGAATTTCGAAATGCCATTAATGCCGCCTTTTTTCTTCCCGAATTCAGAGAAACTAGTGATGTGGTGGCATTTTGTGTTTGGTTCAGAGAAAACACACGGGTCGACCTGATAGTTTTCCGAGGCTCCGCTTCAAAACGTTGTCGTTGCAGGGGGGGTATAAGAGATTTTTTTCTCTTTCTTTTTGCTTTTACCGCTTCCATTTCTCTCTTCACCAGATTCTTCCACTGTTTTAGGCGATTTCCGGTAGCAATTCCGACTGTTTCCATCCCATTACATCCCTGTCTACTTAAAGCCCGTAAGTGTTTTTCTTCCTTTTTCCACGTTTTTAAATCTTCTCGGTTTCCACGGTGACTTTAGTGTTTTTCCGGCATGTTATTGAGTTTAGGGCTGTTCCTCTGTTTTGGCTTTTAACTTTTCCGGCGTCTTTTGGCTTTTTTCAGGCGTATCCCCCACTTTCCTGTAGATTTCTCCGGCGGTCTTCCCAGCTTTGACTTTATTTGGTACGATTTTCTTTCCTTTCCTCTGTTTTCTAGAGTATGTCTCGCGGGATCCCTTTTCCCATTTTTTCTTCTTCTCTTCTTCAGTAGTTCCTCCATGGGCCGATAGATTCTAAGCAGGGGTAATTCGAATACAGGTGTCGGTTAGGAGTCCTCCCCTTTTTCTTCCTAAGTAACGTGGCCGAGGCTTCGCCTGCCGAGAACGTTCAAGTGAGTCTCCGGTGGCCAGGATCTTTCTCGTGCCACGTACCCTTCGCGTGGCAGTCCCTTTAGCTTGAGGATTCGCTCGGGGTTTCGGCCTATTCGATCTTAGAGGATGTGAACCTCGGCGGTTTCGAGGCGGTAACCTATGTGACGAAGGCGAGTACGTTCCTCGCGGACCCTTGGAGAGAGGTGTGGAGGTGAGAGTTTGTTTGGCCAGGAGATTGTGGTGGATGAAGTGATCCATAGGGGAGGCAGCGTGGGCCCTCTCGACTCGGAGAGTTCTAGGTCATGCTCGATTTCTTCGGTAGACTCGGATGGTGAGGGCCCATTCATTGAGTCGGTTTTGGGAAGTCTCCTCGGGGTCCATGTATAGGCGATGCGAGGATAGGTGGGCGGCGGTTACTCGCTTGGCAAGCGAGGTTTCTCCTTGCGAGTTAGTTACGGGTGAAGGTTAGCCCGCCCGGAAGTTCGGCGATGAAGTTTTACGCCCCACTTATCCATCCTATGAGAGTGTTTTGAGAGAGATCGTATTGCGTTAAGTCGATCACTCAATTTTTTACCGAGGGCGAGTCTTGCACTTTCGGCAGATCGAAGAGTTTTCACGACATCGGCGGCTTGAGAATGGCGAGTGGGCCGAGGCTTCTATTTACGCGGGGGCGGAGGCGAGGTGAGAGGGTGCCTCGCGTTTGAGGCCTTTCGAGAACAAGATAAGCAGGCCAGATGTGGAGGCATGGTCACGGGCGTATGGCTCTAATACTTTCCGAGTTCCGTTCGGATTCGAGATTTGGGATTTCAGCTGCGGGGCCTTCGTAGCTATGTTGGTTTATTACTGCCTTTTCGAGTCAGAATTTTGGCTGCCCTCGACCCTTTTATACGTGAATTCTTGACCAGAGGCGAGTTCAGTTCCATTGGATCTCTCGCCCAATTTACTTCGAGCATTGGTGAGTTTTGCCATACGTACCGGCGGTGGGTTTCGAGCCTACGTTGGACCTCTTACGCTACTTATTACAAGGTCGGCGTTTCCATGAACCAGTGGTGACATTTCTAAAGGCATCCTCGGGATTCCCCTCTTTTACAAGTTTTGGAAATAAGGACCATGGGTGGTCAGAAAGTTACGCTCGTGAGTCGAGCCGTGGGTGGAGGCCCGAGGTTCTGAGGGGAAACCTCACGGCCTTTCGAGGACTAAGAATTTGAATGCCTCAATGAAGGCTGTGAAGGCTGCTATTGAGGCCCCCTTGTGATGAAGGAGTGCAAGTTCGATATAGCTGGGAAGGCTATCGTTGAGGATGAGGTCTCTGTCGAGGTTACGGGTCTCATTTGTCGATGTTGAGGGGGTGGAGAGGGCGTATTCGAATTTTGAGTATGTGAGCCGAGATGGCTCGGTGTGTCCGAGATGTGAGGGTATAGACGAACTTGAGTGTTCGACTCCAGGTCAATTTCATTTATTCCTGTTTTGTTTATGTTTCCTTCGGTTTTTGTTGAATTCGTCTCTTTTGAGTCTTGATCGACCTTCTATTTTTGTAGAGATGGATTTGTTTCGAGATGCCGTTACGGCCATGTTAAAGCAGGAAAAGCGAGGCGGCCGAGCTTAAGGCCTCGGCGACTGGGAATAGTGCAGCCCGTGGTCGGCGTTCTCGAGACCTACCAAAGTGGTCCCTTCTTACTTGCCCTGCTCCCAGAGGCCAGGGCAAGCAACTGCTGAAGCCCGAGCTTGGCGACAAAAAAAATCAGCCCGGCCCAGCTCCCTTCAACTTTGCCGAACTTCCACCGCCCTCGGCGCGGTCCCAACCGGCGACGAGGCGGGCGATAATGAATGCGTTATCGGTCACGTCGTTAAGGCGATCAATTTTCGAGGTGGATTCGGGGCTACGGGCAGGCGATGCTTGAGCGTACTGCTCGAATGCGTGGTGTCGTTGCTTCCGGCGAAGGAATTTGGTGACGACATGTGCGCGTTAGCTTTGGCGAGTAAGGATATAGTGGACCCGGCTTCTTTTATGTCTTGCCTCTGGTAGCTTATTCTTTTGTTACATTTTTTGTTCACGCGGCTCGGGGTTGGCCTCGCGACTTATGATGCTAAAAGCGCGAAGGCCGCCTGTCGTCGGAGGTTTTGGCGGGCTGCATAAGGCAAAGGGGAATCTCTTCTTCTGTTGAGAAGGTCAAGTCCACGGAAGGATTTCTGATTGAAATTTGAAGGGGTCTCTTTGTCGAGAGCGGCTTAGGTGGCGGGGCGGATGTTGAAGAACAAAGCTAGTGAGAGGGCGCGGGGGTGGCGAGCTCGAGGCCAAGCTCAAAGAATGATTGGTGAAGCGACCATTTGAAGGCCGAGCTTTGTGAAGCCCTAGCGAGGAAGCGAGGTCTTGGCAAGGTATCGGGCTCGGCACTTATGGGGTGGAGGCTCTAGATTACATGGAGACTAGCCGGGTTCAGGCCTTTTGGGCGGCGGTGGCAATTGGCATGCCGATGTTGGAAGTGGTGAAGATGGCGAACCTTGCCTCTTTTGGTCGGAATCTTAGGGGTGTTTCCTCGCTCGTTCCTTTTGATGGTAGAGGCTGGTCGGATTAGGGATCGCGTCTTTCAAATTCAAGCTCCAAGTAGGCTGCCTCTTCTGTGAGGCGAACAACCTTTTCGCCTGTCAGAAAATGCATACATAAGGAGAGCTACGGCTTCACGGTCAGGCGAGCCTCCCCTCAGCAGGCGCCTATGTTGGCGATCGGCTAATGGCGGAAATTTGGAGGGACAAAAGGCAGTAGGGGCAAGCTGTCGAAGAAACGATGATATAGGTCCGAGCAGGTGGCGGCTCGTGAGGAGGAGGCCCGTGAGAGAGGAGGGGACTTGGAGTAGGTTTTCTTAGAAAACATTCTAAAACAATGGTTTTTGATGGTAATATGTATTTTTGTTAGTAGAAAACAATGGTTTCTGATGGTAATCTGTATCTTTGTTCGTGGTGTATAATGTAAGTTTTTTCCGTTTTTGTTTTTCTTGTTTCTTTGTCTCTATTAAGTGTTTTGCTTTTCTTTTATTCAAGGCCTCTCCTCGACTAGGCGAAGATGTATTTGAAGGCATTAGAGTCGGCCTCTCCTCGGCTAGGCGAGGAGGTATTTGAGGCATTAGGCGTGGCCTCTCTCGGCTAGGTGAGGTATTTGAAAGGCATTAGAGTCAGCCTCTCCTCGGCTAGCGAGGAGGTATTTTGAAATGGCAAGACAAAGCGGTCTTGAATACATGGTTTAAAGAGAAGTTTGTACCGACATTTTTTTCTTTTATAACAAGATAACAAACAGATCATTGATAATACATTTTCAAGTGGTCTGAATGCCAGGGGTTCCTTAGTGGGGTTCCATCTGGTTTTGCGAGCATGTAGTTCTGCTTTCGAATCTTTGTCCGTAATTTTATGCGGTCCTTCCCGGTTGGGAGAGCAGCTTGTTCCTTCCCGGCTTGTTTTCGATCACCTCGATTTTCCTCAAACCAGGTCGCCCGGCAGAAAGTCTTGATTCATTCTTTTGTCATGGTGGGCTTTGGCTAGCTTTTTGTAATTGATGGCCTTCATTACGGCTTCAAGCCTTCTTTCCTCCAGTGTCGAGGTCTAGAGTCCTTGATTACGTGTTTGCCTCTTCGTTGAAATGGATGACTCTTGCGATGGGAAGAGCCATTTCGGCGGGGCCATGGCCTCGGTTCCGTAGGTCAAGGAGAAGGTGTTTCCTCGGTTGAACCTCGGCGAGGCGTTCGGATTGCCCATAAGGCGGCAGGAAGCTCCTCGAGCCAAGCACCTTTTTTGTCATCTAACCTTCTTTTCAAGGCATGAAGTATTTGTTTGTTTCCGACCTCCGTTTGGCCATTCCCTTGGGGGTGTGCTACAGAAGACTTCAATGGCGAATTCCCTCTCTCTCATGACTTGCCATGAATCGTTTGAGAAGCGTGTGTGTGGTCGACACAATGGCCCTGGTATCCATATCTGCGGAAGGGCGTTGTCTCGAATGAAGTCGATGGCCCTTTGTTCGATGATGCTTGCTAGGGGGTGCGGCCTCGATCCATTTCGTGAAGTAGTCCACATGACTATCACAAACTTGTTCTTTCCTTTCGCGAGAGGGAATGGCCCGATTAGGTCAAGTCCCCACATTTCGAAAGGCCTTGCTGCGATTACCGGGGTTTGAGGTGCCGAGGGCAATCTTGGAATGTTAGCGAACCTTTGACATTTGTCGCATTTTCGGGCATATGTCTCGGCATCCTTTCTCAGCGTCGGCCGGTAGTATCAGGTGGAAAATGACCACATCGGCCAAAGTTCGAGCCCCTGGATGGCTTCCACATACCCCTCCACGTGTACCTCGGCTAGTAATCCTTGTGTGATTTCTGGTCGGACACACCTTAGGAGAGGCTTAGTGAAAGATCGCCTGTATAGTATGTCCCCTATTAAAGTGTATCTGGCCGACCTTCTTGCCATTGCCCATCCTTGCTCTTTGTCATTTGGCGGTAATGTCCCTGAGCGATGTACTTTTTGATGTGATCGATCCAACACTCCGTCGCCTGTTCGAGCATCATTACCTTCTCTTTATCAATGGACGGGGTATCCAGGATTTCAATCCATATTTCTGGGGGGAGCTCGCCGAGCTCACTGGTGGCCATTTTGGAGAGGTGGTCTGCCTTTGTGTTTTCAGCCCTTCCTATTTGTTCCAATTCCGAGTATTCGAATTGGGCGAGGACACCCATGGCTAGCTCTCGGTATTTGTCGAGGGTTGGGTGGTTAACCTCATACTCCCAATCTGCTTCACGACAGTGGGAGTCGAAGAAGATGCGATTTGAGTAGCTCTATCTCGGCGGCTAGTTCGGCTCCAGCGATCAATGCCGTACTCGGCAGCGTTGTTTGGCCAAGTGATTTAAGGGCCTTGCGATCTCCGTTCCGATGCGGTGTTACGAGGAGGATGCTGCTCCGTTGCCATTTTGTTGGACGATCCATCCACGAACAATGTCGAGGCTGAGATGGTCGGCGCGCTTTGCGAGGCACTTTCTTGCACAGGCAACTTGATTTGGTGGAGGGTCACGACCCGTGCCTCGCTCTTTCCGGTAGAGGTGAAAGAGGTTTCGGCTATGAAATCGGCCGAGGATTTGAGCTCTAATGGTTTTCCTTGAAAGATAAACAATTGCATATTAGTCGGCTCGATGGCCAGCCATCATTCTTCAGCCAACGTCGAACTGGCGGTATTCTTCGCGAGAGGTAAGTCGGTATATACCCGATTTCATGGGCTTTGAAATCGACTTGGTTTTCGCCGTTATCGTGCGAGAATCACCTTCCGATCTGCATGTACCTCGTCTACACCTCGATCGTGCATGGGACACATAGTAGATGGGTTTACGAAGTCCCTCTTCCTCCATAGCGGCACCGATCTATGGGCGTATTAAAGTTGACAGAGAGATAGCGTAGAGTCTTTCTCACGTGCAGGCGGTGAGCAAGGAAGTAAGCTAGCAGAGGTATTTTTGAGCTCGGCAGGCGGTCGCACTCTGTCCCATGAGAACTTTCCCCACTTTTTAAGATCTTGAAGAAGGGGAGGCTTTTTGGTGATTTCGCGATGAACCTTCCCGGACACTATTCTCCCATTCGGTTGAACTTGTTTGATGCATATTGGGACCTTCATCTCGGCTAGTGCTTTTATTTTTGGTTTGCCTCAATGCGTTCGTTCACCATGTACCCCAAAACTTCCCGCCGTTACGCCAGAAGGCGTTTGGCGGGATTGAGCTTCATTTTGTTCTTTACGAGGTTTGCGAAGGTTTCTCAATTCGATCTATGTGGCTGTTCCTTCGTCTTAATCACCATATAGTCTATGTAGGCCTCACATTCCTCTAGCGGTCACCGAATACTTTGTTTACCATTCGGTAAGTGGCCCACTGCGTTTTTAGGCCGACGGCATCATGTTATAGCATTAGAGTGCACGGCCGCTCGGCGGGCGTGTTCCCATCGATGTTTTCCACGTCGATTTGGTGGTACCACAGTGGCGTCCTGACTTAAATTTTGTGGCAGAGATAGAATCGACCAGTGATCTATCCTCGGCGATGAGTCTGATCTTTTGGGCATGCTTCGATCGGGTTGGTAAAGTCACGCACATCCTCCATTTTAGTTGTTCTTCTTGACCATCACCACATTTGCGATCACGTGGGGTAGTGGATTTCTCTTATGATCTTGGCTCGAAGCGGTTTGGCTATTTCTTCCTTAATTGCATCTTGTTTTCGGGAGAATACCTCGGCTTTCTTTGGATGAGCACCAATCTTTGGATCGATGTAATCGGTGAACCGCTACTTCCTCGGCAATGCCTTTCATGTCCTCGGCTTGCCATGCAAAACGTCGTGTTCTCTTAAGAACTTCGATTATAGCTCTCTATAATCGTCCGCTATTTCCATTCCGCCTTTATTTTTGGTCGGGGTGGTTGAAGTTTATGATAACTTCCTCTACATCTTCCGTAAATTTGTAAAATGGATGGTCTCGAACATCGGTTGTCGATCTCGATTTTCTCGATCTCGGCTCGATGTTCCTACTTTCTACGGCGGCAGGCCAACCTCGCCAGCTTGCTTTGATTGCTGGGGTAGAGCTCTCCCGTCGAGCCCTCGGGCTTTCGTTGGCCATTGTTCATCTTCCTTTCCTCGGCCTCCTCGGCCTTTTCAATCTCTTTTTGCCTCTTTCTTCTCATTGATGAGGTATTCGAGGGTAGATGCGGGCATCGTTTAGAGGACCCCGCGAGCAGTCTGTACTTGACCCGGCGATGGGCCAT
>CM028377.1:109187889-109289741 GCA_013146195.2 Codonopsis lanceolata | reverse complement strand
ATATATATATATATATATATATATATATATTATAAAGAAAATTGAGATGTTGATGACACAATTGATGATGGATCCCAATGATGAGAGAATCCACGAGCATCCAAAATTATAGTATTCTCGTCAAGGCAACATACCAAAACAAGAAAAATTCAAAAAGCAAGAAAGGCGGGTGAGGAGGAAAACAAGATAGAGGGAAAAGAAAATTTTCCCCATCCTAAAACGTAGCTCAACTCCACTCCTCCTTAAGATAGACCTCAAGCAAGACTGGCTTGAATCCCCCCCCAAACTTAAATTCTATTTTGTCCCCAAAATTGAGGAACATATGGAGAGGCTTGATGGGAAGGGCAATATCAAAAGGACAGCAGGCCCACCTAACGAAAGAGGGTGAAACTGGGGCCTCAACTCAAGGTGAGTCGAGGAAATAATGAATGAGGACGAAACTCGGGATGTGCCGGGTGGCAGTAATAATTGGAAAATTTTGTCCACAGGTGTTAAACCACCCAAATAATTGAGTTCAGGAAGGCGCATTTGTGCCAAGCTGGCGACTCACCATATATCGGTTGGAGGGCCTTCCTCCAACTGTTGGACATTTCCACAAGTGGATCCATCTCCTCCTCTTCGGGTTCCTCCAAGTGAGAAACCTCTATCGCGGTGCTTTGGTGGTGCTCAACAAAATGGCCTAGTGATAGCGGGCCCGTCTTTCGACCTCTCCGTGTCGAGCCATCTCACTCCAGCGTCCTTACAGTCCAGGTAATCAAATGCGGGGCGAACCCGCATTTGTGGTACCTCTAATCGGGGTCTTAATTTGGTCGTTGATCGACGGCCGACATCAACAGACCCACAAGTCATGATGGTGTAGATCAGACGGCTCTTAGCCCAAGTCAAATCTTTGTGCGGTGTTGATGACCGGTAGGCATAAGGCGGGAGCAGATAAATTTGAACACGGGCTTGGTCGTGTTCAAGAGGAAGGACTCCTCCATGGTGCGTGGACCGAATGGTGGGTTGCGGTTTTGGGTCCTACACCACACCGGGATGGGAGATGGTCGCATTGACCACCTCAACAGAATAGGGGTGAAGGTGGGTGCTATAGTCGCCGTCACCCTCCGTAAAGTTGAGGTGCCGTAATACATGTTAATGCTTTGGGACGAAAAAGTTAACACTAATGCCCCTAACATTACTAGTCTCTAAAACCCCACCATCTATGCCAATGCAGCCATTGGCATAGAACTCACGAACAATAGCCACGATTGCCTTGCCCGGAGACTCAATCAGAAGACCCCACCTACGTGTTAAAAAATGCATTGTGGAGGCCAAACTTGGCAGCTTTGAATCCCCTCGGGAATCAAGGACTTGGAGAGCTTTTGCAACATTCTCCGAGGCCTCATAGGAAATAAAGCGGCGGTGGTCATAATTTGGTTCTTCCTCCTCAACAGGCAATAAGTAGAGGGCCAAGATTTCTACGCTTAGGGGCCATAGTTTTAGCACAAAATAAAAATATTAAATATTAAAATATTTTTCTATTTTAAAATTAAAAACTAAAAATTGCACCTAATGCATGCAAAAATTATATCCACGTCAATTTTTCTAACACCCTAACATGCATATATTATTGTACGCAAAAATTAAAGAGGGGTTAGAATTACTTGGTTTTGCCGCTTTTATGGTGGAGAGTCGCCGAGTTCAAGCTTCTTTGCCTAAGCAAAAATGGATTCCTTCTTCTTTCCTTCAATGACTTGAAATGGGGATGAAAGTGAGAGGGAAGTTGAAGAGGAGAGTATTTTTTTTGTAGAATGGCCGGAATTTGGGAAGACTTGCTTGAAGATCTCACGATTTGTAGAGGAGGAGGGCCGGCCGTTGTTTTGCTTGAGGAAGGAGGATGATTTTTTGGTGATCTGTTTGAAGAACCCGGCACACCCTTATATAAAGACACCTTGTGGTCGCAAGGTCTCTTTTACCTTGCGTCCCCAAGGTCGGCAGTCAAACGGTACTGATTCCCACGTCTGCATGCTGCCGTTCACGATAACCGCATTTATTGGGGACCTTGCGGTCGCAAGGCCTAGGGCACCTTGCATCCGCAAGGTGGGCAGATTCTGCTTCTCTTGTTTCCTTTTCCTTTTTAGCGCTTTAACAGCTTAGGTTCCTCCGTTAGGTTCCGCGCACGCCACTTTCCCCGCATTATAAAAATTCTACAAAAACTCTAAACTAACTATATTAGCAACATATAAATACAACATTAAGATGCTTTTCTCCCCCAAACTTGGATTTTGGCATATTTAATTTCAAAATTAAATGTCCAAAATTAAATTTAACGGAGAATAACATATTTAAATTAACTACAAAAGCAATTAAAATTCATCATAGTGGGTTGCCTCCCACTTAGCGCCTTTGTTTAACGTCTTTGGCTCGACCCAACTACAAACCTAGTCATCGGGTGGTGCATTGTCAACTAAACGAATTAATTCAATTGTTCGTTCAACTGACATTGGTTCGAGATATGGTTTGAGTCGGTGTCCATTGACTTTAAACACTTCGTTAGTTCTTGGATTTCTAATATCAATAGCTCCATGAGGATAAATTCGAACGATTGTAAAAGGACCAGACCACTTAGATTTTAATTTTCAAAGGAATAACCTCAATCTAGAATTGAAAAGTAAAACTTTCAATTCTGGTCGAAACATTTTTTTGGCCAATCCCATGTCATGGTATTTCTTGGTCTTTTCTTTATACGTTTTAGCATTTTCGTATGAATTTAGCCTATGTTCTTCTAATTCATTTAATTGGAACAATCTTTCCTCACCATCCAATGTCAAATCTAAATTTAAGTCTTTGACCGCCCAATAAGCTTTATGTTCAATTTCAACTGGTAAATGACATGTTTTGCCATATCCCATTCGGTATAGGCTCATTCCTATTGGAGTCTTATAGGCAGTTCGGTATGCCCATAAAGCATCCTTAAGTTTAGCTTCCTATTCTTTACGATTAGGCCTAACGATCTTTTCTAATACTGCTTTATTTGGGTATTACTAACCTCTACTTGGCCAGATGTCTGTAGATGATAGGGTGTAGCTAACTTGTGAGTTACACCATGTTTCTTAAGGACATTATTTAATAATTTATTAGTAAAATACATTCCTTGATCACTGATTATTGCCTTAGGTACTCCATACCTGGCAAAAAGATCTTCTACGAATTTAACCACAGTTTTACTATCATTTGTTTTAGTACCTATGGCTTCAATCCATTTGGATTCATAATCAACAACTACCAAAATATATTCACGGTTGTTAGAGACGGGGAAAGGACCCATAAAATCAATTCCCCAAACATAAAAAATTTCAACAACCATATTAGTGTGCAAGGGTATTTCGTTTCTTTTTCCTATTCCACCAGTTCTCTGACAATTATCACAAGTCCTATAAAATAAATCACAATCTCTAAAAACAGTCGGCCAATATAAACCAGATTGTAAAATTTTTCTAGCAGTTTTATTTCCACTAAAATGATCACCACAAGAGTATTCATAACAGAATTCCACAATACTTTGTTGGTCTTTTTCTGGAACACATCGCCTGATTAAAGAGTCTGAACACATTTTATATAAATGAGGTTCTTCCCAAAAATACTTCTTTGCTTCAGTCAAAAATTTCTTCTTTTGATAGTGATCAAAATCAGGATTTATGATATCAGACACATAATAATTGACAAAATCAGCATACCATGGGCCTGAATCTTTGATTGCTAAAAGTTGTTCATCAGGAAAATCTTCATTTATAGGAATTGGGTCGTCAAGAAATTGACGTTCAAGTAAGGGTGAAAATTCTAATCTAGACAAGTGGTCGGCTACGACATTTTCAGTTCCCTTTTTATCCTTGATTGTAATATCAAATTCTTACAATAATAGCATCCACCTAATTAGTCTAGGTTTAGCATCTTTCTTACTCAATAAATATTTCAGGGCAGCATGATCAGTAAATATTATTAATTTTAATCCTAATAGATATGGTCTAAAATTTTCTAATGCATACACAACTGCCAAAAATTCTTTTTCTGTTGTTGTATAATTTAGTTGTGCATCATTTAGAGTTCTACTAGCATAATGTATCACATGTGGCTTTCTATCTACCCTTTGTCCTAACACGGCTCCAATTGCAAAATCTGATGCATCGCACATGATTTCGAAATGGAGAGACCAATCGGGGCCAGATAAAATAGGGGCAGTGGTTAATATTTCTTTTAATAAATTGAATGCATTTAAGCATTCTTGATCAAAAACAAACTCATTGTCTTTTGCTAACAAGTTACATAGAGGTTTACAGATTTTGGAAAAATCTTTTATAAATCTTCTATAGAAGCCAGCATGCCCTAGAAAACTTCTAACACCTTTAACAGAAGTTGGGGGAGGTAATTGTGAAATAACTTTTATTTTCGCCTCATCGACTTCAATGCCTTTACTAGATACAACATGCCCTAAGACAATTCCATGTTTGACCATGAAGTGACTTTTCTCCCAACTTAAAGTTAAATTTGTTTTACAGCATTTTTTTAAGACTGATGTAAGATTTTCTAGGAAATGATCAAAAGAATTTCCAAAAACTGAAAAATCATCCATGAAAACTTCAACACATCTTTCTACTAAATATGAGAATATAGATATCATGCATCTTTGAAAGGTGGCCGGTGCATTACATAGTCCAAAGGGCATTCTCCTAAAAGCAAAAGTACCAAAAGGACATGTAAATGTTGTTTTCTCTTGGTCTTCGGGTGCTACAGTTATTTGGTTGTAACCAGAAAAACCATCAAGAAAACAATAGTATTCATGACCGACTAGTCTTTCAAGAATTTGGTCAATAAATGGCAAGGGAAAGTGGTCTTTCCTAGTTGCCGCATTTAATTTTCTTAAATCAATACACATTCTATAACCAGTAATAGTTCTTGTAGGGACAAAGGACTTCTTTTCTTACGGCTTCTTCCATGTGAGGGTTAAGTCTTCTTTGTCTTTCTCTTGAAGGCTTACTACCTTCTTCTAAATGTATTTTATGCATGCACATAGAGGGACTAATACCTTTTAAATCGGCTAGGGACCATCCTATGGCTTCTCTATGTGTCCATAAAACTTTTAACAAACTTGCTTCTTATTCTTCAGTTAAATCTGCTGCTATTATAACAGACAAAGTTTTACCTTCCCCTAAAAATGCATATTTTAAGTGGGGTTGTAATGGCTTTAATTCTTCCACTGGAGGAGATTTAACAGATGGAATAAATTCAAAATTTTATGGTTTAACTATTTCTTCTACTTTAACCTCCTTATTATTTTCTTCCTTAACATCTTCCTTATTTTCTACTTTTTTATCCTCTACTTCAATTTCTTCAAAAAGAGATTTTAAAATCTCTACTTCTTCTTCTTCATTAATTTCGTCCTCTACTTTTTCTATTTTATCAGATTTAATTTCTGATTTTGATTCTTTTTCCATATTATTTTGATTCTTATTTTTAAAAGCTTCTAATTTTTGTCTTTCTTCTTCTTCTATTTCTCTTTCTATCTCTTCAATATCAATTTTTATGGGAGGGATAGGTCTATCATCATAAACTATAAATACATCTTTCCCATAGTCGTCATCTTCATTATTTTCCTCAAAAGTTGGAGTAGTTAATTTTTCGATTTCATCTATGGAAAAACATGCATTCATGTCACTAGGTCTATTCATAGCATCAAAAACAAATATTTCGACAGTTTCACCTAGGACTGACATTGAAAGTTTACCATTTTTAACATTTATCATAGTATTGGCAGTGGCCATAAAAGGTCTGCCTAACAAGATAGGAACTTCATTATATGTGCAAATTTTCCTTTCCATCTTTAAGACCACAACGTCGAATGGAATGATTAGTTTATCAACCTAAACTATGATGTCTTCCACTATACCCAAAGTATGTTTATCTGAACGATCAGCTAATTGTAAGAACATATTAGTGGGTTTTAGTTCTCCTAACCCCAATTGTTTGTAGACCGCAAAAGGCATCAAGTTAATACTTGCTCCTAGATCTAGCATGGCTTTCATCTTTTAGAGCTTCCCAAAGAGACTTGGATATTAAAGCTACCGGGATCTTTCAACTTAGGGAAGTTCGGGTTGTAAAACAGCACTTACGTTTTCAGAAACAATAGTTTTCTCATTGTTTTCAAATTTGTGTTTCTTAGAGTGAAGATCTTTGAAAAACTTAGCATAAAGGGAATATTTTTAAGCAAAGGAAATAACGATAACATATTTAAGCGAAAAAAGGAAGCAATTGGAGGAACATATGGTGGTGGAGCCACATAAGGTTCCTCTGCTTCTTGTTCTATCTCTTTTTCTACTTCTACTTGATTTTCTTTATTTTGAATTTCTACTTCTTTCTCTTTATTTTGAACTTCTACTTCTACCTCTTGATTAGTTGTTCGATTATCTTCATTGTTATCTTTTTCAACTTCTTTTTCAGAATTGTCTACTTCATCAAGCACATTAGAAGATTGAACATGATCACTTACCTCTTCACCTATTACTTTACCACTTCGCAAAACAATGATTGATTTTGCTTGCTCGGTTTGGCTAGGGAACTTCCCTTCATCTCTTTTCTCATTCTCGGATTGTGCAATGTGCTTCTTTAAATTTTCAACTTCTTCAAGTAAATATTTTATCAGGACAGCTTGACCTTTACTTGTTCCATCTTGTTTTGGAACTTCTTCAATTCTTAATTGACCTTGATTTGAAAATTGTTGAGGTTGTGGTTGTTGAGGCTGAAATTGTTGAGGTTGTAAAGGTTTATTTCCTCCCCAAGAAAAATTAGGATGATTCCTCCAACCAGGATTATATGTGTTTGAGTAGGGATCATTCCTTTGTTTTTGAGAGTATACGTTCATGGCATTAGCCTGTTCAGCATACATAGCACTTGATGGACGAAAATTAGTAGTATGAGAATATAATCCACATAAAGCACATGTTTCTTGAATTGGCCAATTTTCAAATTGAGCTTGTGTATCTGATTTTTCTTGAACTTGATATAAACTTCTACTTTTACCTCTAGCACTTTTCTGTTGAGAATTTATACTTAACATCTCAAATAATTCTTCTAGTGCATCTGGTGTCATTCTATTAATAGAACCACCAGCGGCACTATCAACCATAGTTTGTAAGCCTGGCGAAAGACTATGATAAAATTGAAGTACTAACACATGTTGAGCCAGATTATGATGAGGACACATAATGAGCAGATATTTAAATCTATCCCAAGACTAATGGAATGTTTCATCTGGTTCATTTTGGAATGACATGATTTGTTTTCGATATTCAGTGAGGGATGCATGTTTGTAATATTTACTGATAAACAAATCATAAAGTTGAGCCCAAGTATAAACACTACTAGGTGTTAGATTCATAAACCATCGCTTTGCCAATTCTTTTAACGCACTTGGAAAGTATTTCATTTTAACTTGGTCTTTAGTCAACCCTCCTAAAGGAAAAGTACTCATCATATATTCATAATCTCTTAAGAAACTTACAGGATCTTTGTGAGGCATTCCATGAAAAGAAGGTATAGCATTAAAATAATGGCCATTTAATTCGAAATTCTTTACTGCTTCTGGTAAGACTAGGCATGATGTTACTACATTTAATGAAGGTCTACTGAAATCATTAATAGTTCTTTGATTCACAACTACTTCCATATTTCTTCTAGCAGGTTCTTCTTCTTTTTGATTCACATTAACCGGGTGAACCGGATTTTCAAGATTTTGATTAATATTATCCATTGGAGGATCAACCAGAGGATCCTCTTGATTCAATTGTTCTTGATTATCAGGCTGGGTTGCTAGATTTTCAAGATCTTCTTGATTCCTTCTAATATTATTTATATCTTGATTCAGTTCTACCAATTGAAGATTCAAAGATCTACGACCGTGCATAAAATAAATAAAGCAATTTAAAAACAACTAACTATTAAAAACAAATAAAATAAAATCTTTTTGTACTTTTATTTTTATAAAAACTGAAAACTTAAATTAAATTAAAATAGCTTGTCCCCGGCAACGTCGCCAAAAACTTGATCAATGTCTTATTTTAATTATTTTCCTTGCAAGTGGACAAGACTATTGGAGAATAGTTTTGGAAGCAAGGGTCGAACGCACAGAGACAAGAAGATCACAGATAGTACGATTTATTGATAGCAATTTATTAATCTAAGGGGGTTTTTATACTTATTCTATTCTAAATTAATTATTATCCAGACATTTAACTAATTAGCAGCAATGACAGGTTATGAAGATCTTATGGTTGGATGGCAATCTAGGATTAGGGTTTCACTTGTATCTCCTCTAAGATTAATTTTAATAAAGTTTCATTCAATCTCTTGGGTTCGTTCACAAAATATAGATATAGCCTGTTGAATTACCGTTCAGTCTCCATCTCCAAATAATCCATCCATTCTACATCCTAAGCACAAGAACATATGATCTATCTGTCACCTAGGTCATATATGGAACCTGGCCCTAACTTATCACTCTCGTGCATCGATAGGTCCAATTTATTATGATGGTGAGCTAGTGTACGACATATGCACATTGATCATGCAGTTATCCGCACCTATAGGCCTTTATTATTCACGATTACATTCATTTGTTCAAAGTGAAATAATATAGGGATTGAAAAACACCACAATCAACAAGAATTGAATGAACATAAATATAAATTAAAGCATAGATTCGATACAAGTTACCTCCCACCTCCTAGATTAATGAAGATTTAGTTCATCCTTGAAGATGGACAGCACATGGAGATGAATGAGTTTATGAATCGATCTTCAATACTTGTAATTACAAACACTAATTATGTTATACAACCTAAAATCTATTCTAAACCTATGGAAAACTAATTTCTAGCCGTCTCCAGCCGTTTCTAACCGTCCTATGCTCTGGCTACCGACCTCTATTTATACCATGGAGTTGTATTACAATTAGATCTCTTGTGAAAACGCAAAATCGGGCATTCTGACTACCTTGCGGTCGCAAAGTTTGAGGTACCTTGCAATCGCAAGGTCCTTCAATAATCCGGGGTTTGTCTTCTGAAGTTTCTGTCCACCTTGCGGAGGCAAGGTCTTGAGCACCTTGCGACCGCAAGGTTCCCAGCTTGACTTTTCTTCTTTTCTTCTTCATTTTTACACTCTGACCCCTTCTTGGAATTTTTACTTAAAAGCCTTATAATTTGCATACTTTCACCTAAAACTCTGAAACTCACAAAATCACTAGAAAACACATATCAATAACCAAAAGCCTCGTGAAATAGCTCAATTTAAGTCATAGAAGTATAGGAAATCGACGTATAAAATACATCGATCACTTTAATAAGCCTACCTCTTGAAGCGTAGGGGTTTTATCCCATACCAAACTCCTTACTAGTAGGTCCTAGGGTGTGCTCGCTCTGCCTTCCAAGGAGATGGAGACTTTTTCTTCTAATTGATTTCGGCTAGCGTGACTGCTTCGTTTAGTTGATTTTTACCTCGGGATCCGGGCGGCACAACTGATTGCTTTGACTGGATTTGCTGGCTGGCTGGCATCGGAAATCGGGCAGAGCAACTGCTTGTTTTTTGCCGATTTGATGTCTAGATTCGGGCATGGCAACTGCTCCTTTTGGGATTTTGGAACCGGTGGAATAGGGCGGAATCCTAGCAGGGTAACTAGGTTTCACTTTGGCCGGAGGGTTTTAGTGTTTGGGGGAGATTTGACGGAGCTTCGAGGCTAGAAAGAAAAATTCCTTCGGCGTTCTCTCAACTACGCGGTGAACTCACTGCGTAACTGTGTGCTTTCACTATGTGAATTGTGTGTGTGAATTGCTGAAGCTGGGGCTTCTATGTATAGGCTGCGAGGAGGCTTCCTTCGTTGTTAAGTTTTATCCTTTTGAGCTTCATCGGCTTGTATCGTGCGCTGAGAGGACTGCACCAAAAGCAAACTGCTATAGTACTTGGGGAACTATTGGGCGCTGCCCATAGTGGGCTGTGGCGCGGCGCCATAGGTAGCTTGGGGCGGTGCCCCAGGCCTTTTTTGTTCTTTTTTCTGGCACTTTTGGTCCCCCTGCAATTCACTCTTTATGCATGCTGCTTTTTCTTTTGCATTTTCAGCCTTGTAACTTGACATTAATTAGTCGTTTGAACAGGTCTTGATATTTTATGTCATCTTACATACCAAGGGTAGGAAATTGGGGTGTATACAGAACCCCTCAACGATGGAGTTTACAGGCAAACCAAAACTTACCAAGTAAACGAACATTGTTGATAAGAAATAGACTCCCGAATTTCGTGGAAATTATAAAGGGGATATATGCAATATGCACCATTATATAATGCAACAGTTTATGATAAAGTAGTTCTAATCTCACATACCCTAAACATTTTTAGTTGGTCATCGTTGGTTTTAGAGGATATATGCAAGTGAAATGCTCTGATGGTCGTGCCTACTAGGTAGGCTGCTTACGTATCCTTATAAAAGGAATCAGACCAAACGTAGTTCGACTCTGGGTCCAGCAAATACCAGGATTGGGTGGGATGGCAGGATATCGTATCCTTAGGGTCAATACCCTTCGTAGAACATGATGGTGGGGCTTATGATCAGGACATTGTATCCTCATGGTCAGTACCCTTCGTCGAATACGATGGCGGGGTACATGATAACAGGATATCGTATCCTTAGGGTCAATACCCTTCATCGAATACGATGGTGGAGCACAAGATAGGGCATCACATCCTCAGGGTCAATACCCGTTGTCGAATATAATGGTGGAGACATGATGACAGGATATCTTATCCTCAGGGTCAATACCCTTCGTCGAATACAATGGTGGAATGCATGATAACAGGACATTGTATCCTCAGGGTCAATACCCTTTGTCGAATACAATGGTGGAGCACATGATGACGGGATATCACATCCTCAAGGTCAATACCCTTCGTCGAACACGATAGTGGGGCACATGATAACAAGACATTGCATCCTCAGGGTCAATACACGTCTTCAAATACAATGGTGGAGAACATGATGACAGGATATCGCATCCTCCAGGTCAATACCCTTCGTCGAACACGATATTGGGGTACATGATAACACGATATTGCATCCTCAGGGTCAATACCCATCGTTGAATATAATGGTAGAGCACATGATGACAGGATATCGCATCCATAGGGTCAATACCCTTCGTCGAACACTATAGTGGAATTTTCTTTTTCTTTTCTGGATACCGCATCCTCAGGGTGAATACGCGTCGTCGAATACGATGGTCGGATTTTTCTTTTCTTTCTTTTTTTTCCTTCTTTTTTCTTTTTTTTTTCCTTCTTTTTTTTCTTTTTTTGGTTGCAGACATCTGCTAGGGATCCGTGTGGTACAATTTCTTCTTTTTCTACCTTTCTTGTGGCTATTCTACTAGGGATATGATTTTTCCTTTGATTTCTTATGGATGTTCGTCAACTTTGCTAACAGCAGTTAAGTTCGTAAACTTTCTGGTAGGACTTCAGGGCCATTTTGCGATTTGAGCAAACTTGAGGATTTAAGTGCTGAACTGGATTTTGGAGGGGGAAAGTGAAACTTTTCACCCCTTTATCATCTTACGGGAAGAGAGGGAGATGAAGTAGCAGCTAGCTTCTTCTTCTTCTTTGTTCATTTCCTTCACCATTGTTGCCGACAATCATTTCTTTCTCATTTCTTCACTTTATTATCGTTTTTCTTCCTCCAAGTCAATTGTTTTGCTTGCCAGATGGCTTCTTCTTCGAGATCTCGGAAGGGAAAGGTGTCGATGAACCCGGAAACTGGCGACGAACGTAGGGAGCTTCCTCCATTAAACCGAAATGTTATTCGGTACTCGCATTCAAGGGACGATTGGAGTAACATAGTCTGAGATCGACATACCCACGTAGAAAATCTTCCAGATCTGGCTGTAAGTCTTCATTTTCTTCAACCCATTTGGTTGAATTTCTTGAATTCTTCAGATTCTTTGCTATTTTGGCACTCTTGGAGTATATCTGCTGTGATTTTGATGCTTATGCATGCATGATTTATGCTAGAATGATGCAATTTATCAATTATAGCATAGCAAAAATATGAAATTCATGTCATTTAATTTTGCGATGCATACTCATGCAATTGACACTATTCGACTCTACGATGCATATTTTATGCAACTGATATATTTTGACTCTGCGATACGTGCAAATGCCACAGATATATTTTTATTTTTAATGATGCATGCTCATGAAATATTTGTTTCAGATGCATGCTATATTATTTTCATATATATATTTGGATAAGGCATGCTGCAAATATATTTCTTATATATGCTAAATGCAACAGACATATTAAACATGTTGCAAAAAAATTTTAACATATGCAAAATGTAACGTTTATTATTTCCAAATAATTCAAGTGCAAAAGATATATTTTTAATGCATGCACATGTTGCATATATATTTTTCAGATAAACATGTAACTGATTTTTTTTTCTTCTTTCTTTTTTGTTTTGTTTTGTTTTGTTTTTTTTGACAGGAAAATAATTTTAAATCCTGAAAATGCAATATGCACATATTTCTAAATAAATGCATTTTAAATGGCAAAAGAAAATAATATATGCATATATATTTTTTCTAAGATGCAAAGTGTGTATGACATAATTAATGCAATGATATGAGATATAACATGCATGATGAGCTGAAAAGTAAGAGTTTACCTCCCTATTTTCTTTTTCTTTGAGATAATGCCTCTTTTTTTTAGGCACACAATACCATTACCAGAGTTTGTGCCAGCTCCGATAAATTGGCTTCCATCTATCATTCACTGCCACCGCAGGCAGTGCTCCTGGTCGAGCAAACTGGACTTAGCACATTTTTGCGGCCTTTTCGTCACTTCCGCAACTACCTGCCCATCTTCGAGGTCTTGAGGGATTATTGGTGGGATACCACCCATACTTTTCATTTCAGCTTGGGGGAGGCCACCATGACCCTCTGCGATTTTGCTGCGATTACAGGCATCCCTACCGGCATTGGTAGGCATTTGGCCCGGATTCCACTTTGAGGCAGCAGCACGATGTGGTCGAGGACCTATTAGGCTTCGAGCTAGATTACAAAAGTGTTGATGAAATCCGCATTGGCAGCGTGAAGAGATGGCAAGAACAGAATGCCAAGCGAGTTGACGATGACGACTACAAGGCTGTCTCTCGTGTAGCCAGGGCGTTTCTACTTTTCATTATGGGGATGACGATCTTTGCCAATTCATCCACCACCATGCGGGTTTCTGTTCTTGGATGCCACCGGGATTTATATCAGGTTTCTGAGTATGACTGGGAGCAATCAGGCTTAGCTGAGGTTTACGCTTCCATGGATCGTGCTAGCCGCAATGACTCTCCAATTATGAATGGCTTTGCTCCGGCTTAGGAGGTATCTTTCTCCTTTCTTTTTTTTCATTTTTCTGTCTGGTTTGGATATCTGCTAGAATTCACTTATTGATTTTTCTTTTTGTTGCATTTTTTTCTTTGCAAGTCTGGGCCTATTTTGTTTTCAGTTTTACTCCCGGGCCACTGAAGAGACATGTCCATGAACCACCGTTTCTGGCTGAGTTCGTGAATGCGAACAAGGTGGAGGAGGATCCGGATGGAAACAGTCTGACTAAGGCGATGGTGCTAGATAGGATTGAGAACTCTCGCTCAGATACAATGCTCCTATTTCCCTAGCGGGGTCTGGCTAGATCATATCTGATTTATCTGCAGATGAGTCGCCACCAGATTCTAATGTTGTTGATTATGGTCAACTCCTTGTACATGGGCGAACGGGTCAACCGCCAACACTTCTTGTATCCTGTAGACCCCGCGACACCACCTACACCACCACCATGGGTGATTGTTCCTGATCTCTTGCCGAATAGATATCAGTGTTTGGCAGGCTACACTGTCCCTCGATAGGAGTATCCCATCATGTTGTATGAGGAGTTCCTAAGGACAGTAATCCACCCTGCTCTTGTAGCAACGAGGCGTGCATCGGATGTTTTGATAGGCCGAGGCCTTCACGCTTGGTTCATGATGCCCAGCCGGATTACTTTGTTCATGCTAAAGATTTATCCACTTTTCAGTATTCTCGTGAGGGAAGAATTGTGGAGGAGGCTTTTCCTGATGCCGACGTCCCGGAGTGGTTTTAGATTCCCGAGTGGGCCCACGCGGTATACATTCTTTTTCCTTTATTATTTATGTTTTCTTTCAAACTTGCCAAATATATTTTCTTGAACTAATATCTCTTCTTTTCTCTGACACCTCTTTTACAGATGGATGTTTCATCATACCGCAAGGTAGTGAAAGGATTTTTCGGCCTTACTAAGCTTTATCAGCGGATGTTGGATGAGTTTACGTGCTAGGGCAATGATGATTTGAGCCGGGCCAGATGCCGAGATGAGGATGACGATGAGGCTAACGGATCAGGTCGTACCAGGGTGAGGGGACAGGAATATAGAGTCGGCGGGAACCGGCCCTCAGGTGATGGCCGGAGGCTTGAATAGGAGCAGATCTTCACGAGCCCACTAGCTTTTGTACCTACACTTTTATTGGATTTTTTTATGCTTTTCTTGTACAAGACTCTATATATTAATTCAATGCAATTTATTTTATTCTACGATGCATGATAAAAAAAATTGACTCAATTATTCTAGGGATGCTTAAAATAAAATAAACTAAACCAAAACCTAAAGCAAGGAGACACTGCATTCAGGGATGATGATTTTGAGGGGTACACCTTTGGATTTTATCAGGATTACGGGTACTCTGTGGGAAAAAAGAGGCAGACGCCTCCTTCCTATATTTGGTTTTTCTTCTGGCTAGTGAAGGCTACCATATAGCCTTTCTTTTTTTTTTTCGTGAGCGAACATGGGCTTTATTGTGCGAAAAACGAAGCAGCCGGGGCAAAACCATGATACTAGGCAATTTGGGGATAAACAGAGGGGAATAGTGGGCGCTGCCGATGGAGGACCTGGGCGCGGCGCCCAGAATGGTGCTAGGGGGCATCTAGGCTTCTTATTTGCACTTCTTGTTTGGCCACTATTCATGTAATGTTTTGATATTTCGGCAGTTTCTCTGATTTTTCAGTATATAAAGGGGAGGTCGGAGCAGCGTTCATTCTCCACACTGCTCTTCCTTTCTTTTATCTCTTCAGACAGCTCTGAGTTGCTTCTTTGTTCTATTTATCAGTTCAGATATAAATCTTGCCCTTTATGAAATGGCCGAGCACAGTCACACAACCCTGGATCTCGAGATTTATGAGGCTTCCCTCAATTTATGGATTATGTCATTACGGGGGGAGGAGAGGGAATGGTTTGACCATGTTTATGGCTTTCGCTGTATCATTTCATGGCAAGGGCTAGGTATAAACTGGGAAATGATGCGGGCAGCATCCAGGTTCTAGTCGGTTCAGAGCCATCTGTTTAATTTTTCTTTAAATGAAATATGTCCCACCTTTGAGGAATTCTGTGCCATGGTGGGCATGCCGACTGTCGGACCAATTGTCGTGCCATCTGTATGGAGACGTCCCTTTATGGCGATAAGGGAATTATTTGGCTCGATCCGTTCTGGAACTCCGGAATTTTATAATGGAGTTAACTTTGATTTGACTATTCTTCCCCCTGCTTATTCTGACTATAGGGAAGAGCCGGTATTTTCGTGGCACCGGTTGGCTGCCCTTTTTCTGTACGTGATGGGGAGATACCTCCTGGTGGGCCAACCCGAATTTATTAACGTTCGGGTTGTTGAATTAGTTTTACAAGCTCGGGAGCACCGGGTGAACATTGTCCCCATTATCTTGGCTGAGACTCTGCTTGGCCTAGATGTTTTTTTAGCCGGTGATGAGGTCTTTCCTTCTAGTAGCCCCATTTTGATTCATATGTATTGGAAGAGCATTTTGATTGGGTGATGACCCCTGAGCTGGTAGGAGGTATGTACGCACCCGCAGGTTATGGGTCCCACGGTCACTATCGCCATGATCTGATAGCTGAGCGCCATTGGATAGAATATTTTCTGCATATTGGCTCTTTGGAAATAGTCTGGGTTATAAGCCATTGGCGAATCCGACACTTTATTCTGTTTACTGGGGCTTATACTCAAGTTATCTTGTGTGACGGCCCGACCCGGACCCCAATGCGAGATCCCGAGTCGTGCCGTCCAAATAATCAATAACACAAGCATGCACAAGTAGGATTATAAAATTCATGTGGCGCAACATCGCATACGAATAACAACTCGGCTACACTTGGCCTAAAAACAACTTAAAATAAACAAGTCATCGGCGACGCATACCGAACCCAACAACTACTCCTACAATTTTAACACATGCTTATAAAACCTCAACGGCCACAACATGCCTGAGACAACAACAACAACAATAATAATTAAACGAGCTTTATGAAGAACTCACCGAGCGAACCATTAACATATGAACAAAGCCTCGATATATAAGTCGGCATACAAAAGATTACAAGTGTTAAACCATTGTTAACTACAACAACAAAATTCCCAAGACAAGTCTAAGTGACTTGCTTCCCAACGCCCTTTCCAAAATAAAAGACTAACTACCAAAAGTCCAAAAGAGCAACCTTGAGCTCACAAGCAACCAAACGTGAAATAGCGAAGTCTAACGTGGACCGCCTCCTCGGCTCGGATCTAAGGAAAACAAAGCAAACAAATAGGGTAAGTCGAAAGACTTAGTAAGTTACTAAAAAATGCATGTTCATGTTATAGCATGACCTTTATCACAGTTATAGTACATAATCATCATATGGGACTTAGCACATTATTCACATAAGTGCGTAAAATAAATCATACAAGTAGGATATGATATAGTCACGGCCGCTTCGTAGCTCCTGCAAAACATTCTGTTACTGGTTCGTGCCACATCGATGTTCTGCGGATTACATCGACTTTTATCGAGAGCCTACTCGATCTAGATAGCAAGCCAATGCGGCACGTATTGTTACAGGGCTACTTCCCCACCTGCGGCCCACAATGGAGGTGTGTGTGAAGTCCCAGTGCGGCGATCCATAGCGAGCACGAATCCCATAATTCGTGAAGGCGATGCATCGTCCCACCCTGACTTAGATAAACAAACCAAATAATGCCAGCTGGACTCAATGTGATGCACAAGTAGATATTTACTTGACTAAACCAATTAAGGATCGAATTCGACAAGAGCGAACTCGACCAACCAAGTAGGGTATTAATCTCTACCATAAAACATGTCAAGGCAATTAATAGCTCAAAACCAATCTTTCATAACAACTTGTTGTAAACAACTAAACCAAGCTCATATTTGAGTAAACCAAATCAAACGGTGTCCAAACTTCGTAGGGATTGAAACTAGAGTTCAACATGTTCAAATCTTCCCTAGAGTCGACTCCGTTGAGTCTTTTCTCTAAATTCCCAATTTTGGAGAAATTGAAGCTATGTGCTTCATAACCCAACCTAGGTCATTTCTAGGTTCAACAAGGTTGTAAATTCACCAAGGCATTGCAATGTGATTCATATACATCATAGAGTTCAATTTATAGGATAGAACATATAACAACTAAACCACATACAATGTAGTCTCAAATTAGGGCATTCACAAATTGCACTTATTCAAGCAACATATATAATACATGTTTCTAACATGTTCAAAACCTTAAATAGACAAGATGAAAGAGTATTATAAACTTCCATAGGCAAGAAATCATCCTATACATGCTCCTAGCAAGTTCATACTTTCAAAATACAAGTAGA
Organism: Codonopsis lanceolata; assembly: GCA_013146195.2. Classification (NCBI taxonomy): domain Eukaryota; kingdom Viridiplantae; phylum Streptophyta; class Magnoliopsida; order Asterales; family Campanulaceae; genus Codonopsis; species Codonopsis lanceolata. Next base: position 109,271,946 of record CM028377.1, on the reverse strand, counting down.
AGGCATAGGAAGCAATTATGAGTCCTCATTGACCTCATACATCAAAAGCTTTGTTTCCTTAGGGTCAATTAGAACTAAAGAGAAGAAGAATAAGAGTAACTTACGTGTGTTCTACACCAAAGAAAGCAAAGAAAGAAACTAATCGGTTGAAAATGATCTTCTCTTCGAGCTCTACACTTTTAATGAAGGTGGCTTGAGCAAATGGAGAAGGGATGAGGGAAGACCAAGAGCAAAGCTTCAAGAAGCCATGGGAGAACTCTCAAGAACTCTCTCTCACGTTTTTGGAAAAGCTTTCAGCAAATGAGGAGGCTAATGGCTGATTTGTGGTTTATAAGAGGTCAAATGTTGAGTGGGACAAGTGTCAAGACCTTGTGGTCTCTTTACAAATCTGATTTTGTGGCTTAATGATCATTAGAGATCTCTTAATCCATCATTATAAGTAGTTAGGGATGTTAGGACTTAAGTGAGGAGGGTTAGGGATGTTTAGGAAAGGTTTAGATAGGGGGTTTGGGGGTAAAAGTCGTTCAGCATCAAAACAGGGGAAAAAATCCCGTAAGTGTATCTGATGTTGAGGCGGGCGCCTCAACTTCTGAGGCCATCTCCAGACTTTGTTCAATTTGTAATTGCTCCCAGTACATGAGGCGGGCGCCTCACAAGATGCCAGGCGGGCGCCTGGGCTTCTGGACCTCCTTTATGTCCTCAAAACTTGGTCTAAACATGTCCTAAATGGTCCCAACTTATGGGCAACCATTCCAAGGTCTAACCCAACCCAAAACAAGTCGGAAAACGCACCCGAACAACAATCGGAACAAGGTAGAACAAGGCTCGAATCAAGCGACGAATGATTAACGAATCAAACACCAATCAAACTAGGATAACTTAGACATGAAAAAGGCTTGTTTCAACATGGTTATGACCTGCATACAAAGCCGAGAACTCAACGAACACATCGCACGACGAAATAGAAGCTAAACGAGCAACGAGGGGAAAATCGCTAAGGCCAAAACAACGCAATCGAACCGGCGATTCAACAAACAAGCATACATGATTCTAAACATGTTAAGAGCTTCATGAATGACTGATGAATGTTTCTAAATCATTTATAAACTAAGTAAACATGCTCACAATCAACAAGAAAACATGAAGGCAAGCACACAATGCACATGCAAGAATACGGGGTGTTACATCTTGCCTGGTCTCCGTCAGACCTCTTTCTATTTGGCGTATCAAGTTCTCCGTCAATTCAGTAGAGAACAAATTATTCCGGACGTGAACCGTCCTTTGATAGACGCACTGCGGATTGAGGGAGATGTAGGCACTCTCATCCAGGACATCTGGGGAATTGATTACCCCCTGCAGGCCTCAGCTAATAGTTTCTCTGATAATATGCTGTTGTCCCATGAGTATCTGTCATGGGTGCTAGTGGCTGCTGAGGATCATTCCCATATAATCAGGTATGTGCTGAGAAGGATCCTTTCTAGGTGGGTGACCAGTAGTATAGATGCCCGGCTGATGGAGATCGGCAAGGATCTGGAGAGTTCAGGGCTGGTAGTTCCCCAGGTTTTGCAAGAGCATTTTCAACGAGTGCGCCGCCTAGGAGCTCAGGCGGCACGTGAACCTAATGAGGTGGGACCCATTAATACACCTTCTAGACTGAGTAATGCAAGTCGGAGGAGCAACCCCCAACAGATTGATGAAGCTGGCCCAAGTCAAGCTGGTAGATGAAGTAATGCCCAAAGCAATGATGGCGCTGGCCCAAGCCGCCCTGCTATTCAAGATAACGGGGATGCTGATGATGAGGAAGAGGACACCGCTGAGGGTTCTCATGCTGGTGAGGCTGGGGCATCCTCTGTGCCTCGCAGAAGTATCTGGTCTCGGCTGGGAGTCACGGACGTTAAAGGACCATTTTGGAGCTACATAAAAAGATAGGGCTTTGGGGGCTATGGGATGTAGGTAATATATAGGTACCTATAAAGAATAATGATTATCTAAATATCTTAGACACCTGTTCCTTAGTTACACCTAAATGGAACTTTATATTTTTGATGTTTTGATTATGTTTATTTTGAGCCCTGTCGTGGTTTTTCTCTTAGCCAATCAAGCACGAGACGAGATGCCCTTTTCTGACATAACAAGTCTTCTTCAAGTAGCCATACATGTTTGACACATGTTTGACTTTTGTTCGACAAGACCCGAAGGCTGCCTACGTTCCTTATTTCTAAGGCTCAGGTCGACGTAGTTCTTCCCCTAAGGGAAGACTTTTTTTTGTTGATGACATGTTTATGTTGACATGTTGTAGACATATCTGTTGGAGATCAATGCTGGAGGTTGTTCTCTCTTCTTCTCCTGGTTTTTCTTTTGGTGTGCTATAATTTTTAACTAGACTGCCTTTTCAGGTTTTCAATCTAGCGAGCCCTTATTCTGCTTGTGTATATATTTTTTGATTGCTCTAATTTTTACCTATACTGCCCTTTCGGGTTTTCAATCTAGCGAGCTGAAGAGAGAAGTAGTTGCCTGGTCCATGGAGGACATCTTTGACTCATGCATAGTATCATTTGAGTTTATCCATGTTGAGGGGATGAACGAGATCTTCCCCATCCTGATTATCGAGGAATACCGCACCTCTTGACTGTATCTGCCTAACAATATAAGGTCCCATCTAAGGAGATTTCCATTTTCCCCTACTGTCAACATAACTAGGGGTTTTTTGTGAAGTACCAAATCTCCTACTCGGATACTACGGCTTTTGAATTTTTTGTTGAATGCACGAGCTATTCGTTTTTGATATGCCCGAGTGTGTTCTAAGGCTAGTAGATGAAGTTCATCTAACAGAGCTAATTCTTCATAACGCTGTTTGAACTTCAGATATATCTGATTCTATCACGACTCTTAATGATGGGACCTCCATTTCAATTGGTAGTACTGCCTCCATACCACAAGCTAAAGAATAAGGGGTAGCCCTAGTAGGTGTGCAAACTGACATACGATAGCCTAGAGTGCTAACGGCAGCTTTTATGGCCAGTCTTTTTGTGTTTCAGCCATTTTTCTGATGATATTTTCTAATGTTTTATTGGCTACTTCAACGGCACCATTTGCATGTGGTCGGTACGGGGATGACCTATGTCTCTAGACTTTGAATTCATCAAGGAGTCGGTTTACTTCCCCCTCGAAGTGTGTGCCATTATCAGAAATTATTTCAAAAGGTACCTCGTATCGGTATATGATACTGATTTTGATAAAATCAGACACCTTTTTGGTATTCAGCACTTTATAGGAAGCGACTTCTACCCATTTTGTAAATTAGTCAACGGCTACCAGGACATACTCGTGCCCATTTGATCCTTTTGGATGACCTTGACCTATGATGTCAATTCCCCACGTCGAGAAGGGCCAAGGAGCTATGGAGTTATACAGTATATGCGGGGGAACGTGTTGCAGATTTGCAAAGCACTGACATTTGTCACAATGACACACCCACCGAATACAATCGGTTTCTAGCGTACTCCAGTAATACCCCTATCGGATTACTTTCTTTGATAGCATATGCCCATTCGTGTATGGCCCACAAGTACCACCATGCAGTTGTTCCATGACTCGTTTGGCTTTAGCCTGACTGATGCATAGCAGGTTTAACCCTTGGTAGTGCCTTTTATATAGACTACCTCTGCTGATCACGAATTGTGATGCACACCTTCGTAGGGAGATCTTCGCTCTTTTGTCTAGGTTTGGTGGATGGACCCCTTTCTGAAGTAAATTCATAATGTCTTGGTACCAGGGCTCGCTGTCCTTTGCTGGAGTGGCATCAATTGTAAAGCAGTAGGCAAGAACTATTTTCTTCCCGACTACAAATGGCTGGATGTTGATCTCAGTGGAAACTTTGGCCAACGAAGATAAAGTCTCTAAAGCATCAACAAATTGATTTCTATCTCGTGGTAGATAATGAAACGAGATGTCATCAAATTATTTTGCTAAAGCTGTCAATCGGGCGTGATATAGCTGTAGCCGGGGATCTTTGGTTTTCCATTTCCCTTCGATCTGATTTATGATCAAAGCAGAGTCACAAAAGACTTCCAAATCTTTTGCTCCTCTTTGGAGAGCCTCTTCTAGACCAGCGATGCAAGCTTCATATTCAACAGTATTATTTGAGCATTCAAACTCTAATCTTATAGCTAAATGAGTATGAGAATCTACCGGATTAATCAACAGGATTCCTATGCCAAAACCTCTTTTGTTGGTAGCCCCATCAAAGAACATTTCCCATTTGGTATCATGATCTGTGATTTCTAGGACACCCTCATCCGAGAAACTTGGCTCTAATGCATCTTCTGATTCTACAGGTAAATCAGCTAAATGATCTGGGATCACACTTCTTTTGATAGATTTGAGTGTGACATAGGTGATGTCAAATTTGTTGAGTAGAAATGACCATTTAGCCAATCGGTTGGAGAGTGATGGCTTGACGAAGATGTATTTCATGGAGTCCATTCTGGAGATGAGTTTGATGAACCGGGCTTGCAAGTAGGTCTTAAGCCTCTGTGTTGCCCAGACTAAACCAGTGCAGCTTTTTTCTAAGGCTGAGTAATTCAGCTCACTTTCTTGTAGCTTCCTACTTATGAAGTAGATGTCATTTTCGATGTAGGAATTTTCTTTTTGTTTTGTGCAAGCATGGTCCCTAGCACTGGTGGGCTGAGAAGGTAATCTTTGATTTTTTTTCGGAGGCTAGCTAGCATTCTTCGTACCAGACTCAGTCAGTGTCTTTTTTCAGGAATTTTAACAGCGGCTCACACATGGATGTCAACTACCCGATGAAGCGACTGATGTACTGCAATCGGCCCAAGAAACCCTTGACTTCAATTGGGGTTTTTGGCTGTGGCATGTTTATGATGGCTTTCACATTAGCAGGTTCACTTTCAATCCCCTGCTCGGTTACCATGAACCCTACGACTTTGCCCTTGGTAACTTTGAATGTGCACTTGGTTGGTTTGAGCTTCATTTGGTGTTTTTTTTTAACCTTTCTAAGAATTTTCGAAGGTTTTTGACATGGGCACCATTTGTATTGTTAGAATGCACAATCATATCATCCATGTATACTTCGACTTCTTTAGGTATCATATCATGGAAGAGGGTAGTGGCAGCTCTTTGGTAGGTAGCCCCTGCGTTTTTCAATCCAAATGACATAACAGTATAGCAATAGGTTCCCTAGGGGGTGATGAATGAAGTTTTTTCCTGGTCTTCTGACGCCATTTTGAATTGATTGTAGCCCAACATGCCGTCTACAAAGGATCTTATTTTGTGAGAGGCCACAGCATCTACCACAATATCAATGTTGGATAGAGGGAAGTCGTCTTTGGGCAATGCCTTGTTGAGGTCGTAGAAGTCTACACAGATCCGAACCTTTCCATTGGGTTTCGGCACGGTCACTATGTTTGATAGCCAAATTGGGTATTCAACTACCCAAATAAACTTGACGTGCAGCTGTTTCATGATTTCTTCTTTCACTTTCAGTGACCATTCTGGCTTGATTCTGCGGGGTTTCTGCTTAACTGGCTTAGCATCGGGGTATGTTAGAATTCGGTGCTCTACAATCGCTGGATCCAACCCAGGCATATCTTTGTAGGACCATGCGAAGACATCTACAAATTCTCTGAGTAGACTGATCAATGTTGCCCTTTCTAACCCTTGCAAATAACTGCCAATTCTGACCTCTCTGATCTCACTGTTCAACCCTAGATTGATAACAGACAAGTCTTCTTCTGACGCTACTGATCAATGCTTTTCTCGGTGCTTGACTGACTTAGCGAGCTCGAGTAAGTAACCCTTATCTTTTGGGTCCATTTCGTTAAACGACTCATTATTTATGTTAATTAATTCGTCTTTTAACGTAGGTGCAACCAAGGAATACGCAAAGACATCAAGATTGTCATTATTAATAATAGACGTATAAGGTTGATTACATCATTGAGGTCCTGGGGTTTGAGGTCCTCAATTTCAGGGAGCGGGCCAGTAGATGACTAGTTTGTAAGGCTAAAGGAAAAAGGGGGAATAGTATATCCGAAACGGTCCACCAAGTCTACGGTTGTCAGGAGGGGGCCAGTCGTAGTGTACCAATTCTGCAGAGGGTTATCAGCAATGGACTCAAATTCAGCTATAAACTTTTCATAGCTAGTGCCTCTGTCAATCATGCACAAGAAACTGTCTCCCATGAAGTCATCACCAAACAGGGCAAGGGCATAGTCATCTTGGTCTATGGTCCAGGTGTTTTCGACTGTTACTGTTTTATATGCAGGGCTGCGGGGCTCCAGGGTAATTTGTTCCATTTCATTGGTGGCGAGACTGACGTCTTCGAAGATTTCCCAACAAGGGTGTCTTTTCCCATTTTGGTCTATCCAGGGTTCGGGGAACATGAGATAGGCACATGTTTCCCTTTTCTAAAAAAGTATCCATTTAGAGTTTTTCTATATGACTGTAGAGGAGGATCTTTGTAAGGACACTTTTCACGTTCTGCCTTACTCTTTTCACGTTTCTGTCTCATGACCGCAGCTAGTTCCGCTGGCGTGGGTTTATATCCTAGACCAAATGGAGGAATACATTCTTTAAATTCATCCTGGACAAGATTAATAAGTCCCTGCTGATTTTTGTCGAGACCCAAACTAGACATGTAATTCATTTTTCGGAGCATGTTTAGTGGGACCATATCTCTAAAGACAGTAGTTTTCTTTCCATTAATATCAGTTTCTCGCCCATATTCAATGGCGTTGATCCTGGCTTGGGGGATAACTTCGAAACCACTGAGGAAGATACCCGTGTCATCATGCTCTGTTTCGAGGATTGGGATATCCCCATTTTCTTTATTTTCCACGATCTTATCGGCAAGTATGATTACTATGTGGTCATCGTAGATAAACTTGACACATTGATGTAGCGAGGAGGCTACCCCCTTCACCCCATGGATCCAAGGGCTTCCCAGCAATAAAACTGAAAGTGGCAGGAATGTCCAGGACTTGGAACTCAACTAGCATGGTTAGTGGCCCAATGGTCATCATCAGAGTTACCACCCCTAGGACACATCGACTAGTGTTGTCATATGCCCTTACTGTCTGCGATGAAGGAGTCAATTTAGATATCTTTGTCCCCAGTTTCGTTAGTGTTCTGGTGGGGCATACATTTAGAGATGAGCCGTTGTCTATCAGGACTCGAGGAACCCTTTTTTCCATAACTCCCACAGTGATATGAAGAGCATCAATGTGATTGGTTCCTTCTCTTGGCAGATCTAGATCGGTGAACATAATCGCATTCCCAAAGTGTATGTTTCCGATCATTTGGGTGAGCTCGTTTGGAGAGGTTTCAATGGGGATGACTGCCTAGCTTAGGGATTTAGCCAGTGTGTCATGATGATTTTTGAAAGCACATAGCAAGCCCCAGATGGATATGTTTGCTTGGGATTTCTTCATCTGAGCTAACAAGGTATCTTCCATACTTTTAGCTCCAGTGTCTATTTCTTTGTCTTTGCCATAGTGGTCACCACTTTCTTGGTTTGGTTGATATGCCCGACAAGATCTGGTAAGGTGACTGACATCCCCACCGAACCAAGTGGTTTTCTCAGTGCTATTAATATTTTGACTGCCCAGGATAGTGTCCCAAGAGAGCATGTTGCAGCTAAGCTCTTTTTCTGGTAAAAAGAGAGGAACAATGATATATGGTAATGGCTTCTCATTCCTTTCAAATTTGGGTACACAGTTTTCTTAATTTACCTCAATCATGTTGATTTGAGGTAATGGGTTATTGACTACATTGGGCCTAGGGTGAGGTTTTTCGATGACTTTATCATCTATCAGATCTTGGATCACATTTTTTAGCGTGTAGCACTTGTCGGTGAGATGACCACAGCAGCGATGGTATTCACAATACTGGGCATGGTTCCATGAGTTAGGCAGAGGATTCGACGGTCTGTAATTTTCCAATGGCTTCAGCACTCCCTGTGTCATTAGCCCTTGCAATATCAATGATTGGGGAGCTTGCAGTTCATCAAAATGCCTATTCCTTCTGTTTGGACCCCTAAAGTTTCTGTTTGGACCATTATTTCCACCAACTGTATTGATGGACCTGTCTGCTCCATAGGACCATGGTACAGTGTTGTAGCTTTGGGTAGGGAAATTGGTTGGTGGCATAGTAGGCATATTTCCTACCATGTGGGCAGCTGACCCTGATGCGACTGCTTTCCTTTTTGAATAGCGGAATGAGCTAGGAGGCGTACCGACTTTTAAATGTCCAGTGTGTATATCTTCGTCAATACGGATCCCTATTTCCACTATTTCATTAAAGATACCATAAGGGAGATAACGCATATGCTCCAGTTAAATGGGTTGGAGATTTCTGATGAACATTCTGATTGATTCAGACGGATCAGGCCTGTCCATTGTCTGAGCTATTTTTCTTTTCCACCTGGCTGCAAAGTCTGCAAAGCTTTCCTTTTCCCTTTTGGTGCACGTCTCAAGTTCTCTTTTATTTTCGGAACTAGTATAGTGTTTGTATCTTTTTTGGAATTCCTCAGCTATTTGGTCCAATTACCCATTGTACTACTGTCTGCTAGCATTAGCCATTGCTTAGCTGCCCCTATCAAGGTGAGGTGAAAATTGGAGGTCATGGCTTCAAAACTAGCCCCTCTTTAATGTATGCCAGTAGAATAAGATTTTTGGTGGGAGATAGGGCATCCAATCCCATCAAATTTTTCTATGTCAGGCATTTTAAATTTTAAGGGTAGCATAGCCGAAGGCTGCAGCATTAATGCCTGTGTAGAAAATTCCCCTTTGTTAAAGACTTTGACCGTAATTATTTTTAGGTTCTTCATATTTGCCTCTAATTTTGTGGGAGATGGTGTTGTGTTTTGGTATATGTTTGAGGGATTTGGGGCAGCTGGGTTCATTTCTGGGATTGACTGAGGCATTTGGTAAGGATTTTGAGGAGGTGGGTTATTTGTGGTTTCGGGCTGACGACCAGGATCATTGAAAGGTAAACAGGTTGTTACTTGTCATGGCTGGGTATAGCTTCTAGGGTCAATATGTGGGCTATTTTGGAGTGGGTTGATGATGGGAAAAGGAAGGCCACTTGGATTGTGGGGTATATTGGTGTTTGGGAAAGGATATGGAGGATTCGGTGAGAAAGGGTTATAATTTGGTTAATAGGTGTTTGGTGGGAAATTGGTGATTGGGGTGCTGGTGGTTGGTGGAAGGTTAGTGTTCGGCTGAGAGTTTGGGTTTAGAGGAGTATGAGAAGTAGATGCTTCTTGAGGGATTGCAGGGAAAGTGATTCCCTCAACATTGGGCCTCGGACCTTGCATGAGGTTTGCGATATGGCTTAATAGGCGATCGACATGTGCACCCAAATTCTGATCTAACCACTGTTGCATAGCCGGAGTAGGAGCGTACCCTGGAGCCTCTGTATCAGTACCCACGGTAGACTGTTCATTTTCGGCGGCCATTCTTCCCAAATCTGTACTCTCTGAACTGATTCTAATATTTTCTAATCACCCCCATGCATGTATCCCGTATCAAACAACCGGTGCTATCTCTTCCTTTCCAAACTTGAGCTAGGTTTCTAAGGAAAAGGGTTGAAGGTATCAGAAGAGAAGGTTTCAGGCTTTTGGGTTCTGAGTACAATGTGCCTTTATTATTTTATTATTATTCATTTTTTCTAAGATTGATCGGACAAGCACCTGCTTTGTTGCATATATCCTTTTTTTTTTTGCAACAAGGATTGGTCAATAATTTAGAGATATAAAAACCGATCGGTCCATGAAGTGTCTTAGAAAACTATATGCTTTTAAACATTGGCTGATGCAGGGGGTAGGCTGGCCATGGTGTAAGGGTAGCAATTTGGAATATTTCTATGTGCGTGCACATGTGTGAGGTATCTAAAAAGCATTAAAGTTTTTTTTCAGATATAAAGCACTAATAAAGCAATAAATGACCCGTCTTTCTGTTCGTTGTTGCTTTTCTCGGCTAATTAGTTTGAATCATCAAAAGGGCGGCACGAGAGAGCGTGACGACCATTCAGATCAATAAATAAAAAGAAAAACAGGGAATCTATCTATTCATATTAATTACATTTGGTCATAATCCTCAAAATAAAATGAATGAATAAAAGAATATTTACATATTTTTGCGAGGAAAAATAAAGCAGAGCAAAATAAAGTAAAATGATAATATGTCTCTTTTTTTCTATTATCCTGCCCAAAATTCCATATATATATGTATGTATATATATATATATATATATATATATATATATATATATATATATATATATATTTATATATATTGCAACGGAACCCAGAACGAAACTGCTGCAAGATTTCACAGTTATTTGTACAGATATATAAAAATGCAATATTGAAGCTGTTAAATAAATATAAGCATATTTAGCTAAAAACAAAAGAAAAACTTGTTTTTTCTATTTTTTGAAATGAGTCTAGCCCTCCGTTTTTATTTTATTTAAAATAAAAACAACGTCCCCAGTAGAGTCATCACTGTGAGTGCCCCGATTTTTTACCTCTTCCCCCGCTAACGAGAAGCAGGTGGTTTTAAAACATTTTCAGCGCGTGGAATACGCTTAGCCTCATTTGTGGACTCAAAATATATACAACAGAGTCGCCATCTTTATTTTATGGAAAACAAAGAAAAACAAAAAATAATCAAATTTGTAAAAAGATTCGAAGGCTAAGTTACGAGGTGAGAAGGGGTTAGGCACCCAACTCGCCCTTTCGGTCTCAAACAAGTTTTTTGGCTAAATATGTTTTTTATATTTACTTAACAGTTGAGATAAAACATTTAAATATATATTTGCATATATATAAGGAAATAGTTACAAACTTACAGCAGTCTCCTTTCTAAAGTTACAAATACATTTATAAAAATTTGCCCATAATAATTGCTCTTTTTAGTGCTATTTTTGATAGAATTTCAGGCAGCACAACTACTTATTTTGCTTACATAGGACTATTTAAATAGCACTTTTATACATAAAAACTTTAATAAGCCTACCTCTTGAAGCATGGGGGTTTTATCCCGTACCAAACTCCTTACTGGTAGGTCCTAGGGTGTGCTCGCTCTGGCCTTCAGGAAGAGGGAGTCTTTTTCTTCTGATTAATATCCGGGCAGCGTGACTTCTCCGTTTAGTTGCTTTTCGCCTTAGGATCCGGACGACACAACTATTTGCTTTGACTGGATTTACTGACTGGCTGGCGTCGGAAATTGGGCAAAGCAATTGCTTGTTTTTTGCCGATTTGATGTTTGGATTCGAGCAGGGCAACTGCTCCTTTTGGGATTTTGGAATCGGTGGAATAAGGCAGAATCCTAGCAGGGTAACTAGGTTTCACTTTGGCTAAAGGGTTTTAGTGTTTGGGGGAGATTTGACGGAGCTTCGGGGCTAGAAGGAAAAATTCCTTCGGCGTTCTCTCAACTGCACGGTGAAGTCAATGCGTATTGGTGTGTTTTCGCTGTGTGAATTGTTTCTGTGAATTCCTAAAGCTGGGGCCTCTATTTATATGCCGGGAGGAGGCTTCCTTCGTTATTAAGTTTTATCTTTTTGAGCTTCATCAGCCTGTACCATTCATTGAGAGGATTGTACCAAAAGCAAACTGCTACAGTACTTGGGGAACTATTGGGCTCTACCCATAGTGGGCTATGGCGCGGCGCCATAGGTGACTTGGGGCAATGCCCTAGGCTTTTTTTGTTCTGTTTTCTGTCACTTTGGCCCCTTGCAATTCATTGTTTATGCATCCTGCTTTTTCTTTTGCTTTTTCAACCCTGTAACTTGACATTCGTTAGTCGTTTTAATAGGTCTTGATATTTTATGCCACGTTACATACCAAGGGTACGAAATTGGGGTGTCTACACTTACATCGGAGTTATGTGACCAAAAGAAAAAACGAAGGTCAAACACTACATCGGGGTTACACGACCAAAAAGCAATAAAAGATCTAACCTTACATCTGGGTTGCACGACTAAGGGGTGCATTGAAATTAAAGCAAATAAGTTAAAGGGTACGTTGCTGAAGTGATTGTGTGAAGTCTCGTGGGGAGTGTTATTGATGATTGTAGAGTCGTTAGTGCACTGCTAGGGATACTTGGAAATTACCTCTTGGCGAGATATGTTGGAAGATGTGTTGACGAGTGTGGGATGACGAAGCTACTGGCAGTTCTTTGATCATCCTAAGGCGAAAGTTGACAAGGAGTTGTTGACATGATTGAATTGAAAACCGTTGGCGACGCTTTGTTTAGCAACGTCGGCAAGACTTAGAAAGTGGTTGCTAATATGATGCAGTGTCCCTGATCTATGGAGGGTACTTGCGGAAGATTTTCATTTTAGACGGGACGAAGGCAAATATTTGATAATATAAGATGATGCAACAATGAGATGCATGCTATGTAAAATGGAAAAGCCTTTTCTTTCTTCTTCTTTTCTTCAAAATTTAAGAATTTCAAACAATGGGCCTTTAACCAAGAGTGTGTCTTTTGTTTCTTAAACATGTCACAACAAAACATGATGCGACATGGGGATTGAAATGTGTTATTAGAGATGGAAATGTGGTATCGAGCGGTTTTGCAAGTTTGTGAATATAGGAGCTCTTGATGACTTTTGGATGAGGATGGGTGAAGTTTTGGGGTCAATTTCGTCATTTGATTAGTACATCATTCAAAATTTGATTTCAATTACAAGATCAGGGAATCCCACTATTCGATACCTCGGGAGGGACCATTCATGTTTTTGTTTTTACACTCTAACTTTTGTATAGGCTGCCCTTTCAGGTATTCAACCTAGCGAGCTCTTTTTTTTTTTTTTTGAACCTTACGGGGAGCCTCATTCTCTAATGCATATGAAGATATCATGTTCACTTTTGATGGAGAAGGATCATGGCTTTGAATATGAAGGGGCGTAACCTTTGATTGTTCCTTTGGGCAAGATGGAATATATCGTAGTCTCTAAAATTGATACGGAGACTTCATGGATAGATGAGTTTCGTGGGAGAAGTTCTAGGAACACTCGATTGACGAGTTTTATGAAATTGTTAGGGAAGCCCAAGGAAGACCTGATCAATGAGTTTTGTGAAAATTACTAGGGAAGCCCCTGGAAGAGTTGAACGAAAGGAAAATTTTAGGATTGAAATGGAAGAATATGCTCAAAAAATGGGGATGACTCTAATGAACACAAGGATAGCCAGGACCTTGAGTGCACTTTATCGCCGAGTATCACTGGATTTGTGGGTTATGGACCATTCTTGATATTCATCTTTTGATGATCTTTTGGGTGAATTGTCAGGTAATCAGATCATATTATAATTGATTGAAGGAAAGCTGTCAATGCCACTGTGAGAACTCCGTTTCGAACTCATCGTCACATGAAAAATGACATGATTCTAACTTGAGTGCGTCGAATACACTTGGACCTCAAATGGAACTCTCGAAAAGATTAAAGCAAGATTCACCATTCCGTTTATGAAGGAACGAAAGAAAACCTAGATTCTAAGTTTCGGGTGCTAAGTTACGAATTGGGAAGGTATAAGACATCTAATTCACCCTTTCAGTCTAAAGGTTACTAAACATCCTTGTCTCCTAATGTGAATTCTCTTGGTTTATAAATCTTGGCATGTAAAGGAAATATAAAAAAAAAATTATTTTCATTGATGCAAGTTTGAGTCTAGAAAATCTCAAAATGTTATGGGGTGAAAAGTGATGGGATGTCAAACTAGCATCCTAGACCTTAATTAAGACAATAGAGTCAACTTGAAAGTTTAACTCTAAATAAGTGATTGCTAAAATACCTAAAATATGTTATTGTTTTATAATCGTTTGAGGTGAAAATGAGCATAACCTTGTTGTGAGAATTAACATTAAATGACCTAGTTCAAGACTTTTTACAAAAATAACATTTTAAAAATTGGGCTTTGAAAACTTTCTTTTGTGAACACAAATTGGGCTTTCGAAAGATGATCCAACCTTATCTAAAAACCTTACATTTTCAGAATATGACACAGTGAATGAAAATAAATTTCCAATGACCCAAAATAACCAAGACTTATCAAATCTTCCATTTTGACTCAAGAATTAACATAGTTGGAATGTGAATTATTAAAGTATCAAAATCTCACTTTTCTAGCTCACACTGGAAAGTGATTAAGGGATAAAGTTGGAGAAAATGAATAGGGGAACCATTCAACCATCCATGAGAAGAAAGAGCTTATTTGAACGATGTGGGCTCACTAGAATTGTAAGAAGTAGTTAGGAAAGATTCCTCTTCGATCACGAATCGACGACGAGGTATATTTCCATGTTTACTTCTTCGCTCTAGTATCGGACTCCCACTAGAATCCGTACTCCCACTCGGATGAAGATCACCTTGACTCTCATTGGCGACTTCCATAGGCTCAACCTCATGTTGTACCGTAGGATTAGGTTGAGGCAATTCCCCACCTTCGCCAAAAGATGTCATATGTTCTTCTTCCATCTCAAAAAGTTCAAAGTCTTTCCTAACTTCACCTATCTGTGGGAAATCATTCTCAATGAAATCAACATTGCGCGACTCTGATTCAGTCATTCCTACGTCAGGTTTTCCACCGTACATAACATAACCCTTTGAGGTATCTGAATACCTTATGAAAACACACTTGTTTCCTCTAGAGCCTAGTTTTCCAAACTTATTAGAGGTACTATGGACATAACCTGCACAACCTCAAGGATGAAGATGCCCCAATTTAGGCTTCTCACCTTTCTCAAGTTCATAAGGGATTGTAGGAACTGACTTAGAAGGCACTCGGTTAAGTATGTAGGCGGCAGTCATTAGTGCATCCCCCCAAAACAAAATTGGGAGGTTGGCCTGTGCCATCATCGACCTAACCATTTCCAACAATGTTCGATTCCTTCGTTCTGCAACACCATTTTGTTGCGAAGTTCTAGGAATTGTCAACTGTCGACGTATTCCCTTTTTCTCACACAATTCTTTAAATTGATCAGATAAATACTCATGGCCCCGGTCAGTTCTAAAAGTTTTTAAGCTTTTATCCTTTTGATTCTCAACCTCTGCGAGAAAGCGCTCAAAACACTTGAGAACTTCATCCTGTGAGAAATAAGGTAAACATAACCATAGCGTGTGTAGTTATCGATAAAAGTGAGAAAATAGGAAGCTCCATGACGTGCATTAACATTCATTGGTCCGTAAATGTCTGAATGGACTAACTCTAATGGATGTGTGGCCCTTTTTACCTTACCAAAAGGCTTTCGGCAAGCTTTTCCTGCCAAACAAGATTCACACAAGGGTAGGTTGACTTTGCTAAGAGACCCCAATAGGCCTTCTCTAGCCAATCTAGTCATCCTATCTTTTCCTATATGTCCAAGTCTAGCATGCCATAACTCAGAATTAGAATCATCATAAACCATGCAAGAAGAAGAATTCACAGAAGAATTATGGGAATCCAACAAATCTAATTTAAAGAAATTATCTGACAAGAAACCATGTCCCAAAATCTCATCACCAAAACAAATATCTAAGTGATCATTACTAAAATTA
Source organism: Codonopsis lanceolata (assembly GCA_013146195.2). NCBI lineage: Eukaryota > Viridiplantae > Streptophyta > Magnoliopsida > Asterales > Campanulaceae > Codonopsis > Codonopsis lanceolata. The sequence goes on along the minus strand of CM028377.1, from coordinate 109,256,385 downwards.
AAAGAATATCCATGTCCTAGCAATTGTACTACTGATAATAGATTATGTCGAATTCTAGGTGCATAAAGAACTTAATGAAGAGTCAATGTGCATCCACTCCGCAATTGAAGTTGGTATGAACCAACTCTTTTGACTTCAACAGACGAACTGTTTCCCATGAAAATTCTTCTTGTACCCGCATGAACTTTTCGATAATCTACAAATCCTTCTCGATCCCTCGTCACATGTTTGGTTGAGCTTGAGTCTACAATCCACACAGGGAGAAAGTCAGCCAATAAAACATAAGAGCAAACACAACTTTGCATGGAGATAGGATTAAGGGATACCTTCTTGGGCTCAGGACAAGTCCGAGCAAAATGACCCAAGGCACCACAGTTGTAGCACTTTTGCTTAGCAATATTCTTTTTGCCTCTACGGCGTTTAGCAATCTTGTCACTTTTGGGGGCCAAATTCTGAGTCTTCTTGCCTTTAGCTTGTTTCTTGCGTTGCGTGTGGCATGCGCGGACCTCAAGGGAAACAAGAGCAAGATCACGAGTTGCAGCACTTATCGCGCGATTCGCTTCATGACACTCAACATCAAGCTCAACATGGCGAGATACATCTGCAAAAGTCTAAATAGAGTCTGTATGAGTCAAGATACGTCTCAAACCACTCCAAGAGTCGGGCAGTGAACAAATCACCGCTTCAACTTGCTGTTCATCAGATAAGATAGAACCAGCAGCCTTAAGATCATGAATCATTCTGGACATCTCACGTAGTTGTTCAAGAATGTTATGTTTCTGGTCAATCTTATAGCTTTCAAACTTGTAAGTCAAAGTCCTCAACTTTGTAGCAGAAGTATTCCCATAAATGCGCTTAATGTCATCCCACATTTGTTTAGCAGTCAGGCAATCCTCAAACTCACCAATCAGATCATTATGCATGCTACTCAGCATAGTAAAGTCTGCACATCGATGTTTCTTTTTCCATTTAAGGAATTCCTGCATTTTCTGGCGATGATGGGCGATGGTCAAATTACTCATCTCTGGTTCTACCATCACAATATCTAGGTTGTCAAGAACCTCTTGCTCATTTAGCAAATACGTGATTTTCCTTTGCCAAACACTATAGTTTGTGCCATCCAATTTCTCACCTTTGTTAAGGTCAGCGATTACATTCTGAGAAGCCCACTACAATTTATTGCAAAAATAAGACATAAGCATATATATATTTCGATTCACTTTTGTTCTAAAAAAATCAATTACTAAATATAATCTCATCATACACATAAGGATGAAAAATCCGCGAGGCTCGTAATCACAACCAAAGCATGACAACGTGAAAATATTCATAAATTGATAATTTAAACAAAAGAAACAAGATAGAACAAATCCATCAAACACATATCATGTACATAAATATTTTCACTATTGAAAATAAATTTATTGGGTCTCGTATAGTCCCAATCGCAATTTTAGAGCCCAAAACGACAATTAAATGTGCTAAAAATGACTTTAAAATAGTTTAAAATTCACAAAGAATTTTAAAAAATTTCAGAACAGTCCCAAATAGCCCTAAACAGTTACAGAATGACAAAACAACCCTTTGATATTATTTTTGAATTTTTAAAAAATCAGAAAACATGTTTTTATACACTGAAAAAGTAAAATCAAATATTTACAGGCAGAAGTGATCAAAACAGAGGCCACGATTGGACTCAAAATGCAAAAATACGTCCAGACGCGCCGGCCATTTTCAAAACGGACCTCTGGAGACGGCGCATGCGCCTTCACGCACCACCTGCACGTGTGGGCTTCCATGGACAGGCTGACCGGCGTAGGGCTGACGTCACCGATGACATGTCAGTTGACTGGGCAGGGCTGACGTCACTGATGATGTGGCAGATGACGTGGCAAGGGCTGACGTCATGATGATGTCATAAAAAACGAGTCATTGGTGGGTCCCACTGCTAACGTGGCAGGTGACGTGGCAAACACATCATCAGTCAATCGTTGACCGTTAACCAGTCAACGGTTGACTGGTTATTCGCCCACGCCGTCTTCCACGTGCTCTGCCGGAGCGTGTCGTCCACGCGCCGCCTTCTGGTGCTCTGATAATCTCACGGACGGTGGCGTTGGATTCGTCTCATCGAGTACTTTCCAGTGATGTACTTTTTACATCGAAAGGAGTGCTACAAAAGGCACGTACGTCGAGGCCGAGAGTGGGGGTCGTTTTGACGTCAATTTTTAACCCTAAAAATCGATTCGCGAACGTGATCCGCGAGCCAACTTCGTGAGGCCATAAAACGTTCATTTTAAGTCCAAATTAAGCATATAATATGTCGTTGAAAAGCCCTCGCAGAGTACTACAAGTACAGTTCATAAAATCACGATTTTACTGAACATAAACAGGTCATAACAGCACATAAACGATATTTTGAAAAATACCCAACGGAATTCAACGAGAATTTAGTATGTTGTTCTCCTCGTCGTAGGGAACTCAGACATATAATTTTTTCTCGAAAATAAAAAAGTATTACACATAAAATAATAAAACTCATTTGGTTCGTTATCGGGTAAAACTTTTAAACAAACTCAAAATCAAAAGCATGTAATTCATGACATAACGATATGAGCAATCAAGCATATAGACTCTGATATCAATGAAGGATATATCTAAACATATATCACACAAGTTCGACATCAAACAGTAATCATGACTTATCTTATGCGAACTTGAACTTTGAACGAAGCGGAAGACTTTCGCTTGAGCTACGATCTTCGTATGTCACGATTATCAAACCTGCAAGTCTTTCTTGTCGGATTGATATCACAGAGCATGTATATCAATACTGGTTCACACCACAAATCTAAGCCTCTTGATGGTTAGGCTAGAGGGAGTATTTTGATGAGATATAATTTAGGATAAGAGAGGAGGGCGGCACTTTTTGTTGAAGCTGTGTTCTTCAATATTGGGATTAGGGTTTTATCCCTTTAGTTGCCCGATTTATATTATTACCAAGAAATCATACTTCTTGTAGGTTAAGTCAATCCTAAACCCATTCGGATTAGGAAACTAATTAACCAATAATAATAATATAAATATATTCCATGTGGGCGGGACTAAATAATCGGGCCACAAGCCCAATTACTAACAATTAGAGTATCAAAATCTCACTTTTCTAGCTCACACTGAAAAGTGATTAAGGGATAAAGTTGGAGAAAATGAATAGGAGAACCATTCAACCATCCATGAGAAGGGCAAGCCATTTATTCCATGAATGAAAAGGATTTAAGGTGTCCAAAGTGAGCTTTGTAAAAGTGATTTTAAGACTAAAATAATTCCTTCCAAGTTAGTCAATCTAAATGACTTGTATGTTGGTGAAAGTCAAACCAAAAAAAGAAAAGAGATAAAGAAGAATATACAAAATATTTACATGTTGCAGGAACAAGAAAATACTTAACTAAATTGCACAACAAAAAAATTAAATACCTACATTGTAGCAAGTTGGAAAGAAAATCAAGATATTATAAAGTCAACAAAGTTGTTTATATTGTCAAACAAATACCTTCTTCAAAACAACAAATATCAAACTTGTTGATAAATATTTTTTGTGTAGCATTTTGAGTAGTATTTTTGGCTCAAGGAAGACTTTGATTTAAAATGAAGAACAAGTTTAAAGAGAGAAAATTGCAAGTGTTTGCTCCAAATGTTCCTCAAACGCAAGACTTCAACAATGGCTTCTAAGCTTTGGAGATGGAAGTATTTGTGGTGGGTTTTTTTTGAGTGAGTTAGAGAGAATTGGATGAAAAATAATTGAGAAAGATAGAGGGTTTGAAAAAAAAATGAGAGGGTGGGTCTTGAGAGGTAGTAATTTTTCTTTTTCTTGCGAGAGAGAGAGAGAGCATGGGCGGCCATGCCATAAGAAAAGTGAGGTCATGGCCTTGGGCCCCCTAAAAATATCCAATTTTTTGGGCCCCAAAATCTCACAAAAACCCTACACATTATAAAAGAAATAAAATAAATGCCCAATTCTAATTTCTTCAAAAGACTTAGGCTCCACTTGTTTTACGGAAAATAACTTTTGGAAAACGTTTTCCTCATTTTCTAGTATTTAGTAACTAGAGTAAAATGTAGTCAATATAAAAGCTTTTCCAAGTCAACAGAAAATAAAGCCTTCTTTTCAGGAAAATGAGACTTACGAATTCATTTTCTAAATGTTCGAGCATCCCTTCGCCCTCTTCCACAATTACACATATTTACAAACACACAATATTTTACTCAACAAATACATTGTTTAGAAATATAATTAGAGTTTGTGCACATTATTTATAAATTATAATTTAAATAAATACTCATTATGTCATAAAATTAGTGTCCACTATATTATTTAGGGATGTCCCAAATATTATCAATTTTCTTTTTAAAAACATTTTTTCATTATTACCAATTTTTTGTTTGTATTTGTGACATTGAAAAAAAATGGACCTTATTGATTTGACACCATTAATGATAAATTAGGGATTACTAAAGGAAAATTAATTAAAGTTAAACATTATTTTATGTTCAATATGGACATTAGTATTAGAATATGTTTTTTGTATTTATTCATATATTATTTTCCGTGTGTTTGCCAAACATCCGAAAATGTTTTTCGACATATTTTCAAAAGATTTACCAATAGAAAAAAAATAACATGCTTAACCTTTGTTTCTTTAATTTTTCAAAAATTGGAAAAAAAAAAAAAAAACTATGCTACAAAGTAAGGGTCCCGTTCGAAGTAATTGGCCTTAGGCCCCCGATTTTACATGAGAGAGAGAGAGAGAGAGAGAGAGAGAGAGAGAGAGAGAGAGAGGGGGATCGAATTCTACGAGGAAGGAGGAATCGGTAGACTTAGAGGGAGTTGTAAATGGAGAGTGAAAATGACGATGGTTGATGTGAGATGGGAAGAGAGATAGTTAGTGGGGGTGATATCCTTTTTTTTTTTGGCTTTGAAACCTAGGGTACAAAGGGAGGGCAAAAAGGTGGAGTGTTTGACTCATTTGGAAATATAGAAGTGGAAAATGGTGGGGGGGTTTTTTTTTTTTCTTATTTTATTGGGTTTTGGAGAGGGGGGGGGGGAATCGGCCATGCACATTTTCCTTTTCTTTTTCTATTTTTTTTCTTTCTTCTTTTCTCCATTTCTTCTTTCTTCAAAAGCTTGTCGTTTTGTCTTCTTCTGTCTTTTGGATCCTACATTATTTTAAACAAAATTTAATTAATCTATTTTGCGTATGTAATTAATATATATATATATATGCTATGAGGTACGAAATTATGGTATCTAAAACAACTTGGCTATGATAGAATATCTGGAATGCATGTGAATTGGGCTCTTGGCTTCTGGGTTGTAGACTTGGTTATCATTGTGGTAAGGGCTCGTTTGCTCAAGAGAGAGGATTTTGTTTAGGTGTATAGGATCCTCGTTTTTTACTTGTATTTCGATTTCTTAATGATCGGACAAATCTCAGGTGAAAGGTCTATATTTTTTTTTCAGGATTCACCGCTCATACGATCTAATAAATATCACGAAAATACCCGATCAATCAAATTGCACAATTTTCAAATGTTGGTTGTCCATACTGTCACATTGATTATTTAAGATATGATTTTTTTTTTGACTTCCTTTTTTAAGTTTTTGACTCTTTTTTCTTGAATTTTTTTTGTGTGATCGTTTAGACTCTTTAAAAAAAATTGATCTTACAATAATTTTTTTTTTGGTGGACATAGAATTGATTGACAATTTAACGATATATAAACCGACCAGTCAAGGGGTGTCCTAACAAGATAGACAGTGAAATATTCTTTGCTGCTAGAATTTAGAAAATAGACTAAACCTTTTTAAAAAATAATAATAAAGACTAAACTGATTTAGTCACGAATGACGCTTCTGATGAAGCTTCATATAATGAATCATTAACTAATAAAGCAATGGAAATAAAACAAGCATAAAGTAATCAAAGCAAACTTAAATACACCAAGTTGTAAGTTAGGTCTAGAAGCATAAAACTTGTAAATGGTGCTTCATGACAAAACTTTCACTAATTAATTAAAAGATTGTAAATGATTACAATATGAAAACAAAATGTTTGAGAGTGTAAATCCTTACGAAAACTCCTATGAGAGAATATAGAACTAATCAATACACAACACCCTTAGAAACACACGGTTATGAAAAGAAAACAAAGGGTGTATAACTAAAATAGTGAACAACACGTCTAATGATGCTTTGGATGATGCTACATTCACTGGCAAATCCTTCCTAACGTTAAGCTCATGTGCGAAATCTCTCTCTCAAAGTCTCAACTTGAGTAATTGATGTCAATGACCGTTCACTTCTTTATATAGAGATCTACGAAACTTGTCTTGCGAGAAAACAATTAACAAGACAATGTTAGGATTATAAAAGAGTTCATATGGTAATAAACATTTAATTCTTACAGCTTAGGAGTTGCCAAGTTTGAGTCCTTATACAATACAATAATCAAGCTTCCTATAAGGTACCTAGAAAGGCAATAACAATATGTGTCCTAAGTCAAATATGACATGACCAAAGGAAGGAAAATAGGTCACGCCTATTCTTACTAACAATCTCCCCCTTTGCTGCGGCCTTTTTGGTCAAAGCCAAAACGCATGAGCGCCTGTAATAAACTCCCCCTGAAAAGACAATTAAAAATATCCAAGATAATAAAAATCCTCAAAACAGTTATACTAAAACAAATATTCAAACACCACATAAAATATCCAAACCAAATAAAGCATTTTTGTCAACAACCACCACCACAAATGATATTAGTCAACCAAAATAATATCAAGCTGATGGACCATCTCCCCCTTCATCCATGGCATCTGATGAAGTATCATCAGCAGTTTCATCTCCCCATGCATCTACTCTCCCTCTTTGAGCAAAAGAGGCCGCATGATGAATATCCAACCATTCTTAAAAGCAAGCTTGAAGAAACTAGAGAGAAGTGATCTTAGTAGAGATTGTGACGACCCGACCCGAATCCCAATATGAAATTCCAAAGTCGTGCCGCCTATTCACAATAAGGACATAAAGACAAAGCCATAATAGCGATGTCAACAAACAAATTAAACTGCGAAAGCAAGTAATTAAGTGGTGCCCCGGCCTAACGAGCCCAAACGAAGCAACCAAAAAGATAGTATTCACCTCCTGACCAAAATACGAAACACGTGCCACAGCAATGCTTACACATAAGAAACTATTGACAACATAAAAATTGTACACAATATAAATCTAGTCATCGGCGACGTTACAGCCGGAACCCAACACTATACTACGATTCTACAACATGGCACAACAACCTCAACGACCACCACATGCCAAAGGACCACATAACCAACAAATTGGAATAAAACACAAATAGGAGCCCAAATACATAGGCTCGACATACACACATCGATGCTCAAAAAAATAAGTAACAACATATTAAGTATAATTACAATATGAAAAATATTGCTACCCATTGTGAAGTTTACATAATTTCACATTACCCAAACGTTCCTTTCCAAAAGTATAGACATCTAAGGTAGAAACCTTACAAAATAACTCAGCGATCTAGCGAGGACTTGACGGACTCATTTCGAACTGCTCGGCCGGCTCGGATCTATGGAAAACAAAAAAAACAATAAATATGATAAGTCATAATGATTTAGTGAGTTACCAAAATGCAACTACGTAGCATGACAATATGCTCAAGCAAGTAATAAATCATGTTATCATCATAATATAACATATTCAACAAGTACCATCATCATAGGCACATATTCATATAAATGTATAACACATTGTTTTCACATAGGTACTCATATTAAATCACATAGATAAGGATATAAATATCTACATCTGCTATTGTCGCATTGCTCCTGCAATACATGTGCCAAACCAATGTGTCCTCAATACCCTAACTCATAGTATCGATGTCCCCGAAAAAATCCAGTCGTGTTCCATAGCAAGCCAAAGTCATGCGTATTGCCACAATAGTGGGCACCATGGCCAACAATGGAGAGTGTGTGCTAGACTCGATGCGGCGATCCACGGCGATCACGAATCTAACAATTCGTAAAGGTGATGCATTGTCTCATACATTTGGTAGCATTTAATTAATCCCAATAGAGTAATAAACAAGTCTCTAAAACATAAATATTCCATCAAACATTTAATTCCCAATTTTTCTCTGAGGCTAAACCTTTAACAAACGAGCCCCAAATTTCGTAGGATTCGATTATGTTATTTACTATAACCCAATTAACATTATGGTCAACTCCATTAAGTCGTAACTATATCTTCCAATTCTAGAATATAAATGCTATATGCATTATCACTCTTCTAAATTCATCAATAATTGTTTTAATCAAGTTATCAAGGTCAAATCTTTACATTAACCCAACCGCAAACCATAAATCCCGAATTTAAAGTCTCCACAATTTGCATGCATCACCAAACAACAATTTATATATGGAATTTAAGTGCATTTCAAGCATTTGAAGTGTAGGAAGTGTTAGCATGCATACAAAGCTTAAAGCATACAAAAAAGGGAGTTTAGTAACTTACCTAGATTAGTCAAATAAATCAAAGAAAACATAAATAAAGTTGTAGAGATTACTCTACTTGGCAAGGGCTTTGATTTGGTGGTCTCAAATGAAAGGATGAATGGATGAATCTTTGGGAATGAGATTTCACACACTAATCTCACCTTCATCTCCCACACTCAAGCTCTCTAAAGTTTGAACTCAACAATGTCTAAAAATGGCAAGAGGGGTATCAGATTTTCGGACTAAAGGGTGATGGTGGCGGTGTTTGGGTCATTTGGACGGGTTAAGTGGGGGTAGAATAGATAAAACAACACAATTATGCATAACTGAATAGGTGGACAAATTTGGTCGCTTCGAGAGGTAATGTGACCGCTCCTGATGGTAATGCAGTCGCATCCAATGATACAATGTGACCGCTCTAAAGGTCAATTTCAGAAGATGTCACCCTGTGAAGGATGCGATCGTTTTCATTATACAATGCAATTGTATTGAGTCCTGGTGCTCAAAAACTCTTTACAAAATGGTCTAGGACTTGCCCCAAAACTTCTCCCAACCAAACCATAACATTATAAGATGTTGCTACACCTAAAATGAGTCTGATGCCTCTAGAAATCAGTGGCATAGATAATGGACATGATGAAGTGAAATTATGTGGCACATTTGGAAAACCTACACTTGTGATAAATGAAAAAGTTGTTGGAGGAGGCTGAACTGATAGACTTTAAACTGGAGCAGGCTGAGAAGCGTGCTGGGAACCCATAGGAAAGATCAATAACTTGATTACCACAGAGCAACTTGGGACTAATGAGAAGGGAATCAATGAGAGGTGTTGTTAGTCACAAAAGGCACAATACTAGGATAGAATGGGGGGTTGAATAGCCTAGTAACACTTTTAAAAAAAATTGAGAAAGGTTCCTTTAGCAAAGTACTAACATCCTATATAACAGGTTGTTGTAGCGGAGGAGTTACAAGGAAGACATGCTAAGTTTGCTGGTAATCACTACTAGTAGACTTGACTGTTCTCTTAAGTTTAATGCTCGAAGGAAATAAGTTAAAGAACAGATAAGAATATAAAACAGTAAATGCGATAGAAGAATGAACACGTGTATTTTCAGATGGTTCGTACTTTAAAGAGTACTACGTCAAGCACCAAAGCAGTCAACCTTGGATTTGAAAGTGCACTATGTTTTCCACTAGTTCTATTACAGAAATCTATGTTGGATCGTGTACAAAATATTTGACATGTGTTTGGTGGTTGGTAGTGAATATCCGGGAAGCAGAATATTCACTGTGCTAAAGTACAGTTAAAGAATACAACAAGAGGAATGAAATAAGTAGCAATGAATGTGCAGTCTTCTTGTTGTTGTTGAAAACTTCGTTCATCAGTTTGTGATCTCCTGAATGCACTGAATAATATGACTTGAAGTTGTTGAATTGTTTTAGAGCATTGAATTCTTTTGGTCTTCAATGGAGGTATATAAATTAGGGCATCTTGAGATCGTTGGAGAATATGAAGTGAGTAACAGCTCTATTAGGTTTGGAGCATTAAATGCAAGGAGCTGTTAGGTAGACTTCTTCTTCATTGATATCTGATCGAAGTATGGAGAGAAGTAGGTACTGAATAGAACAGGTGGAAGACAACAGAGGTTGCAGTCCTGTAGGAGCTGGTACAAATTGTATGTATCAGACTGTGTATCTGCTCTGTCCCGTTCAGTAAACATCACAAACGAAAGTCTTCAAACATTCAAAAAAGATGGAGTGGTGTATCCATGAATTCAGGAGTCAACTAGGAAGGATATAATTCAAACTGATATTATAGAATATCTGAATTAATAATCCATTTTTGAATGAGCTGAGTTAGACATCCTAATGGTCTTCATACACGTCATGAAGCCTTTTTTTTTTTTTTTTTTTCGTTATGGTGAAGCCGGGCGGCACCTGGGATTTTATTAGAATAAAAAGAAGCATACAAACTTGAGGGGGACAACCAGCCTTGCCCTTATAAATGGGAGGACGGAGGAGCCTGACCTCGAAAAGGAAATAACAATTAAGAAAAACGAATATAAGGAGTTTGACTAGCATCTAAAGAGAGAAGACCCCGCATAAAAGAAGGAAAAACATCGGTGGAGAGGAATTCTCGATTAGACCCGGAGTCACAAGCTAAATTAGCCAAGCTGTCTGCAACTTTGTTAGCTTCCCGATAGCAATGACTAAAAGAGAACCGTCTTTCCGTTTGGATCCGGGATATATGTCTGAACATGTAGGTGTGTTCCCAAGGATAAGAGAAACCGTTGCAGAGGCAATCATAAAGGGCCTTGGAGTCTGTCTCAATAATGACATCAAAATAATCATGGGAGTTAAGCCAGCAGATCCCATAATAAAGAGTTCGAAGCTCGGCAGCCATATTAGAATAGTGACCATAGAAGCGATGAAAGGCAAATAGAAAAGAACCTGAAGAATCTCGGAGAATACCTCCACCACCACCATTGCCCGGGTTGCCTCTGCTAGCCCCGTCAACATTCATTTTCAGATAACCAAGAGGAGGGAGCTTCCAGATCACAGATTGGATTTTGATACGTTTAGGCCGTTTGTAAATGAAATGAGAAGAGCTTAGGAGATCAGAGATTTTATAATTTGCTGAAAACTAACACATCCTTCAGATCTTGGGAAATAAAATTGATGATAGCTGCAATAGGAAGTCTGGAAGAATCATAGAGACCTTTATTGCGGAACTTCCATAAATGCCAAAGGATAATAGATGGAATAATAGCAAACAAAATAGAATTCTTTGACAGCCACCAAGTCAAACATTGTTGCTGGATAGAGAGATTTCGCATAGTGATGCCAAACTGATTGTGATAATGGAGCCAAACTGCCTTTGCTGTTGGGCTTTGAAGGAAAACATGATCAAACGTTTCCAAAGCACCCGAAGCGCAGCAAGAACATTTCGAAGCAAGCAGGAAGCCTTTAGACCATAAACCTTCATCAATAGGCAGCCGTTTTCGAAAGAGCCGCCAAAGGAAAACGCTAATGTGTCGAGGCAGATTCTTGTGCCAAATATATTTAGCTGACAGCGAAGAGTTGCGAGGGGGGGAGAGAATGGAAATGGCCGAAGAGATAGAAAATTCTCCTTTCGAATTAAGATCCCAGCAAGGGCGATCTTCGTCGGCACTGATAGAGATACGTTGAGATATAATGGCGTTCCGAGTTGTCATTGGAAGGTCAGAAATAGCGGCTTCATTGAGAGTCTCGTTGTCCAGAAATAAATCTCGAACCAAGACCAAAGAGCTCGAAGGAGGCTTAGCAATGCGAGAGTCACTGAGCCAGAGATCATTCCATATAGAACATTTGCCATGACCCACTATCCATTTAATATGAGATTCTGCCAGGACTCTAGAATGCAACATGCGATTCCAGATATGAGATCCTTTCAGATTGGAGACTGAAGGATGAGCACGGGAACAATACTTAACACTTAGAAATCGAGACCAGATATTATTAGAGGTGCGGAATCGCCACCAAAGCTTGAGGCCAAAAGCTTTAATAGAATCTGAAATAGAAAGAATGCCGAGACCCCCCTCAGAAGTTGGGCGACAACAGTTCTGCCAAGCAACCCAATGATTCTTCTTGTGACCATCGATTTGCCCCCAAAAGAAATTGGATAACATTCGGTTCAGCAGGGAAATAACCAATACAGGAGGATCCATGGCAGCAAGTTGGTACATAGCTATAGAATGGAGCACATGATTAATAAGCGTAATTCGGCCAGCCGGGTTAAGAAAGTGGCCCATCCAAGAATCGATTTTATTTTGCAACTTAAGGATCAGAGGGTCAAAAAATTGCTTCTTCTTTCTACCAAAATAGATGGGGCAACCAAGATAGATAAAAGGAAGGGATCCTTCTTGGAAGCCGAGAGTATTAGAAATCACGGGGGATCGACTGGGGGAATTCACTGGAGCAACATAAAACGAGCTCTTCGATCTGTTAATGCTCTGTCCAGACATAGCTTCATAAGCAGAGATAATTTCTTTGTGAAGAAGGAGAGAATTCTTGCTACCATTACAAAATATGACAATATCATCGGCAAAAGCTAAGTGGGAGATTATGGGACAGCCACTGATAGTGGAGTAAACAACCCTGGGATCAGTACGATGGAGAAGGTCAATGCTTCTGCTTAAAACCTCCGCCATGATAATAAAAAGACTGGGAGAGATGGGGTCACCCTGACGAAGTCCTTGAGTTGAAGGAAAGAAACCGACAGACTCACCGTTAAGAAGCACAGAGAACCAATTATCCGACAAAATTCGCCAAATAAGATCAATAAACACTTCATGGAAACCAAATTTGCGCATCACCTTAATCAAGAAGAGCCAGGAGACCCGATCAAAAGCCTTGGCCATGTCAAGTTTAAGAATGACATTAGATCCAGTGACCCGTTTACCAAGGTGGCATGCCATTTCCTGGGCAAGAAGAATGTTGTCATGAATAATCCGATCTTTTGTAAAAGCGCTTTGATTATCTGAGATAATATGCGGCAAAATGGTGGAGAGCCTCGTAGAGAGAATTTTAGAAACAACCTTAGAGCAAAAGTTGCATAAACTGATAGGTCGTAAATCTTTAAACTGGGAGGGAAAGTGTATCTTCGGTATAGTAACAATCAATGTGCTAGTCCAAGCTTTAGGAAAATTGAACCCCGAAAAAAATTATGTAATAGCATCGCTGAAATCCTCTTTAATAATTTCCCAACAAAAGGAATAGAAATGTCCAGTAAAGCCGTCTGGGTCAAAGAATGCTTATTTCCGTCAAGAGAAAGAACAGCCCGTTTAATTTCCTCAATGTCGGGAGGAGCAATAAGAGAGGCATTCCAATCTTCAGTAATGAGACTGGGGATAACATCTAGATTGAAATCAGAATATAAGCGTCTGAGGAAAGTTGCCCACTGAAGTAACGAATAGCAGCAGTCTTAATATCTTGAGCATTAGTCAGCCAAGAGCCATCAACATCCTGGATTGAATGAATATGAAGGCGCCGATGAGATTGGGAAACAGAAGCATGAAACAGTTTTGAGTTGCCTTGACCTTCTTTAAGCCATTTCAGCCGGGATTTTTGCCGCCAATACCCTTCCTCTCGAGATAGATGCAGACGAAGGCGGGCCTGTGCCTCCATGAGATTTGAGCGGTTTACCTCAGAATTATTAAGATCATAAAGTAACTCCATTTCGAGGGCTTCTTCCTCAGCTTGACGAAGATTGGTAAAAATATTTTCAAATTGTTCCTTGTTCCATATTTTGAGCGATGTTTTAAGCTTCCGAAGTTTTTTAGCAAATTTGATCATAGGAGAACCGGTCTCTGGCAGGCTCCAAGAATTCCGGACTAACTCACTGAAGGTTGGATGAGAAGTCCAAACATTGATGAATCGAAAAATAGAAGACCTCGCAGAAGCAGCTTTAGAGAAAGTGGCCAAAATAGGAGAATGATCTGAGCACGTACGGTTAAGGTGCTGAATAAGAGTGGATTGAAAATTATCCAACCAGCTAGCATTGCCAAGAACTCTATCAATGCGTTCCATTATAGTAGCCTGACCATCTTGTTTATTCCACCATGTAAAGTCTGAGCCTGAGTACCCCAAATCTGTGAGACCGGAAGCTGAAATACAAGCTTGAAATTCAAAGCCGCCAATACGATCCCAACCGTTACCCCTAGATTTTTCGGAAGGATTGAGAATAATATTAAAGTCGCCGCCAACGAGCCACGGAGTATTAGTGGTTTGAGAACTGATTTGGATTAAATCCTCCCAAAGATCTTGACGCTCGCGGAGATCACATCTTGCATAAATACATGAGAGAAAAGCATGAGAGGACCAAGAATAATGCTGAAGTTTAAGAGTAACTTGCTGAGATGAAGCACATAAAATATTACAGGTAAAGCAGGATTTAATGAAGACCCATATAGAACCGTTAGGGTTGGAAAAAAAGAACCTGAACTTCAGCCTTCTAGAGATGAATGAAAGCCTGTCACTGGAGATTTTGGGCTCGAAAATTGCAATGATAGAAATATTATGCAGCTTGATCAAACTTTTGATACGACTAACCGTGGGATCGTTTCCAATGCCTCGAACATTCCAAAAGAGGGCTTTAATCTCCATGAGAAATAATAGTAGGAGAATCATGGGAGGGCTTGGAAGCCTGCGATCTTGTTTTACGATCAGTAGGAGGAATTGATGGTTTTGCCTTCTTGGGGATTTCCAAATTAAGAGCATGCAAAGTAGTCTGATCGGTGACCTCCTCACCTTCAAGAATATCGAGGACTGCATATTTATTGGGGGAGATTAAGATTGGCTCGGAGTTCTCATTATTTGCAGTCGTGTCATCCAAGGAAACTGAAGAAGTGGAAGCCTCATGCACTCCATTCACGTTCGAATTTACTGGCAAATTTTTTTTAGAGCTGTTTTCCTGTTCATTTAGAGAAAAACTTTCATGAGCATCAGCTTTGTCACACTGAGCGTGAGAATTCGATCCAGGACAATCATTTGCTTCGGCATTGACTTCAGCATTGACTTCATCATTAGGCTGATCGGAATTGTTTTTGCCTGCTTCATGAAGAACAGAATTGGAAGCTTCTTTTGCTAGGTCTGGAGTATTGTCTTGCTGGACACTCTTGTTATTCAAAGTTGTGGTCCCAGCCTTTCCCGTAACTAAAGAAGGGTTGTTTATCGAGGGAGGAGTATTACTTGTGCCGGGGCGATCTGTGGCAGGAGACTTGGCAGCTTGAGGGTTTAGTTTTTTTGGAGTCCATCGGGTAGCTGGTGGAGGAGGGGGGGAGGAGGGGCTGGAACATGCGAAGAAGCAGGGCGGGTTTTAGCTTTACATTGTAATTCAGAATGGCCTTGTCTCCGACAATGGGAGCAATACAGAGGGGCGTTTTCCACTTCTATGGTTTGCCAGAAACTTGGATATAAAGATCCACAATCAATCCAGACTCGGTTAGGGAGAGGCTTAGATATATCAAGTTCAACACAAACTCGTGCCACACTTGGGCGGGTGAGATTAAGAGTAGGCTGATCTAACATCAATGGTCGACCAAACAAGGATGCAATGGAAAAGAGGGTGGATTTATTAAACAAATAGATTGGTAGACCATGCAGAGAAAACCAAACAGGAGCGATGGGGCTTTCTACCTCCGGTCTAAAATCAGGAGACCATTTAAAAACCCTCATAGGGTGACGCCCAAGGTACCACTGATCTTTGATCCAAAGCCGTTGGTAATCCTCTTCATGATACACTTGAATGAGGATGTGTTAGGCATCGAGATGCCCGACATTGAAGGCTGCCTTAAGACCAAAGGTGTGAAACTGTTTTCTAATGGAATCCATAGAAGGTCGGCCGTGTGAAAACTTACCTATAAGAGTATGTTGGAAGGGTTTGGCTAGAGCTTCGATAATTTCTGTGGAAAGCTTGATTGATGGTTCTCCTTTGTAGGTTGAGGGAAGGATATGGAAGGAGGTATTGTTATGGGATGGAGAAGGGGATGTAAGGACGGCAACAAAGGACTTGGGAGGAGCTGGATCCGGCGGAGCAGGAGGCGGCTCCATCATGTCGGCGGCCAATAGAAAAAGACGCCAAGAATCGCACCTTCAGTGCGTGATTTGGTGTGTGTAGGGTT
Organism: Codonopsis lanceolata; assembly: GCA_013146195.2. NCBI lineage: Eukaryota > Viridiplantae > Streptophyta > Magnoliopsida > Asterales > Campanulaceae > Codonopsis > Codonopsis lanceolata. The sequence continues at coordinate 109,240,150 of CM028377.1, read as the reverse complement.
TTGCAAGTCTGACTGTCATTGTCTGCTGGTGAAGCCTTTGCCGAAGTCTTCTGGTGATGAATGCCAAAAGCTATAAAGTCTAAATAACTATTCTAAAAGGTTGTCACGCTAATTGGTACACAACCCATTTAGCCACTAAGTATAGAACCTAATGTAATGTATGAGAAAATACAATGAGAAACAACATGTGTAAGCCTTTCATGCTCATTAGCCACAACTCCTTAATTGGCACATATGTTGTAGATAAGGTTGGGAAACAGAACAACTCTTGTTTTCGAATTAGAACTAGCATAAGCAGAAACTTTCCTAAACATTAACTCACCAAAGTTGAATTGAAATCCCATGCCTATCTTGTACAAAACATGTGCATGTGAATTTGTGATAGCTTTCTGATTGTTTGTAGGATCCCAATTACCCCAACAAAACTTGTGGAAAACATAGTAGAAAAAAGAAACTTTAGATGGCCAAACTTTGTCCCTCTTCAACCTACACTTTTCCTTCCTCATAGGCCACACTCTCATTCTTCCTTTAGTGAGTTCTTTAATTGACAATAATGTCTAACTCATTAAACACTCCTTACTCACGAACATCATGCTTACCACAAAATCCATTAATCCTAGCAGGAGAGAAACCAATTATGTGATTGCACACAAAAACATGTTCATACCTTGGTGTAAATGTACATAAATTGTTCGTAGCAACCTCCAAATTTGGCAACAGTACTCAACAAATGCTGTTTTTGGAGAAAAGTATCCAACCCATACTGTACAAAAGTCTCAACAAAAATTCTACGTTCTTCAACAACATGTCTATCAAAATTGAAACAAGAAGAAGCAGATTTAGTATAAAATATGGGGGAAAAGGCCTGACCGATATTCAGAGAAATGGATGATGCAACGGATGGAGCTTCATTGGAAGCATCATTAACTAACGCATTAGCAGTAGCATCACTTGGCCCATCTGTGGCAAGTTCTATATCTTGTTCGTTGGTGAGGGATCTTTCACTTTCTTCAGCTTTTTTTTCCTCATTAAAGTCTTCATCATTGGAATTATCTCGTTCTGAACTACTTGATGAAGAATGATGAGGAGAGATTGGAGGAGAATAAGATTTGGAGGCTTTTCCCTTTGAATACTTTGACAAACTTGGATAGAGGCACATGCTCTTCAGGATTCTCTTCATCTTCAACATTTACAGACTCAAAATAAGCCTTAAAGAAACAGTCATCTACATTTGTCTCTCCAACATTAATCTACATACTTGATTTTTTTTCTCAAAATTGAGGGTTTCATCACCCAAAGCACCTGAGCTTTAGACTGGGCCACGAGTAACAAACATATAGCGATACAAGTTCACAACAACGACAAAATATGGATCCTCTTCATCATCATACACTGGATCATAGGGTGGCCTACCAACACGAGCCCTTTTAGAAGCAGGAAAAGCCATTTTAGAAGTTGTTCTAGGTCTGGATCATAGCCACGGTTTCTCTTTAAGAGGCATTGTAACACCCTAGACATTTGTATGCTTGTAATCGTATTTGTATACTTGTTTAATCATTGATTCAAATGTTGCTTAGTGTGGCTTCCCGGGAAATGTGCTCCCGCGCCCCGCGCGCCCTTGGATAGGGGTGCGCGTACGTGCGGATGCGGTGACATCCACTGCTCCCGTTCCAGCCTCCCTTGTTTAGGGGAGGACGAAATCAAAAGTGCGGGAGGAGTGCTGTCGGAATAGCGCGTTGGAATGCGCCTCGGTTGCCTTTAGTGGATTTTTGATCCAATATGGGAGCTTTGGATTTTCTATGTCAAGTTATCCCTTTTTTAGGGGATACCAGGATATAGGAAAACATCACCTTTCCATTCCCATCCTTCCTTGTTTAGAAGAGAACGTGAAAGTGCAAAGAAAGATGTTGCAGCGCCCCCACTATGGATTTTATGAAAATAGCCTTATGGCCTATTTCGGATCACTATGAGTGCTTTGGGTTTTCTACGTCAAGTTATCCCTTGTTTAGGGGATACTAGGACATAGGAATACATCACCTTTCCATTCTCATTCTCCCTTTTTTAGGGGAGAATGTGAAAGTGCAAAGAAAGATGTTGCGAGGCCCCACTGGATCCAAAATGTTTTAGAGTCGCCATCTTTATTTTAAGGCAAAAATAAAGCAAAACCAGAAAAAGAAAACCAGAGATAGAGAAAACAGGTTCGGAGGCTAAGTTACGAGTTGGGAAGATGCTAGGCACCCAACTCGCCCTTTCGGTCTCAAAACGGTTTTTGGCTAAAGTATGTTTTTTGTTATATTTATTTAACAGATAAATAAAGCATTAACTTCCTACAAATACATCCATTACATCTATATTATTTACGGACTTGCAACAATCTCTTTTACAAACAATTACAAATATACTTGAAAATATTTGGCCATTATAACGGCTACATTTAGTATTATTTCCTAAATAAATCCGGGCAGCATAACTGCTTATATATTGATATTGAACCGGACTGGAAATAATACTCTTACAAATAAAGACTTTAATGAATACATAAAGTAAATAATTACAAATCTATCTAAAAACATTTTGCCATAATAACGGCTACATTTAGTACTATTTCCTAATTAAATCCGACAAGCGCTTATATATCTACATTGGGCGGATTGGAAATAATACTTTTTTACAGAATGAAAGACTTTAAAATAAAACTTAAAACTTAAAAACTTACAGACAGCCTAGGGTGTGCTCACTCTGTCCTCTCGGGAGAGGGAGACTTTGTTGTTGTTGTTGTTGTTGTTGTGTGTTGTGTGTTGTGTGAATTTGGGCAGCGTGACGGCTTATATATGGTGTTTTTGGCTCACTCACTCGGGCAGAATGACGGCTTAGTTTTTGTGGTTTTGGCTTATTTGGTTGGGCGGAATAACGGCTTATATGAGTTGTTTTTCAGCCTATTACTCGGGCAGAGTAACGGCTTACTTTATGGTTTTTGGCGGGAAAAAGGGTGGATACCTAGGCTGGGGGCTAAGGCTCACTCCTAGGTTGGTTTTGTGTTTGGCGGAGGTTTGGCAGGGTTTCGAGGCTTTGGAGGTGAGCTCTCACTATCTCACACCGCTCTCTAATTCTCCAGCGTAATGTTAACACGAAGAAACTTTGCGAAAGATTTCTCTGCTCAATGAAGAGCCAGGTGCCTCTATTTATAGGAAGAAATAGGGACATCGCGGGGAATTAAATTTTTCTCTTCGCATCAAGCGGTTGCACTTTGTCTTTGGACCGGTGCATTTTACGGCAAATGTGCTGAAGGAAAGGAAGGCGCTTCATAGAGGTTTGGGCGCTGTGCCCAAATCAGATGGGAGCCACGCCCATTTCTCTTTCTGTGCTTCGAACGATTGTACCTTGCGCTGGACGAATTGCATTTTGCGGTAGATCGTTGCATGAACAGTGGCTGGAATGGAGTTTGGGCTCCAACCCCTCCCAGTTTGGGCGCCATGCCCAAACCAATGGGTGGATGTGCCCAAACTTCAAACTAAGCTCCTTTTTGACACTTTAGTCCCTGCAGTTTGTCCTTTTGTGCATCGTGCTTTGTCCTTTTGCATTTTTGACCACAGTAACTTGACATTTGTTAATGTTTTAACAGTCTTGATATTTTATGTCATGTCATATATCGAGTGCGAAATTGGGGTGTCTGAGCCCCTCAGCGATGGAGTCTACGGGTAACCCGCGGCTTGCTTGAGTAGGCGAATATCGTTGATAAGAATAGACTTTCCAATTTCGTTGCATTTTAAAACGAGGGAGAAATATGCAGCTGGTAGCAGTTATAATGCAGCAATTTATCAAACCTCCATATCCTAGACATTTTTAGTCAGTTATAGCAGGTTATCGCAGTTTTTAAGCAGATATGCAATTTGAATGCTCTGATGGTCGGACCTACTAATGTAGGCTGCCTACGTATCCCTTAATAAAAGGAATCGGACCAAACGTAGTTCGGCCAAAACCTAAACCATCATTCATGCAACGGTCGTGCCTTTGAAATAGGTCGCCTCGTATCCTTATACAAGGAATCGACCAGGGGCGTAGTTCATTCACCGGGGTCCAAATCTTTGCGGTGCAAGTGTGGTAATGCTAAATGAGCAAGTGCATGCAAATCTTTATCAAATGAGTGCTGCAAAGGTAAATAATGTGTTGTGTTTGGTCGCGTCTACCGGGATAGACTGCCTACGTATCCTTATACAAGGAATCAGACCAATCGTAGCTCGCCTGTGGCTGCGCGGCATGAATTGTTTCCTAGGAACTCAGCCTCTACTGGAGAACAAGACCTTTCCCTATGAATCCGGGGCTGTGTACCCCTTAAAGGAAAGTTTTCCAACATAGCGAAAAATGCATGGAATACTGCCTCCTTAGGAACTTAGCCTTCACCGGAGAACAAGACTTTTCCCTATGAATCCGGGGTTGTGTGCCCCTTAAAGGAAAGTTTCCAAACATCAAACAAATGCACTGCTAAAAAGGAAAATACCTTCCTTTCCTTTACCTTTGTCGTGTCCATGCATCAAATTACTGCTGATGTTGCTTTGTTGTCGCTTGATGCTTTACACTGTTTGTGGTTGCACTTTGCTGGGGATTTTTCTTTTTATCATTGTTCCGACCTTATTTGAAAATCTTTTCCAATCGCTTTGTTTCGGCTTTAGCTGGAAAATCTTTCTTGATGCTACTGCATTTTTGTTTATTGCTCGTTCTAACCTTGGTCAGAAGCTTTCTTTTTCTTGTTGCAGCATCACTTGGTATCAGCTGGAATCATCTTTTCTTTGCTGTTGTTTTCTTTTCGCTTCATTCTTTAGCTTCAGCCGAAAATTTCTTCTTCTGCCGCCGCATTTTTTCTTGTTGCATGTACCTGAAAATTTTTCTCTCTTGTACATGCATTTTCCCTCTCCCGATTTTTTTTTTTTTTGTTTTTTTGTTTTTTTTTGTTTTTTGTTTTTTGTTTTTTTTGTTTTGTTTGTTTTTTAAAACATGTACAAATATTTACAATGCAATCTAATTTTATATGATGCAAAATAAATTTTAAAAAAAACACATGCAGACTCAAAACACACGCACAAAGCAAAACTATACCGACCTAACAGGTAATGACACGCTGTTTTTTCAAAATGGATTTTAAAGGAATATACCTTCGGGTTTGAACAGGCTTCCCTTTTTTTTTCGTGATATGCGGGGAAAGGAAAAGGTAGATACCTCTCTCCTGTTCTTGGCCATATGATTGTTGCAGGACTATTCTTGGCATAAGGTGATTTCATAGCCCCTGCATTTTTCTTCGCAATCAGACAGAGCAGCAGTGAATGGGCGGAATCCAAGTCATTTGGCTGTTTCGGGACAATGGCAACACAGATGATGAATAGGACGAGGACACTTCTGGTGCTTCTCATTCTGATGTGACTGAGCCTTTTCTGTGCCTTGCAGAAGAAGTATATTGGCTGGGCGGACACCGCAGGTACTGATGGACCACCTTGGGGCTTAGGCTGCAAAAGAAGGGATAGTTTCTGGGGGAAACAAATGGGGTATAGGCAATAATAGATATGTACAGACAATTAATGTATAATCTAAATTTCTTTAGCAATTATTCCTAAGTTGCACCTTAGGACCCGAAAATTTTATATTTTAGTGTTTTATTGTGAGCTTCCTGTCGTGGTTTATCTTTTTCTTCTATCAGTCGAGCCCCTTGCATGCTGAAGACTGGAGGTAGAATGCCAAGGTTTCAAAGAGTGCTTTCCCTCTCCTTATTCTCCTGATATATATTTTTTATTTGGCTCTAACTTTTGCCTAGGCTGCCCTTTCGGGTTTTCAACCTAGCGAGCCTTTATTATTATTTTTTATTTATTTTTACTTGCTATAACTTTTGCCTAGGCCGCCCTTTCGGGTTTTCAGCCTAGCGAGCCCTTATTTCTCCTTTTTATTTGTTTTTTTTTTTGTATTTTTTTTATATGCCCTAACTTTTGCCTAGGCCGCCCTTTCGGGTTTTCAGCCTAGCGGGCTGGAGAGGGAAGCACTTGCCAAATAGGGTGTCTCAAGCATAATACCTTTTGAGCTCGTTGGGATTGGAGGGCTGAACAAAGTCTTCTTTTTCCTGGTTTGCGAGGAATATGGCATCTCTTGACTGGATCTTTTTGACAATATACGTCACATCGTGGAAGAGAGTGGTACCAACCTTTTGATGAGTAGCCCTAGCATTTTTTGGCCCAGGTGACATGCCATGATAGCAGTAGGTTCCCCAAGGGGTGGTGAATGAGGTCCTTTCTTGGTCTCTTGCTGCCTTTGATTTGACTATGGCCCAGCATGCTGTTGATAAAAACTTGTTGGGTTTGGGAATGGTCACCACATTGGACAGCCAGATCAGGTATTTTCCTTTTTTTTTTTTTTTGACTTGCCCTTTTTTTTTCTTTTTTACCTGAATGAAGTTGACGTGTGGCTGTTTCATGCTTTCTTTTTTTTTTTTCAACTTGTATTGACCATTCTGGCTTGATGCGACGGAGCTTTTGTCTGATTGGCTGAGCATCCGGACATGTGGGGATCCGGTTGTTTGACTATGGCTGGGCCTACCCTTGACACATTTCAAGTAAACATGTCCACGAACTCTTTGAGGAGATCCATGAGTGTTATCCTTTTCAGAACCTTGCAGGGAGTTGCCGATTTTGATTCCTTTGATTTCATTGTCCAACCCAGTTGATAGTGGATCGGTTTTCGATTCTTTGTTGATGAATGATGCTGTCCCTGGTGCTCGACTGACTTTACAAGCTCAAGCAAATAATTCTTTTTTTTGTTCGGGGTCCTATTAAATGACTCATTATTATAATGATTTAATGCGTCTTTTAATATAGGTGCAACTAAGAAATAAGCAAAGACATTTATATTATTATTAAAAGCAAACCGTACAGGGTTTATTACATTATTGAGGACCTGGGGTTTGAGATCCTCATTATTAGGGAGCGGATCGGTAGATGACCAATCCGTAAGGCTAAAGAAAGGAATAGGGATAATATATCCGAAGCGGTCCACCAGGTCTGCGGGAGTCAAGAGCGGGCCGGGTCGTAGTATACTAGTTCTGCAGAGGCTTATTAGAAATAGACTCAAACTCAGCAGGGAGCTTCTCGTAATCAGTACCTCTACCTATCATGCCCAGGAAGCTGTCATCAACCTCAATCATGTTGATTTGAGGTAGAGGGTTATTGACTATATTTGGTCTGAGAGGAGGCTTTTCAATAACCTTATCATCTATAAGATCCTGAATAGCATTTTTTAGCAGATAACATTTATCAGTGAGGTGGCCACTGCAGCGATGATATTCACAGTACTGGGCATGATTCCAGGTCCTGGGCAGGGGGTTTGGTGGCTTATAATTTTCCATAGGCTTTAACACTCCTTGTGCCATTAGCCCCTGCAGGATTACAGACGGGGAGGCTTGCAGTTCATCATAATGACGGTTCTAATTTCTGAAATTTCTGTTCAGGCCATTATTCCCTCCGATTGTGTTGACAGACCTGTCCGCTCCATAAGACCATGGAACAGTGCCATAACTTTGGGTAGGAAAAGTGGCTGATGCATTCCCTACCATATTGACGGTTGGTGCAGGTGTGGCTGCGGCTGTCTTCCCTTTAGAGTAACGGAAAGAGCTAGGAGACGTATTGACTTGTAATTGCCCCGTTCGTATATCATCATCTATACGAGCCCCTATCTCCACTATTTCTTTAAAATTGGTGTAAGGGAGATACCGCATGTGTTCCAGGTAAATGGGCTGGAGGTTTTTGATGAACATTCGGCATGACTCGGCTGGATCGGGTCTGTCAAAGGTTTGAGCCAACTTTCTTTTCCATCTGACCGCGAACTCAGCACATGTTTCTTTTTCCCTCTGGGTGCACGACTCAAGGTCCCTTCTATTTTCAGGACTGGTGTTGTCTTTGTACCTTTCGAGGCAGCTTGACTATCGGTCCCACGTATTCATGGTCTTTGCTATCGGACAACATTAGCCATTGTTTGGCGCCCTATCGGGTGAGGTGAAAATTGGAAGCCATAGCCTCAAAGCTAGCTCCCCTTGACTGCATGCCAGTGGAATAAGATTTTAAGTGGGATATAGGGCATCCAGTCCCATCAAATTTTTCTATGTCGGGCATTTTGAATTTGAGAGGCAATACTGCTGCAGGTTGTAATGTCAGTGCCCGCGTAGAAAATTCCCCTTTGTTGAGAAGTTTGAGTACCATGACTCTTATATTTTCCACTTCGGCCTCTATTTTGGTGGCTGGGGGAGTTGGCTTTTGGTATATACTGGCTGGATTAGGGAAGACTGGGTTAATTTCTGGCTGTTGTGTCCGGTAAGGATTTTGGGCTGGATATGGATATGGGGCTGGTGGATTATGGGCTAGATAAGGATTTTGGGTTGGTGGATTCTGGGCTGGATAAGGATTTTGGGTTGGTGGACTTTGGGTAGATGGATTTTGGGCTGGTGTAACTTGGGTAGGATATGGGTTTTGGGCTGGTGTAAATTGGGTAGGATATGGGTTTTGGGCTGGTGGATTTTGGGATGGTGGATTGTTGATGGTTTCGGTTGGGCGGCCAGGATCATTATAAGGTAAGTATGTGGTAACTTGGCCTGGTGGGTTATAGTTTTGTGGGTCCATATGCGGGTTATTTTGGAGTGGGTTGGTTATGGGAAAAGGGAGGTCATTTGGGCTTTGGGGAATATTGGTGCTTGGGGAAGGATATGAAGGATAGGACGGGTAAGGGTTGATATTTGGGTAGTAGGGACTCGGTGGAGGATTGGGATTTGGGGTAGCGGCAGTATTTGGTGGGTTAGTGTTTGGCTGAGGAGTTGGGTTTGGAGGCACATGAGATGTGGATGCTCCCTGGGGGACTATAGGGGAAGAGTTTACCTCACCACTGGGTTTTTGACCTTGTATAAGACTTGCTATTTGGCTTAGCAAATGTTCATGTCGTGCATCCATTACGGTCTAGCCATTCTGCATTGCCGAGTCGGAGCATATCCACGGAGCCCCGAATGCGTACCCATATCGGACTGCTCATCTGTTGCCATACCTTGCTCGGATTTGTATTTTTTGTACCGATTCGCCCTTGTCGATCGATACTGATACCCTCTGTTCTGATTTCTGCACTACTTTCCCGTATCAATCGGCCAGTACTATCTCTGCCTTTCCAGGTTCGGGCCAGGTTTCTGAGGAAAATGGGTTTTTGATGTATCAGAAGGCTGGCTGAAGGCTTTCTGGGCTTGGAATACAGCGTGCCTTTATTAGTATATTTTATTATTATTTAATTGTTCCCTACAATTGACCGGATAAGCACCTGCTTTATTTTGACGGTATCAGGACTTTTCTGGAACAGTGGATTCTTTCTCCAGAGTATAGGACCAACGTATTCCACCTGCCTTTCGACTCCCCGAGATCGGACTGATCCCAGGCGAAGGGCCTATACTCTTTCCGGGATCCACCATTCGAAATGGTCTAGGTCGAGCATTAGAAAATAATAAATCAACCCCAGTGTATTTTTTTTTTTTGACTTGCGCACATTTTTTTTTGACTGGGGCTGACCCACAATTTAAAATGCAAAAACCGGTCGGTCTTTGAAGTGTCCTGAGAATCTATATGCAGTCTAACGTTGGCTCGTGCAGGGGGTAGGCTGGCCATGGTGTAGGGTAGCAGTTCGGAATATATTTATATGCATGTGCGTGTGTGCGATATCTAAAAAGCAAAAAAAAAGTTTTTTTTTTTAAGATATGAAAATAGAAAATAAAACAGATATAATTTGTCTTGCTGTTATGTATGGATTTTCTCGGCTTTTTAACTTAAGCGCAAGCAAGCAAGCATACCATCAAGAAATAGAAAGAAAAGCGGGGAATCTATTTATTTTTTTTTTTTAGAAAAGGGTCCTAATCCCCAAAATAAAATGACAGAATGAATGCATGTATGTACATATTTTTCAGAATGAAAATGAAGCAGAATAAAATAATATAAGGCCGAAAATGAAGAGATTTTTAAAAATAAAGCCCCGGCCCTTTAGTTGTGCTGCCCGGATAGTATTGCACATAGAATATTACATATATATAAATATAATAATAATATATATATTATATATTATTATTTTTTGAAAAATACGAATATTTTCAAGTAAATCCGTAACAGTGTTTGAAATGAAACGACCGCAAGATGGAGAATCATATCCACAAATATAGACACGGATGTTAAAGGAACACAATATTAGACTGTTTAAAATTAATATAACAAGCATACTTTAGCCAGAAACAAAAGAAAAAAAAAAGTTTTGGTTAATGAGTCTAGCCCTCCATTTTTATTCATTAAAATAAAAACGATCTCCCCAGTCGCCCGTGGGTTCGGGAAATGTGCTCCGCGCCCGCGCCTTGGATAGGGGTGCGCGGCGGATGCGGTGACATCCACGCTCCGTTCCAGCCTCCCTTGTTTAGGGAGGACGAAATCAAAAGTGCGGGAGGAGTCTTTTCGAATAGCGTTGGAATGCGCCTCGGTTGCCTTTAGTGGATTTTTATCCAATATGGGAGCTTTGGATTTTCTATGTCAAGTTATCCCTTTTTTAGGGGATACCAGGATATAGGAAAACATCACCTTTCCATTCCCATCCTTCCTTGTTTAGAGGAGAACGTGAAAGTGCAAAGAAAGATGTTGCAGCGCCCCCACTATGGATTTTATGAAAATAGCCTTATGGCCTATTTCGGATCACTATGAGTGCTTTGGGTTTTCTACGTCAAGTTATCCCTTGCTTAGGGATACCAGACATAGGAATACATCACCTTTCCATTCTCATTCTCCCTTTTTAGGGAGAACGAAAAGTGCAAAGAAAGATGTTGCGAAGGCCCCCCGATCCAAAATGTTTTAGAGTCGCCATCTTTATTTTAAGGCAAAAATAAAGCAAAACCAGAAAAAGAAAACCAGAGATAGAGAAAACGGGTTCGGAGGCTAAGTTACGAGTTGGGAAGGTGCTAGGCACCCAACTCGCCCTTTCGGTCTCAAAACGGTTTTTGGCTAAAGTATGCTTTTTGTTATATTTATTTAACAGATAAATAAAGCATTAACTGCCTACAAATACATCCATTACATCTATATTATTTACGGACTTGCAACAATCTCTTTTACAAACAATTACAAATATACTTGAAAATATTTGGCCATTATAACGGCTACATTTAGTATTATTTCCTAAATAAATCCGGGCAGCATAACTGCTTATATATTGATATTGAACCAGACTGGAAATAATACTCTTACAAATAAAGACTTTAATGAATACATAAAGTAAATAATTACAAATCTATCTAAAAACATTTTGCCATAATAACGGCTACATTTAGTACTATTTCCTAATTAAATCCGGGCAGCACAACTGCTTATATATCTACATTGGGCCGGATTGGAAATAATACTTTTTTACAGAATGAAAGACTTTAAAATAAAACTTAAAACTTAAAAACTTACAGACAGCCTAGGGTGTGCTCGCTCTGTCCTCTCGAGAGAGGGAGACTTTGTTGTTGTTGTTGTTGTTGTTGTGTGTTGTGTGTTGTGTGAATTTGGGCAGCGTGACGGCTTATATATGGTGTTTTTGGCTCACTCACTCGGGCAGAATGACGGCTTAGTTTTTGTGGTTTTGGCTTATTTGGTTGGGCGGAATAACGGCTTATATGAGTTGTTTTTCAGCCTCTTACTCGGGCAGAGTAACGGCTTACTTTATGGTTTTTGGGCCGGGGAAAAAGGGTGGATACCTAGCTGGGGGGCTAAGGCTCACTCCTACCGGTTGGTTTTGTGTTTGGCGGAGGTTTGGCAGGGTTTCGAGGCTTTGGAGGTGATCTCTCACTATCTCACACCGCTCTCTAATTCTCCAGCGTAATGTTAACGCGGAGAAACTTTGCGAAAGATTTCTCTGCTGAATGAAGAGCCAGGTGCCTCTATTTATAGGAGGAAATAGGGACATCGCAGGAATTAAATTTTTCTCTTCGCGCATCAAACGGTTGCACTTTGTGCTGGACCAGTTGCATTTTACGACAAATGTGCGCTGAAGGAAAGCAGTTTGGGCGCTGCTTCATAGAGGTTTGGGTGCTGTGCCCAAATCAGATGGGAGCCACGCCCATTTCTCTTTCTGTGCTTCGAACGATTGTACCTTGCGCTGGGCGAATTGCATTTTGCGGCAAATCGTTGCATGAACAGTGGCTGGAATGGAGTTTGGGCTCCAACCCCTCCCAGTTTGGGCGCCATGCCCAAACCAATGGGTGGTTGTGCCCAAACTTCAAACTAAGCTCCTTTTTGACACTTTAGTCCCTGCAGTTTGTCCTTTTGTGCATCCTGCTTTGTCCTTTTGCATTTTTGACCCTGTAACTTGACATTTGTTAATGTTTTAACAAGTCTTGATATTTTATGTCATGTCATATATCAGGGGTACGAAATTGGGGTGTCTACACTTAGCTGCCTTTTTTTCGACTTTTGTTCGGGCAGTTTTGAGTGAGAATCAGATGAGTTCCAGACTTGAGTTGAGTGGAGTATCAAACTAGTTTGGTTGGGGCTAGAGTTGGGAGTCATACTAGCTTGGTTTTAAGTCCATTTTTCAACAAATCTTGGATGCGATCGCATTCAACCTTCAATGTCCTTGCATTGATCACATAGTGAACAACAAATTAGAGACCATGAGTGATGCGGTCGAATCACTCCACTCAATGAGAGTGCATTGAGTGTCGGGGTCTCCTCTTCGTGATTCAATTTTCTGCTGCAATTAGTATCCTACGCTTAATGAAAACCATCCTAATCCCTTCCTACCCTAATTAGTCCTAATGATGACCTAACATACTTAACTAGTTTTAATGATGATCTAGTGGGAGATTTGTGAAAGTTTAACACCTAAAATCAGATTAGAAAACCACCACCACATATTGACAGTTGCCCCACTACCCATTAGTGACCTCTAAGACCACAAATCTACTGAGAAGACTTTCATTTTCGTGCCTCCAAGCTTCAAAAACGTGAGAGAGAGATGTAGGGGAGATTGAGAGTGCTATTTATGTATGTTCTTGAGTTCCCAAAGATCCAACCATAGGATTTTCAAGCCAAGACCGTAGAATCGAAGCCCTCTTCGAGTAATCTATTTCTACTGGTTTGAAATCTCGTTTTCATTACTTATTTGTGACACAAAGGTATGTTATTAAACCCCATTTATATGCTTAGGGATGTTTTCCATACTAGCTATGAAATGAGCTTGAAATCCATGCTAGAAATGTTGTTTACATGATTATATGAGGTAGTGACTTGTGAAAACATGTTCTATAATATTTTCTTGGGATTTTGATTGAGCATGAAGTTTTATAGTCTCCATTAGAACTCTAATATGAGATGGAATTGTAATATATTACCATTTTGAACTTGAAACCTAGTTAGACTTGATAATGAGCCTAGAATGGGGTGGTGATGCATATAGCTTCTATGCCCTAATTTGAAAATATGTAGTAAAGACTCAATAAAGTCAACTCTAGGGAAGGTTTGAACATAACGAATATTGTATTCAATCCCTACGATGTATAGGACTCGTTTGATTAAGGTTACTAACTCTCGAGTTTGGTGTATAGTGAGGAAAAGATGATCCTTTTGATTATTTGGTTGTTGTCAAATGCGTGCTTAACATGATTATGTAGTAGACTTAATGACCTACTTGATTGGACGAGTTCACTCTTGCCAAAGTCGATCCCTATATTTTTATGACGAGTAAATATCTACTTGTGCATCACATTGAGTACAGCTGGCATTACTTGATTGGTTAAGTCAAGGGTGGGACGATACATCACCTACATGAACCGTAAGATTCATGTTCGCTATGGATCGCCATACCGGAGATCGTACACACATCTTCACTGTGGGCCGCAATGGGGAAGTAGCCCATTTTTCATAACAATATGTGTGTCACTAACTTTCTATTAAACCTAGTAGCTTCTTAGTATGTCAATGTATCCACCATGAACATCGATTCCACAAATGTCTTAGCATTGTGTATTGCAGGAGCTACGCAGCAGCATCAGTTCTATAACATATCCTACTTATGTGGTTTATTACTTGCACTTATGTGTTAACAAGGTGCTAAGTGAAGCATGAGAATTATGTGCCTATAATCGAGATGAATGATACACTATGATGATATCTTGTTATATATATTATCGAGCACTATGTCATGACATGTAATTGCATTTTAGTAACTTACTAAATCTTTATGACTTGCCACATTTAATTTGTTTTCCTTAGATCCGAGTCAAGCCAAAGGTTCACATTGAGATCTTGTGTCCGAGCTAGTTAGCAGTATCGATCGAAGGTTGTTCTTTTGATACTATGTATAGATGGTCATTCCTTTTGACAAGGACGTTTGGAAAGCAAGCCATGTAGACTTGGCTTGGGAACATGATGTTGTATTATCCTATACTATTCATAACTTGTAACAGTAACATGTAATCTTCTATGTGCCAACTAGTATGTCAAGCCTTATGTTTATATTATGGTTCACCGTAGTTATTTTTGTTGGGCATCCTTTTAACTCTTATTTACTTTCGTTGCCTCCGGCATATTGAGGTCGTACGTTGAGGTGTTGTGTGCATGTGAAGTAGTTATAGTGTAGTTGTTAGGTTCCGGCTATAACGTCGCTGATGACTTGTTTAAATTATTTTGTGTTCTCGACCTAATGTGTAGTCGAGTTGTTAATCGTATGCAATGTTGCGTCATGTGAATTTTATATTCCTTTTTTGTGCATGCTTGTTACTTGTCTATTTTGGTGATTCAACTCAGGATTCCGCATTGGAGTCCGGACAGGTTTGTAACGCCCCAAACTTGGGCCCTACTCCATGGGCCCACGTTATACCACATCATCATTCACTTAACACTAATCATACCAAACATGTATAACCCAAATGAATATGGAATTCCTTTGATCCAATTAAACCAAAATTCCAATCATAAACAACACCATACAATCTCGAATAAAATGTCTTAATCAATATCTAATTAAAATAAAAAATCAAGACAATTGTTCATCAAAATCTTCTAAGATTAGATTCTCCCATAGGTCCATCTCGAACATACTTAATATCTTGTATACACACACACACACACACACACACACACAATGGAGATGTTCCAAAATAAGGCAGCGTAAAGCTTCAAATATAGATAATCATTTCAGGTAATTTTAAAACAACGAATCAAAAGGAAGAAACATACAAAGAAAAAATAAGCAGACAAAGTCAAACATAATTCACCGACTATCATGATCACATAAGCACAAATAGAGTAATCCAATTGTCACCGACTATCTCATACCAACCAATCACGACGGACAACTCAGATATCATGATCACATAAGCAGACAAAGTCAAACATAATTCACCTACGCAGGATGCCAAATTTTAAAGTTAATTCTAAAATACCACACTCTCTCAATAGTGGTGTAAAATAAATAATTTAAACTTGTGACAATAATTAAGTGATATGCCATTCAAACTTAGTGATCATAATAGAATTGGAAACGAAAGAAATACCAAAATGTAATGTTATTCAAGATGGAACAAACTTTCAAATCAAATGTATCTCACATAAACTAAAGTTTCATGAGATTTATCAAAATCAAGATTAATCGACGAAAGGTAAGAGACAGAATAAAAACAATCATCGACACATGTCGGGCATGGTTATCAAAATAGTAATAAGGAAGCTATTTAGGAAACCTAACATCAAAGGTGAAATTTACGAATTAACCTAAAGTAGCAAAATCCCTTACCGGAGAATGTGCACAAAATATACTTTGACGCACAATGAACCCACTAACTTCGCTCTCTTAGATCTATTATCAAACGTAACATAAATGTTACCAACGATAGTCTAATAGTTAACTTCTAATGAAAGTACTTCAATCCAATAATTACATATATAGTACATTCTAGATACGAACTACCTAACATAGATCCTACATTACTGAACCCTAGAACTTGTGAATAATTTCCAAATTTTTTATAGCAGAAGCACCCAACATTTTAAATAAATAGGGACTGGATTGAACTTTCTGAAACATGGGGCCAATCTTATAATTACCAAGAAACTGAAGGGGGTGTAACCGTTTCTTTCTCTTTTTTTTCATCATCACCGCACATGTACCAGTTTTTGATCCACCAATTTCTCATCACCTTTATAATTTCTCTGTCCCTGTACACACACCCTTACAAGCCGGAGCACATACACACACACCAAAATTCAAACAATTGTCTTATCCCTCTCACTGCCGCACATTCCTCACTCTCTTTTTCTCTCTCTCTTTTTATTCTTTAACGTAACCCGTCCAACACGTACATCTTCCCCCAATTTTTTCTTCTCTGTTGTCGCATACACAATTACACCGCTGAACACATAATATACCCATTGGCAAACACTGATGATCACCTCTCGTTCCCGTCCAACTGGCATATTTGGTTATTTGATTAGGTTAATGATGGGACATCGCATCGCCTTCACAAATGGTTAAAGTTCGTGATCGCTATGGGTTGTCGTATTGGATACTTGTTGCACACACCCCTCCATTGTCGATTGCAGTGAGGATGTTACCCCACTATTGTAACAATACGTGCGACGCTGGTTTGCTATTGGCCCAAGTTTATCGTCGGTATGTCAATGTATCTCATCTGAGCATTGACAACACAAAAATTATTTACATTTGTGATTGCAGGAGCAATGCAGCGGCACCGATTCGATAACATATCCTATCTCTATGTGATTTATTATGAGCACTTATGTGAACATCACCGTGCTATGTGGTTTATGTGTTGATATAGAATTATGTGCTTAAGATTATGCCAAGCATGTTTATAATATGGTATATGCATATTGATGTCATGATTGATATATATGACTGAGCATTTTTTCGTGCCATATTACTGCATTTAGTAACTTAAAGGGTCTTTATGACTAATCTCACGCCTTTGTTTTCCTTAGTGTGCAGTTTGATTGTTAGCTCACGTTGAGATCGAGGAGTATGCAGTTGTAGCCGACGTTTCTTCTGAGTCTTAGCTCGTGGAGCATTAATGTTATTATTATTAATATTATTGTTAATAATTTATTGCCGTTCATTCCAGTGAGGACGATTGTTATAAAGTTATACAAGTTTTACCTTGGGTAAAATTATGTTGGGTATTGTTAATTGTATTCATTTGGAGCCGACAAGTTATATCGTGCCATAGTATTTATATTAGTAGTTCTGTTCTAGTTCTTTCCCGAGTATGTTTTAGCTCGTGGTGTTTAGTTGTGGTTTATCCGGCATGTTATGTCCATTGATGTTTTTGTTATGTTCCCGAGTTGTAGATTCGGTTGTAGTTATTGGGTTCCGTCATGTAGTGTCGCCGACGACTTAGGTATTATATTCCAACTTTGTTTAGCAGGTTGTAAGGGTAAAATAGGCATGGCCTATTTTGGATTTGTTTCACCTTTCTTGGTCATAAAGTTTTGGTGGATTTTTGGAAACAAAATCTTTAGAGGCTATTTTGGAAACAAAATTTTTCTAAATATTTTTTGGTTTCTTGGTCCTAAAGTTTAGGAGTCATTTTTGGAAACAAAATATTCCTAAAGATTTGTTGATTTCTTGGACCTAAATCTTAGTGTTGTTTTTGGAAACAAAATCTTGGTGAAATTCCTTCATGAATCCGTGCCTTAGAATCCTAATTCATATGGTAATAAAATATAGGATTTATGGTAAGTGTATTTACTTCCTAACTCTAATCATTTTCCTTGTTGGAGTTTGCTTCCTTTTTTGTAGGACTTCTTCACATATAAATTAAGGACTTGGCGAGGCTGAATATGCATTCAGGAGAAAATTCAGAAAGTTGAGAGCGTAAAAATCAGATCTCGAAGTCGTTCCAATTCCAGATTCTGTGCAGAAGTTGAATGTGACTTCGGATGTTATAACATTGGAAGCGACATTGAAGTGCTGGAATTGTTTTTGACTTCCTAGTTGATTTTAGGAAGCTATTTGTTTCTTCCCACGTTTGATATACCTCTTTTTCTGTGGGTTTTGCTCTCCAAGACTTGTTGTCTTGTGAGAGTATTTGTTTTGGTGATTTCACATTCTTTTTGTAAAACAATTAATCTTTTTAGTGAAATATTTTTGGCCATGAGGCTAGATCTACAAGTATAGGCTTGTAGATTGTTTGGTAAACTTTTGTGTTTATTTTCGTGCTTTAGTATTAAGTCTTCCGCTGTTCACTTTCATCTTTGACCATTGTGATTCCCATTGTAGCTACATTCACAACTACATTGGAAATTGCATTGGTTTCTCTTGAGAATCCTAGCTATTGTGTTCTTTCAATTGGTATCAGAGCCTTCTCTTGACATCACTAAGAGTTGATTCTGGTAGTAGCCGTGATGGATTCTCAGTATGAGTATGTCGTTCATCCTCCTATTTTGACTAATGCAAATTATTCTATTTGGAAAGTCAAGATGTGTATCTTCATCAAATCAATTGATGAGAGAGCGTGGCTTGCTGTTCTAAATGGTTGGACTCCTCCCAAAACTACTGATGATGATGGTGATGTAAAGATCACCAAAGAAGCAAATTGGTCTGACAATGATAGAAACATTGCCTCTTTTAATTCAAAAGCTTTGTCTGCCATATACAAAGCTCTTGATGCTAACACCTTTAGGGTTATAGCCAATTATGAGTCTGCTAAAGATGTATGGGAGGCCCTTCAAACCTTGTGTGAAGGACCTTCCAGTGTTCGTGCTTATAAATTAAGATTGCTTACCACTCAATTTGAAAACACAAGGATGAATGAAGATGAAGATATTATGTCTTACTATGCTAGATTACTTGATATATCTAACTCTACTCTTGCTTTGGGTGATCCTATCACCAATGATCGTCTTGTTAGCAAGATGATGCGAACCTTGCCTGAAAGGTTTAATATGAAAA
Organism: Codonopsis lanceolata; assembly: GCA_013146195.2. Classification (NCBI taxonomy): domain Eukaryota; kingdom Viridiplantae; phylum Streptophyta; class Magnoliopsida; order Asterales; family Campanulaceae; genus Codonopsis; species Codonopsis lanceolata. Next base: position 109,221,169 of record CM028377.1, on the reverse strand, counting down.
TTTGTGCTATTGAGGAAGCTCATGACATTGACAAAATGGTTTTGAAAGACTAGCTGGTATTCTTCAAAATTTTGAGTTAAACCTCAATGAACAAATTAAGAACAAAGGCAAAGGTGCATCATCTTCTACTCCTTCTGATGATAGTATTGCTTTTCTTTATGTTGTTGATATCTCTTCTGAATTTCTTGAATTGCATAAGGAGATTGAGGAATCTGATTTTGGTGAAGAGTCGATGGATTTTTTAACAACAAAGTTTAAAAATATTTTAAAAGCAAAGGGGCAAAACAGATCTCCATCTTCTATCTCAAAAACAAATTTCAAAACTGAGCCTAGCAAATTTCCTCCCAAAGAAAGTTCTTTTCAAACCCCTGAAAAATCTTTTACCAATCCTTTTGATAAGCAGCCTACATCTAGAAGTAAAAATATTGATTATATTCAATGTAGGGCTTGTCAAGGGTTTGGGCATTATGCTAATCAATGTGCTAATACTTTGAGAAAGAAGCGTTTGAATTTTTCTGCCACTTTGAGTGATAGTGATGATGAAGATCTAGGTGATCTCATCAGTCTCACTGTTGTACACAACTCTCCATCTGATTTTGCAGGATTTTCGGCCAATGTGACTCCGAATGTAGCTACATCAGAAGCGACATTGGACAGAAGTTGGGAAGATCATTGCTATTTTAACTCTTCTGCCACAGAAGACGATGGAGAATCAGAATCAGACCTGCTGGAAGGTTACAAAGAGCTCAACAAAGATTGGGAGAAGCGGGCTCATCAAGTTACATTGCTTGGAAAGGCAAACGAACTGCTAAAAGAGGCTAATGAAGAACAGAAGGAGTGTATTACAAGGCTGGAGAGTCTGTTGACCAAGAAGGATGTGGAGATTGAAGATCTGAAAGAAAAACTCATCAAAGCCAATGAAACCTTGGAAAAATGGAATTCAAGCCAACACAAAATGGATGATATGTTGAATTCTAGTAAGTCTGGTATTGGATTCAGGCCCAAGACGTTTGTGAAAGAAGGTGAAGGTATGTCTAGTGAACCAAAACATCCCATACAAAATTTTCAAAATCTAAATTTCTTTGAAAAGCCAAAATCAAGAATGAAAAACTTTGTTTGTCATTTTTTCCATAAGCCTGGTCATATACAACCTTTCTGTTTTCTGAAAAAGGCTATATATGAAGAAGAAGTAAGGCAAGCCTTTTTGGTTAGAAATTAGATGCAGCATCGAATGCATCATCCAATGCAGCAACATTAGAAGTCACATTCGAAGCTACATCAGAAGGTACATTCACAGAAACAGCAACCAAAAAGCTTTAAAAAGATGTGGGTTCCGAAAGGCAGCTACAGGAATGATAAATCCAAATATTGTGAGCCTTTTGACATATGCCCTGGTGCTAAGTGGTCCTATGATGAATCTCCTGACTTTGGAGATCATGAATCTCCTGCAAAATCTTCAGAACTTGCATCTGAAACCATTGAACCTGTAGCTGATCAGATAGAACCTGCATATCCAGGAAGTTCAGCCGATGTGATTCAGAATGTGACTCCCAATGTAGCTACATCCGAAGTCACATCAGAAGTCACATTGGACAGAAACTTGGCAGATGCTAAAACAGGTCCTGAACAAGCAAAAATTCAGTCCAATTTGACTGATTGCAGCCATGACATTCCCAACCGCATACAGAAAAACCATCCAATCTCTCAAGTGATAGGTAATATTCATGATGGCATATACACAAGGAGAAGAGGTAAGGTTGATTCTCACAAATTAGCATGCTTATCAAAATATTTTTTAGAGAAGCCTTAAATCTTTTATGGATGCTCCAAATGATCAAAGATTATGGACTACACATTGATGTGTTAACCTTGTATGTTGATAACACCTATGCAATTTGTTTAGCACAAAAATCCAATTCATCATTCTCGAACAAAACACATTGATATAAGACACCACTTTATTAGAGACTTAGTTAAATATGAAAATTGTTTGCATTGAACATGTTGGGACTGAAAATCATCTTGCTGATATATTTGCCAAGTGTCTTGATTTTGAGAGATTTTTCAATCTTTGGAAATCTCTTGTGTTTTGTGTGCGATATGATTTTACACTTAAAAAAAATAGGCATGATTGCATTTTGTCTTTAGAGGGCACTCTAGATCAATTGACTCACATGTATGTGCCTCTTGTGGTTTCTTCGGAATTTCATTCAAAATCCGTTGTGATTTCATTGTTCTGATTCTCCTCACTCCCTCCCTAAAATATTATTGCTATTGAAAAATCTTAAGTCCACAAAGGAAAGAGCTACCTTTTGAAATTTTTGGGATGCTGCAATTTATCAAAGTACTATGGAACTTAGGTTCTCATGGGTTGATCTTGAGAAAATTGACTCCCCTAAATAGAAGAAGTGTGAAAGCTATCTAACGGAAAAGAGCTACCTATGAACAAGGTTGTGGCACCTTTCTTTTGGGACTATGGATCCTTGGATTTCATGGGTTGATCAAAAGCAAAGTGGCTTCCCTTGGTAAATAGTGTGAAAGGTTCCAAGTGGCATGTTTTTATAGCTTGAAATAAAGTAGAGCTATATTCCTAGGGAAATAAAGTACCTATGGATTTTTGTTGTGAAAAATTTACGATCTTGTGAGAGAAATCTGGTTGAGAAAACAAAAAAAATGCAAAATTGAAAATAAAATCACAATTTTGGCGAATGCATCTCCCAATGCAGCTACATTAGGAACTACATCATTTGATCTGGTCTTTATCACTTGTGTGTGATTACATTTTTTTATTTTTTGCCTAGCTTTTAGTTATCATGTTTTTAGGTATAAAATTTTAGGTCATGCATTGTTGGTAAAGATATCAGCTTGGTGAAATTTTGTTCTAAAATAAACTGTGCAAATCAATTTCCAAAAAATCTCCATGTTGAAAAATATTTAGTGGTTGTCTAATTTTTGTGTGAAACTAAGAGGTTTTGAATCTGGATATGATGTGCTCAGTTATTGCCAGTGGTGTGATCATGTCTTGGTGAACACTTAATTATGTTTTTCAAAATCTTTGATTTTTGAGAATTCATAAAAGATTGTTTATTACTCTTCCTTTTTCGGTCAAATAGGGGGAGAGAGATCAAGTGTTTATGGTGATGGTGATGAATCCTATAAATTGTTCATGTTTGTTTTGTATGCATGTGATTGCTTTATTTGTATATTCTGATTTGTGCTTCGTAAATGATTTCTGATTTTATACCTTGCACAAATTCAGGGGGAGATGAGATTTTCTAACCAATGCATGTTAGATGGTTTTGATTGGTGTTGAATAAACACTTGTCTTTTTATTTGACTAGAAAGGCTCAACAAAGGGGGAGATTGTAAGGGTAAAATAGGCATGGTCTATTTTGGTTTTGTTTCACCTTTCTTGGTCATAAAGTTTTTGTGGATTTTTGGAAACAAAATCTTTTGAGGCTATTTTGGAAACAAAATTTTTCTAAAGACTTTTTGGTTTCTTGGTTCTAAAGTTTAGGAGTCATTTTTGGAAACAAAATATTCCTAAAGATTTGTTGATTTCTTGGACCTAAATCTTAATGTTGTTTTTGAAAACAAAATCTTGGTGAAATTCCTTCATGAATCCGTGCCTTAGAATCCTAATTCATATGGTAATAAAATATAGGATTTATGGTAAGTGTATTTACTTCCTAACTCTAATCCTTTTCCTTGTTGGAGTTTGCTTCCTTTTTTGTAGGACTTCTTCACATATAAATTAAGGACTTGGGGCAGAGGCTGAATATGCATTCAGGGAGAAAATTCAGAAAGTTGAGAGCAGAAAAATCAGATCCTGAAGCTGTTCCAATTCCATATTCTGTGCAGAAGTTGAATGTGACTTCGGATGTTATAACATTGGAAGCGATATTGAAGTGCTGGAATTGTTTTTGACTTCCTAGCTGATTTTAGGATGCTATTTGTTTCTTCCCACGTTTGCTATACCTCTTTTTCTATGGGATTTGCTCTCTAAGACTTGTTGTCTTGTGAGAGTATTTGTTTTGGTGATTTCACATTCTTTTTGTAAAACAATTAATATTTTTAGTGAAATCTTTTTGGCCATGAGGCTAGATCTACAAGTATAGGCTTGTAGATTGTTTGGTAAACTTTTGTGTTTATTTTCGTGCTTTAGTATTAAGACTTCCGCTGTTCAGTTTTATTTTGACCATTGTGACTTCCATTGTAGCTTTTTCACAAGCTACATTGGAAACTGCATTGGCAATTCTTGGAGAATCCTAGCTACTTTTGTTCTTTCACAGGTGGTTTGTTGTGCGTGCGTATTGTTGCGGCAAGTGGTTCAAATTTTTGTGTCGAGACATTAGCCATCTCTTTGGTCATGTTTTAGTTTAGAGCTTAATAGCTTGGATTCCATCTCATTATTCGCTTCTGCAGTTTGTTGTTTGTTGTTGTTTTGTATCGCCGCTATGACTTTACTTTCTTGTTGGAGCTCTTTTAGTTCGTTTGTTTTATGGGTACCATTATGCTTAATTGGTGTCGGCCCATTGTTTAGTTGGTTTAGCGGCACGACCTCGAGATTCCGTATTGGAATCTGGGTCGGGTCGTCTCACAAGCAACCTTACAACATACCCAACTGGGAAAATTAGTCACCAATGACATATGACTCAAATATGAATATTCAAAGAATTTGGGTCAGGTCGACCCACGAGCAACCTTACAACAAGCCAAATTGGGAGAATTAGTCACCAATGAAAGATGACTCAAATCTGAATATACAAAGAAAAATCCACCAATGATCATATAAATATAACAAGTATACAATTGTTTCAATCGTGCAAACCTAAAATACTGGATGTCTGTTTATTTTTTCGATTTTTTTATAATATACAAGTGTAAAATCAAATGGCACACAAAAGCAGAGATTTTCTCGAGATAGAAGACCTCTCAAAATAATATGTTTTGGTGAGAATATCATCCAACTGATTTTTAGTCCTAGCAAACTCTATGCAGATAATGCATTCCTCAACCAAGTCTCGAATAAAATGATGTCCAATATTAGCATGCTTCGTTCGAGAATGCTGAACCGGATTTTTCAAAATATTTTTTGCACTAGAATTGTCACAGTACGCAGTCAACACATCGCTACATAACCCAAAATCCTCAATCATCTCATTTATCCACAAAAGTTGTGTACAATAACTACCCACCGCTACATATTTATATTCAATAGTTGCTAGTGAGACACAATGGTTTTTACAATTGAACCAAGAAACCAATAAAATTTCCAAATAAAAACAAGTATCAGCTGTATATTTTCTATCATCAATGTTTCCAACTCAATTAAACACACTAAAAATAACCAAGTAGGCATTAGCTTCCTTGGCATTGTATCAAGCTTACAAGCACATACTATACATTATGATTTGGTGACTAGCAGTTAAGTAAGAAGAATAGAAATGGAGAGAAAAGGAAAGTTTTTTCTTTCGTAAATGTGAGCTATGTTGAAAAAAATATGACGGAAAAGTTTTTATAAAAGGGCGTAAAACCCCACCTTTCGATAAAAGTACACCCTAAAAATGTAGGGGTCTTCGTAGGTTTTTAGGGGCAACCTTTGAGCAGCTACTACTGTAGAAAGCATTTTGAGCAGAGCAAAGAGAAAATGGGTGCGGCGTCGGAAAGAATGGACGTGGCGTAAGAAGGAATGGGTGCAACGTCCAAAATTTGTTGAAGACCAAAAATAGGCGCAACTTTGGAATCTTTGGATGCCACGCCCATTTATCAATTCTTTTGCCTTTTTTTGCAAATAAGCCCCTCCTTGTATCTTTTGTCCTTTAAACCCCTTTTGAGTTTCTTTACTACTTTTCGTATCTGAAATGCATAGAAAGTAATTTTTAGCCTATTGTGCGATAATATGATAATTATTAGACATTATAAAATTGGGGTAGGAAATTGGAGTATTTACAGACGAGTAAAAATTCTCGAAAAAAGTGGTGTTACTTAATTTTTTATCGCGGTGCATTGAAAGGACACTTTAGTGGTTTGATAATAAGATAAAATTGTGGGCCGATCCCTTCTTAAAAATTTATAACACTCCACTACTTTTTTAGATCGTATAAGGTCATTTTTCTTATCTTCTCCTAAACTGCCCATCACCTACCTTCACCTTATGTTTTTTTGTTGAGGATGAACAATTGGAGGCGCATATGAAACTACCCATTGCCTACAATCAGGAGCATCATCTCCCTATGGTGTTCTAACAGTTTCAAGGAAGAAGCTCGGAAAAATTAAAGATGTCCATTTGAATGGTTGGCTTGATGCCATGCGCTCTTCTTTTCCTCCTGGCAAGAAGATGCTGAATGATTTTGGGGTCAAGCTTGCATCAGATGATAGTCATATTTTCTTTACTCTTAAATGTTATGCATTAATTATTTTGGGAATTCTTAGTATTGTTAACATTTCTTACAAACCATTTGCTAACCGAAATGAGTTTTTATATTTTCTCAATCATAATATTTCCACTCTTTTTTTTTAATTCTTATTTTATTAATATACAACTGGTATTAGGGTAAAATAAACTGTGGGATATTTTTCCCTCCCATTCTCGTGTCCTTGTATTTAGGACAGATGTTATTTCCTTTCTAGGTAATTACTAGGAAGCTTGGACATTTCCTTCTATAAGGACTCAAACATGGCAATCCCTAATTTGTAGGAATTAGAGGTTTATTTTCATAATAACTCTTTCATAATCCTAACATTGCCTTTTTGAAGTGTTTACTTGAAAGACAAGTTTCCTAGAAGCTCTATAAAAGAAGTGATCAGCTTAGACATCAACTAACCAAAGCTAAGAGATTTTGGGAGAGAATTATGTACAAAGTGCTGCCAGGAAGTCAATAAGCTCATTGTATGCCTCATCAGACCTATTGTTCATTGATTTCATTTACACTCTTTGTTCTCTTTTCAAATCTTTGTATTTCCAAAATGGTTTATGTAACGCCCTGAGCCCAAAAGTCCGGTTTGCTATGTGTAGCCCACACACTAGCCCACTGAGCACGCATCACCTTGGGTCATCAAGCCCACCACAAGCCGATCCAAAAGTTCATGGATGATGTTGGTGCTTAGTAGTAATATATGGCCACCTTATAAACCACACGAAAGTCCCACACCTACCCAATGTGGGATGGGGATATTACAATATCCCTTACTTAAATCCTTAACATCCTCGTCAAGGCAGAACCGTGCCCCGAGTGATGCGAGATTCAAGAGGTGGCTCCCACTTTTTGCGGTGTAGCACTTTGGCCCGCACTGAACTTTGTTCCCACATTTCCGATCGGGACCCGCTCTGATACCATTTGTAACGCCGCGAGCCCAAAATCCCAGTCTGATACATGTAGTCCACACACTGGCCCACTAAGCACGTCGCACCTTGGGTCATCAGGCCACCACAAGCTGGTCCAAAGTCCATGGATGATGTTGGTGCTTATTAGTAGTGTATGGCCACCTTATAAACCACATGCAAGTCCCACACCTTCCTAATGTGGGATGGGGATATTACAGTTTAGATTAGAATAGATACATATTCTCTTATAGGAGTTTTTGTAATGATTTCTACTCTCTAAAGGTTAGTTTTCATATTGTAAGCAATTGTAATCTTTTAATCTAGTGGAAGTTTTGCCCTGAGATACCGTCTACAAGTGTTTTTACTTGTAGATATAAACAACTCATGTGTTGTTGTGTTTGTTTCATTCATTATTTATTTACTTATTCCACTGCTATTTGAACTCAATGATTCATTAGATGATGCATTATCAGATACATCATCGGTGACTAAATCTGAGAATGTTGTTTATTTTCGAATCCTAGCTGCATATAGCATTTCATCTAGCATCAATCATGTTTTGTGATTTTTTCTCTCTATATTTTCCTTTTCTATTCACGTCACCCCCTCCTCCTCTCTCAATTCATTTTCTATTTTTTTTGTAAGCCACCCAAATGAAAGATGACAATGGCTCCTCGCACTTCTAATTTCAATCGCGATGCATCGATTTGGAATGTTGATGCTTCAAGTTGGAATTGTGATGCATCACAATGGTACACAATTAAAAATCATGTATTGCGATGTGCGATTTTGTACATTGATATACATGAATATAAGCTTTGTGCACATTTTTGTTCATTAGGGATATACGCGTCCTTTTACACCAAAAAAGTCTTTTACCGGTTATAAAAATCAAGACTTTAATGGTAACATTATCACTGTAAAGGACCGACCTTATTATCAACCTTGATAATATTATCATGGAATAAAAAGATTAAAAATCCATCCAAATGTACCGGTCCGCAATTTTTGGAATTAAGATTTGGGATTTGGGATTGCAATTCTCTTATTGGTCTTTCGGTCACACTTTAGTTAGAGACTTTTCAAAGCTAATAGGTAGAGCTGTCAAAACGGGCCTGCGGGGCGGGTTTGCCCGCGGGCCTGAAAAGCCCGCTGTGAAACAGGGCGGGGGGAAAGTCCGCGAACATAACGGTCCTGAAAATTCCTAGCCCAAACCACCCCGCGTAGGGCGACGGGCAAAACAGGCAAGCCCGCAAAAATGGGTTTATTTAAATTTTTATTTATTTATTATCGATTATTCTTGTTTAATCGTGTTTAAACAACTAAATGTCATGACAGAGTATAGGGGCCAACTACATAGTACTGTGAAGTAACTATGGAAATTCTCATATTCACTGATTTTTATTATTAGCACAGCAATAAAAATTAAATTTCATAGAAATGTGAAATAGCAGCTTATATTTCACACCCACACGCACCCTATATTCAACACCACATCTGACTAATATGACTGAAAAATAACAGAAAGCAGAATGCTCAAACCCATCCAAGAACAAAGATACCAATCAGCCTAAAAAATGAAAGACGACGGGAGACGTAGAGGCCAGCGATGATGACTGACGGAGCCGCCGGGATCTGGAAGTAGGGACGGCGATTCGACGAAGACAAAGACACCGAAGACGTAAAGGGCGGAGAGTCGGAGACGTAAACGGCAGTGTGAACGGCTGTCGGCTGATTGGCTGAGCTGAACGGTGAACTGAAGACTTCAAGAATGAAGAGTCTTCACTAAAGACTTGAAGAATGAAGAGTCTTCACTGAGGACTGAGACCGTGAGACGACAAAGATGAGTGAGAGAAATGAAGAGTCTTCAGTCTTCACCCTAAGTCCTAACCCTTAGTACGTCAAGGCCCTCAACTCAACAGATAAAAATTGAAATGGGCCTGGGCTGCTTTGATTATTCATGAATGATGAATTGATGATATAACTATAAGTTATAACTTACTAACTTACAAGTCTAAAATATGCGGGCTGCATGCCGCCCGCCTTGCCCCGTGAAAGCCCGCGGCCCACACGGGCAAAGCCTGAAAAGCCTGCATCCTAACGGGTATTGAATGCACCAGCCCAACCTGCCCCTAAGAGGTGGCGGGGCGGGCATGTCCATGGGCTTTTGCCCTATTTGACAGCTCTACTAGTAGGTCACAAATAGTTTTTGGGGCCACCAAAGTATCACACTTGGCTCATTTTTCTATGGTGGGTTTGGAGTGTGACAATGTTAAATCCAAGGGTAAAATTTTGGTCGGTCCATTTTTTAAAGTTTTTAACCTCAAAAGTCCATCGTTCTTTTATTTAATTGCAAAAGACCATTTTTCGAAATATTGTTTTGAAAATGTTATCGTCTCCTTCAATAGCTCCGACAACACACTTTAGATTCAAAAATCACAATTGTTGCGCAACGAACGGGGATCGACCAACGAAAATGTATTGGGTTGGCGGATTTTTACAGTAGGGATAAAGGCGAATGAGGAGGAATAAGAAGGCTTACGACAGAGGAGAAGAAAAAAGAAAACTGAGGACATGGTCTGTTTCATTGCGATTTTGAACCGCAGTGCAATTAGACTAGGTTGTTAAACTATTTAGAATAGCGGTACAAAAATATCAGATTAAATTGATAAATCGCGGTGCAAATAGACTAGACAATTAAACTATTGAACTGCGGTGCAAAAAATAATACAATAAAATTAATGAATCGAAGTACAAATATTGATGAATCGCGGTACAATTAGACTACGCAATTAAACTATTGAACCGCAGTGCAAAAATTATTACATATATTTTTGAATCGTGGTGCATATATTTTTGAATCACGTTGCATTTTTTATTTTTTTTTCAATTGCGGTGCATAAATATTTTGAATCGTGGTGTATAAATTTTTGAATCGCGGTACATTTTCATAGTGTGTCTCAGGCTCATTAAGGGTATCGCAGTCATTTCGCCCCCAAAAGTGTCCTTTTCCGGTTGAAAAAAAACACAGTACTGGAGCAAATTAAAACTTTGAAAAGTGGACCGACCCGCAATTATTCCTAAATTCAAATTGTATTTTGGGCAAAATTTGGGCTGGTCCACTTTGTTAACTTTTCAACCGCTACAGTACCCTAAGTATTTTTTTAGGGAGAAATTTGGGCGGGTATCATACGGTGAAATGTTAACCACAAAAGTCCACAATAATTTTTTTAAGCGCTACAGTACACTTTCGGGGGGAAATGACTAAAATGCCCTTATTGAAGAAAATGCGCACAAACAAAGCTACTTAATTTGGACATCGTAATGCAAAAATCCTTGCGCAAATTTGGGCATCGCAATACTACAATTAGGCATCGATCATTAATTTTGGGCATCGATCATTAATCACGAAATGGGTCTAAATCTTCATTTCAGGAATTTAGCGAGAATTACATGGATGAATTAGGTCATGGATTTCATTTATTTTTTCTATTATGCATGTGTTGCATATGAAGTGGGTGTGTTGGTCATGGCAACGATGCCCAAATTGGAGACAACGACGCCCAAATTGGAGGCAACGACGCACGCCATGCAAGTTTGGTGGCATTGCATATGAAGAGTACAATCATTATCATGGCAACTCTAGTGAATACAAACCATTTTGTCTTTTAGCGTATTAGTCACGTTTTCATTTATTTCTTTTGTTCTTCCTGTGTTGCATATGAAGTGGGTGTATTGGCCATGGCAACGACGCCCAAATTGGAGGCAAAAACGCACAACATGCAAGTTTGGTGGCATTGTATATGAAGAGTACAATCATTATCATGACAGCTCAAGTGAATATAAACCATGTTGTTTTGTGAGTTTATGAGTCACGTTTTCATTTATTTCTTTTGTTCTATTGTGTTGCATATGAAGCAAGTGTATTGGTCATGACAATGACACCCAAATTGGAGGCAACGACACCCAAATTGGAGGCAATGACGCCCGAATCGGAGACAATGACGCCCACGTCATAGGCAAATGCCCACGTCATAGGCAAATGCCCACATCATAGCCAACGACGCCCGCATAGGTTGGAATCCATCTTTAAAGTAAGAAAGATAAAGTGAATTTGAAGTAGTTTTTCACTACAACTCGTTATCAACTCGAGCAATATCCAAATGTTGCACAATTTCATGCTCGAATTCTTTACAAACATCGTCTTGCATTTGTGTAAATGATGTGATTGAGTACATGAATCCAAAAAATGACGTTGTGGTGAAAGATGACTCCAGCAATGGCGCCATAAGTTTGGAGAATGATCTTTCAGGATGTTGAAATGCGCTTGCATTTGTTTCATCTCATAAACAGTAAGTCGATAATGTTGAGAGAGTGATAAAGTTGACTAGTGAGAGAGAAAGTGGAATGGTGAGAGAGTGGACGGTGCTCGGTGGGTATTTAATGAAAACATTAATAAAAGTGGACTTTTGTGGTTTTAAAACAAAGGTAGCTGAGCGGTTATAATTTCATAAAAGGGTACCGGCCCACAATTATTCATTTTTTTTTAATTAGAAAGAGTTATTTTTGAGACGAAAAGACTCGATACCCATATTGAACAAAAGGTGCTCTACGGATCGCTTACTCAATGTATCGGGTAACATCAATTTTTTGTACCGCGATTCATCAATTTAAATTACCAAATTTAATTTATATCGCGTTGCATCAATTTTTGCACCACGATTCATCAATTTTAAATTATGCAAGACAATTTTGCATCGCGCTCAAATTTTTGTACCGCGATGCATCAATTTAAATTACTTAACCCAATTTATGCATCGTGTTGTTGCTACAAATATTGATGAAGCGCGCTGCAAAAAATTATAATAAACCAGACCTTCATGTCTCATCTTTCTTGTACACAATCAACAAATGATTCAAATTGATTAATCTTTTCTGCATCTCAAATCTAAATCGATGCATTATGATTCACAAATGATACAATATGATTCAAAATTGTTGCATCCAGAATTTAAAAGGGTGTCCAATAATGAACAAATTTATTTTCGGACATTTTATCAAATAGTTTACATGAATAACAACGTAACACACAAAGTAAATTCATTTTAAATTAAACATGCAAACACAATAAAAGAAGAAGACACCTTATTCGCTCTTCCGAGTGACATGCTGCCGTTTTTATCTTCTATTGTCATTTTAGGAGCAATTTTACGAAAATGAACTTTCATAATTGAAAAAAAAAAAAGGTAGTTAAGCGATTAAAAGTTTGAAAAAGGAACCGACTCGCAATTTCTCTATGTAATTTCTCTTTGTAATTTTTGTTTCAATGCGGAAGAACTTAGTTGATGTTTGTTGATGTGAAGACGAAATTTTTTACTAAGATTTCAGTAATTTGAATTTTCAAATACAGACTCTAATTTTAATTACAAATGTTGATTCAATCAGTTTTACAATTAAAATTAGTTCATTCAAAAACGTCGACAACCATTTTTTTACAGGAATTGATTTTAATTAATTAAATTCACAATATATTTTCTAGAATAACATAATATCTCATTATTTTGAATAAACTAATAAATAAATGTATAACAAAGATTTAACAATAATTTATTACAACACTAATCATAATTGTGTTAGAAAATTATGATTAATGTGAAGAAAATTGTGCAATTTTTAGCACGATTTTCTCACTGGTTTGTTTGTTTAATGATAAAGTTAATATTGGAATTACGTTTAATTTCGTGAGAATATCATAATCGTATATTTATTTGCCTAATTTTGTTTTATTTCAAGTTAGAGTGATATCATTTTATTTCTTTTTTGTTTTTTTTGTTTTTGTTTTTTTTGTGTATCTGATGTGAGACGCATGGATCCACCTTTGGCTTAAGCCAATCTTGAGCTTATACGGGCCGAGACTGAGCAAAGCTTGAGCCGGCTCAGTTTGTTTAACATTCCGAACGGGGACTGAGCTAAGAAACGAGGCTCAAATTATTGAAGAAGACAAGTATTAATTAAAAAGCATGAATGAGACAATATATATACCGTTGTGGCGTTGTCCATTCAAAAACTAGTACTAGTAGTTGTTGGAAGAGAGAGGGAACAAATTTGTACTGTGTATCCAAGGACATGCCCACACATGAGTAAAGTGGAGGGCTTATGAGCAAAATATGGAAAGATAGTGATGGTATTAGTAGGCAAGGCCCAACACTATTTAAAACCAACAACTTAACTAAGGAAATTTGGAAGAACTTACAAAAGACGATTTTATCAGTATTTTATGTTAAACATGTCTTTTTGACCCGACTCAATATGTATTACTAGATTGAGTTATTAGAATGTGGGGTTTTGGTTTAGGAATTAAGACCCATTAAACGGTCTCAAAAGAGACTTGTTCATATATATGTAAGATCGTCTTACGGATCCTAATTGGTAATAAAATACTATATACAACTAATATTCGAAAATAAACAAAACATTTGTTAAAACAGTCACTAATGATGTATCTAATGATACATCATCTCACGAGTCATCAAGTATAAACAGCAACGAAATAATTAAAATAAATAACAAACGAAACAAACAAAATGACACCAAACAGTGGTTAATGTCTATGAGTGAAAAACTTTTAGACGATGCATCATGGAAAAACTTCTACTAGATTAAAAGATTGCAAACACTTATAATATGAAAACAAACTGTTATAAAGAGTGGAAATCATTACGAAAACTCATATGTGAGAATATATATCTAATCTATACTAAACACTCTTGAATACATCAGCAAATTATAAAAAACACGAAGAGTGTAGGCTAATGAAGAGAACAGTGAAATTGATGAGCCTTCCGATGATGGATCATTTAATAGCTCATTGGTTTCCTGACATAACTCTGTGCGAAATTCTCTCTCTAAATTCTCTGCTTGGGTCAGTGTCGTCCATGGCTGTTCACTTCTTATATAGGGCTCTAGAAAACTTGTTTTCCAAGTAAAACACTTATCAAGACAATGTTAGGATTAAAAAAGAGTTGTTATGAAATAAATTCTAATTCCTACAAGTTAGGGATTGCTATACTTGAGTCTTTTAAAAAGATAATGACCAAGTTTCCTAGCAATTATCTAGAAATGCAATAAGAACACATGTCCTAAAAGATAGGACACGACAAGGAGGAAGAAGAAAATAATGCACGGTTATTTTACCCCAACAGGTAATACGACCCTTCTTTTATAGCTTAATCAACCAACACATGATGGGTAGGGTAATGGAGATCTGTAAGACCGTCTTTCCTATGTTATTACTTTTGTATAACTATCTATTAACAATTACTAAAATAAAAGCAACTGTTGTCAAGTGTATTTCTGTTAAATGCTTAAAGTTTTAAAAAATTATGTGCTTCCACGTGTCACCTTCTTGTGAAATTGTAATTTTTTTAAGAGTATAATTTGGATAAATTTTCATTCTAAAGCATCCATGTGGAAGCTTTAAAAACTTTTGGTTTTCTAGCAATTAGCTAATAATAATACATAATAATAATAATAATCAATATGATAAGGGGTATTAGTATTAGTACATATAACTTCTTCTATTGTCAATAGTAGAAGACTAATATTTAAAAACTTTTACAACTAACATTACTTCTAACCAATGTGGGATAAAACTCTTTAAGGTAAGATATTACTTCTAATGACTCACTTTTAACACCATATTTTAAACGTTGATATCTTATTCATCCAAAACTTGATTTAGACAAATAAATATATCATTTCGATGTTCTTGCCGAGCAGAACACATTTGCACAATTACTTTTGTCAACAAACAAATGACACGTAAAGAAATATGTGCCTTAAGTTGCACAATTTCTTTCACTAAAAACACTAATTTTTTATTAAGTATTATACTTTAAGTCTTGATATCTTATTCATCAAAAACTCGATTTGGACAAATAAATATATCATTTCGATGCTCTCACCGAGTAGAACATATTTGCGCAATTACATTCGCCAACAAACAAATGACACATAAAGAAATTCGTGCCTCAAGTTACACAATTTCTCTCACTAAAAACACTAATTTTTTTTAACAAGTATTATACTTTAATTCTTGATATCTTATTATCCAAAACTCGATTTGGACAAACAAATATATCATTTTGCTGCTCTCACCGAGTAGAACACATTTGCGCAATTACCTTCATCAACAAACAAATGATACGTAAAGAAATTCGTACCTCACGTTACACAATTTATTTCACTAAAAACACTCATTTTTCAACAATAAAAGAGATGTATCTCACATTGTTTAGAAATTGATGTTTGTTTTAAAAATACTATTATTAAGTACCAATAGAAAATATGCATCATACATTGATTGTAAAGTGATGTTGATATTCAAAGTCATTTGATAATAGACTTTTATCATTATTACCAATAGAAGATGTATATCTCACATTGGTTAGAAAATGATGTTGAGTTTAAATTATTTTATATTATTCAATAAAAGAGATGTATAACACATTGTTTAAAAAGAAAATATTAGATTTTAAAGTTTTTAAACTAAAGACTTTCACTTTTACAAAAGATGTATATCGCATGGTTACAAAATATTCTACTATTATTACCAATAGAAGAGATGTATCACACATTTGTTAGAAATTGATGTTTGTATTAAAAATACTATTATTAATTACTAATTAAAAGATCTATCATACATTGGTTAGAAAGTGATGTTGGTTTTCAAAGTTTTTTGATAAAAGACTTCTACCATTATTACCAATAGAAGATATATATCTCACATTGTTTAAAAATGATGTTGATTTTTAATTATTTTAGATTATATAAAAGACTTATTATTATTAGCAATAGAAAATATATATCACACATTTGTTATAAATTGATATTGGTTTTAAATTATTATTATTACCAATAAAAGAGATAAATCTTACATTGGTTAAAAAGTAATGTTGATTTTAAAAGTCTTTAAATAAAAAGACTTCTACTTTTAACATTAATAAAAGAGAAGAGAAGAGATATATCTCATAATATAGAAAGAGGGGTTGGTTTTAGATATTTTTTTAGATAAAAAACTTCTATTACCAAATGATGAGATGTATTACATATTGGTTAGAGAGTAATGTAGGTATTAAAAGTCTTTTTATAAAAGATTTAATATCAATAGGAAAAAAAATGTATTTCACATTAGTTAGGAAAGTGATATTGGTTTAAAATGTTTTTAGATAATGTACATCGCATTGGTTACAAAGAGATCCACATTATTTAGAAACATGTATTGGTTATAAAATTCATAGATAAACGAATTTTTATGTTATTATCAATACAAGATATGTATTACACATTGTTTACAAAGAGATATTGATTTCAAAACTATTTAGATAAAATACTACTACTATTATTATTTTTATATTATAACCAATAGAAGAGATGTAATTTCTCTATGTAATTTGTGTTTCAATGCAGAAGAACTTAGTTGATGTTAGTTGATGTGAAGACGAAAGTTTTTACTAAGATTTCAGTAATTTGAACTTTCAAATACAGACTCTAATTTTAATTACAAATGTTGATTCAATCAGTTTTACAATTAAAATTAGTTCATTCAAAAACGTCGACAACCTTTTTTTACAGGAATTGATTTTAATTAATTAGACTCACAATATATAATTTTAGAATAGCATAATATCCCATTATTTTGAATAAACTAATAAATACATGCATAACAAAGATTTAACAATAATTTATTACAACACAAATCATAATTGTGTTAGAAAATTATGATTAATGTGAAGAAAAATGTGCAATTTTTAGCACGATTTTCTCACTGGTTTGTTTGTTTAATGACAAAGTTAATATTGGAATTACGTTCAATTTCGTGAGAACATCGTCATCCTATATTTATTTCAAGTTAAAGCGACATTATTTTGTTTTTTGTTTTTTGTTTTTTGTTTTTTGTTTTTTTGTTTTTGTTTGTTTTTGGTGTATCTGATGTGAGACGCATGGATCCGCCTCTGGCTTAAGCCGATCTTGAGCTTATACGGGCCGAGACTGAGCAAAGCTTGAGCCGGCTCAGTTTGTTTAAACATTCCGAACGGGGAGTGAGCTAAGAAACGAGGCTCAAATTATTGAAGAAGACAAGTATTAATTAAAGAGCATGAATGAGACAATATATATACCGTTGTGGCGTTGTCTATTCAAAAAATAGTACTAGTGGTTGTTGGAAGAGAGAGGGAACAAATCTGTACTGTGTATCCAAGGACATGCCCCACTAAAATGAATGATGAGAGACAGATGAGTAAAGTGGAGGGCTTATGAGCAAAATATGGAAAGATAGTGATGGTATTGGTAGGCAAGACCCAACACTATTTAAAACCAACAACTTAACTAAGGAAATTTGGAAGAACTTACAAAAGACGATTTTACCAGTAGTTTATGCTAAACAGATTTTTTTGATCCGACTCAATATTTATTAGTAGATTGAGTTATTAGAATGTGGGGTTTTGGTTTAGGAATTAAGATTCGTTAAACAGTTTCAAAAAAGACTTGTTCATATATCTGTAAAATCGTCTTAGGAATCCAAATTGGCAATAAAATACTATATAAAACTAGGATTTGAAAATAAACAAAACATTTGTTGAAACAGTCACCAATGATGTATCCAATGATACATCATCTCATGAGTCATCAAGTACAAACAACAACTAAATAATTAAAATAAATAACAAACGAAACAAACAAAGTGACACCAAACAGTGATTAATGTCTACAAGTGAAAAACTTTTAGATGATGCATCATGGTAAAACTTCCACGAGATTAAAAGATTGCAAACACTTACAATATGAAAACAAACTGTTATAAAGAGTGGAAATAATTACGAAAACTCCTATGTGAGAATATATATCTAATCTATATTAAACACTCTTGAATACATCAGCAAATCATAAGAACACGAAAAGTGTAGGCTGATGAAGAGAACATCGAAATTGATGAGCCTTCCGATGATGGATCATTTAATAGCTCATTGGTTTCCTGACATAACTCTGTGCGAAATTCTCTCTCTAAAATCTCTGTTTGGGTCAGTGTCATCCATGGCTGTTCACTTCTTATATAGAGTTCTAGAAAACTTGTCTTCCAAGTAAAACACTTAACAAGACAATGTTAGGGTTAAGAAAGAGTTATTATGGAAATAAAATTATAATTCCTACAAGTTAGGGATTGTCATACTTAAGTCATTTAAAAAGGTAATAACCAAGTTTCCTAGCAATTATCTAGAAATGCAATAAGAACACTTATCCTAAAAGATAGGACACGACAAGGAGGAAGAAGAAAATAATGCACGGTTTTTTTTACACCAACAAGTAATACGACCCTTCTTTTATAATTTAGCCAACCAACACATGATGGGTAGGGTAATGGAGATCTGTAAGACCGTCTTTCCTAAGTTATTACTTTTGTACAACTATCTATTAACAATTACTAAAACAAAAGTCACTGCTGTCAAGTGGATTTTCTGTTAAATGCTTAAAGTTTTAAAAAATATGTGCTTCCACGTGTCACCTTCTTGATATCTTATTCATCCAAAACTTGATTTGGACAAATAAATATATCATTTCAATGTTCTTGCCGAGTAAAACACATTTACACAATTACTTTTGTCAACAAACAAATGACACATAAAGAAATTTGTGTCTCAAGTTGTACAATTTCTTTCACTAAAAACACTAATTTTTTAATTAATAAGTATTATACTTTAAGTCTTGATATATTATTCATCAAAAACTCGATTTGGACAAATAAATATATAATTTCGATGCTCTCACCGAGTAGAACACATTTGCGAAATTACATTCGCCAACAAACAAATGTCACATAAAGAAATTCGTGCCTCAAGTTGTACAATTTCTCTCACTAAAAACATTAATTTTTTTAACAAGTATTATGCTTTAAATCTTGATATATATCTTATTATCCAAAACTCGATTTTAACAAACAAATATATCATTTTGATGCTCTCACCGAATAAAACACATTTGCGCAATTGCCTTCACCAACACGTAAAGAAATTTGTGTCTCAAGTTGTATAATTTATTTTACTAAAAACACTCATTTTTCAACAATAGAAGAGATGTATCACATATTGGTTAGAAATTGTTGTTAGTTTTACAAATACTATTATTAAGTACCAATAGAAGAAATGCATCATACATTGGTTGGAAAGTGATCTTTTACCATTATTACCAATAGAAGATGTATATATCACATTGGTTAGAAAATGATGTTGAGTTTAAATTATTTTATATTATTACCAATAAAAGAGATGTATAACACATTGTTTAAAAAGAAAATGTTTGATTTTAAAGTTTTTAGACTAAAAACTTTCACTTTTACAAGAGGTGTATCTCACATGGTTATAAAATATTATATTATTATTACCAATAGAAGAGATGTATCATACATTGGTTAGAATTTGATGTTTGTATTAAAAATACTATTATTAATTACTAATTGAAAAGATGTATCATACATTGGTTAGAAAGTGATGTTGGTTTTCAAAGTTTTTTTATAAAAGACTTCTACCATTATTACCAATAAAAGATATATATCTTACATTAGTTAAAAAATGATGTTGATTTTTAATTATTTTAGATTATATAAAGGACTTACTATTATTAGCAATAGAATATATATATCACACATTTGTTATAAATTGATGTTGGTTTTAAATTACTATTATTACCAATAAAATAGATAAATCTTACATTGGTTAAAAAGTAATGTTGATTTTAAAAGCCTTTAAATAAAAAGACTTATACTTTTATCATTAATAAAAGATAAGAGAAGAGATATATCTCATTATATAGAAAGAGATGTTGGTTTTAGATATTGTTTTAGATAAAAAAACTTTTATTACTATTACCAAATAATGAGATGTATTACACATTGGTTAGAGAGTGATGCGTGCATTAAATGTCTTTTTATAAAAGATTTTATATCACTAGAAAAAAAATGTATTTCACATTAGTTAGGAAAGTGATATTGGTTTAAAATGTTTTTAGATAATATATATTGCATTGGTTACAAAGAGATCCACATTATTTAAAAACATATATTGGTTATAAAATTCATAGATAAACGAATTTTTATGTTATTATCAATACAAGAGATATATCACACATTGTTTACAAAGAGATATTGGTTTCAAAACTATTTAGATAAAATATTACTACTATTATTATTTTTATGTTATAACCAATAGAAGAGATGTATCCCATATTATTTAGAAAGAGATGTTGATTTCAAAATTTTTTATATAAAAGACTATTATTATTACTATAGAAGAATGTATGTCACATTTGTTAGAAATTAATGTTTGTTTTAAAAATATTATTATTACAAAAAGAAAAGATGTATACTACATGGTTAGAAAGAGATGTTTGTTTTAAAAGTTTTTAGATAAAAGTTTTAAACTTTTATTACCAATAGAAATGGAAAAGAAGTATCTCACATTGTTAGAGAAAAAGTTGTATCTTACATTGTTTAGAAAAAGATGTTAGTTTTAAAAGTTTTGTAGTAAATATTTTTACTCTTATTACCAATAAAAGATATGTATCTCACATTGTTTAAAAATAAATATTGGTTTAAAAAGTCTTTAGATTAAAGACTTTTCGTCACAAATAGAATAGATGAGTGTATCTCACATTGGTTACAAAGTATTCTAATATTATTATCAATAGAAAAGATGTATTACACATTGGTTATAAATTAATGTTGGGTTTAAAAATATTATTATTACTAATAGAATAGATATATCATACATTTGGTAGAGGGTAATGTTTGTTATTAAAGTCGTTAGATATAAGACTTCTACCATTATTATCAATAGAATATGTATATCTCATATTGGTTAGAAAGTGTTGTTGATTTTAATTTTAGATGAAAGACTTTCACTATTATTACTTGTAACGTAAAAATAAGGATACTTACCGAATCAAAACACTGGTGTCACACCAAATTATAATATGAGACTTTGAAGTAATACTCGTATTTGACTTGGCAGTAAACTTACAATATACCAAAGTCGAAAGACACACTAATAAATCGTTAACACTCCAATATTGCCAATGAATCATCTACAACACGTAGTATATAATAAAACAATATAAAACGATAAATTAGTAATTTTGAGTATCCTCGGCTCAATGAAGCCTAACCCGAATCTTTTTAGGGCTTATAATGTCTAGGCTCAGATCCCCACTGCCTATACACAAAGTATAGCAGTCCAACCAAAAAGTTCACAACCGAAGGGACAATGTTTCCAAGGATTTCACCCAATTGTGTATACAACCCAGCCTTCTAACAAGAAATCCTACACCACCCTAAACCCCCCCCCACTGAACTCACTATCACTGAAATCTCTAAGCTCACGCACACAAACACAGTGTATACCAAGAAGCACGGCTCACGGCAGAGACGCGCAGAGAAAGAAAGAGAGAGAGAGATTAGCAAAAGGAAATTACCTCCTTTTGAAGATGGTTGTATTCGTGTGTCCAGCAAGAGGCAGATGAAAGGAGTATATATACTGCCAAAGCCAATCAATCAGACCGAAGAATTAGACAATGATGCGGATAATTGGAGAAGAAAAAGGAAGGAGCTATAGATATAAGGGAAATCAATGATTCTCCCAAATTAAACCAAATCAACCGAAAGTCAAAGGGATGGAATAAACGTAAGTGGGTTTGGGTCTTGGGTTGCTGGGTTTGGGTGTTCAAAGTGGGCTGCCCATTTTGGGCCAAGCCTACACTCACAATACTAATAGAAGAGATATCTTACATTTGTTAAAAAATGATGTTGATTTTAAAAGTCTTTAGATAAAAGACTTTTACTTTTATCATCAATATAATAGAAGAGATATTGGTTATAAAAAATTTAAAATAAAAGACTTATACTATTATTACCAAATGAGGATATGTATTACACATTGGTTAGAGAGTGATGCCGATTTTAAAAGTTTATAATTATTAGGAATAGAAAAGAAGTATTTCACATTTGTTATAAAAGTGATATTGGTTTAAAAAGTTTTTAGATGATGTATCTCACATTTGTTACAAAAAAAATATATCTTACATTATTTAGAAATGAGTATTGGTTATAAAAGTCATTAGATAAAGACATCTTTTGTTATTACCAATAGAAAATATGTATCCACATGTTTAAAAATGAATGTTGGTTAAAAAGTCTTGTATCTACTACTATTATTAATAATAGAAAATATGTATACCACATGGTTAGAATGTGGTGTTGGTTTTAAAGTCTTTAGATAAAAGACTTAAACTTTCATTACCAATAAAAATATAAAATAAGTATCTCACATTGTTTAAAAATGAATTATGATTTAAAAAGTTTTTATCAAAATGACTTCTAATATTATTATCAATTTAAATGTTAATTTTAAGAGTCTTTAGATCAAAAAAAATTACTATCATTATTAATACAAAATATGTATCTCACGTTAGCTAGAAACTTATATTAATTTTAAATGTATTTAGGTAAAAAAATTATTTAATATTAGTAACAATAGAAAAATATATATATAACCATGGAAAAGATTAACAATCTAATTATAATGTCGTTGTATTATTATTACTATATATATATATATATATATATATATATATATATATATAGATATATATATATATATATATATATATAGATATATATCTCACATTGTACCCGTGTGGAGTACGAGCTAAATAACTAGTAGTCTTAATAGTAGATCAGTTAATAATGTGTATGTACTACCCGAGTATGCTTAAATTTTTAATGATAAATCGATTAGTATCAGATATATAGTATCACATTTAATTTAGATATGTTTCACTTAATTAGGACTCCTCAATTCCCATGGTAAAAGTTAATTTTTTTTTACCATTTTTTTCTTCCAAAATCGGTTACTATGTGATAGATAGATTTTATCACATTTTATTTAAATGTATTTCACTTGATTAGGACTCATCAATTATCATGGTAAAAGTTTTTTTATAGATAGATTTTATCACATTTGATTTATATATGTTTCAATTGATTAGAACTCATTAATTCTCATGATATTTTTTTTACCATTTGTTGCTGTAAAAATACTATTTGATATATTTTGTCACATTTGATTTAGACGTTTTTCACTTGATTAGAACTCCCAAATTCTCATGGTAAAAGTTTTTTTTTACCATTGTTGGTCCCGGAGTAGGCTCAATATAAGCTAGAAGGGGGGTTGAATAGCCTAGTTGTGTTTTTATAAAAACTTTTTCAAACACTTCTTAATGATTTCTTAAAAGGATTTTACTAGAAGTGTTAATGCAACGGAAAACGAAGGAGGTTCTGAACAGATCGATAGGCTGCTTAAATAACGCACAGATTCAGTAGTGGTTCTTGTTAAGTATAAGCAGTTAATAGAAATATAGAAACAGATCAGACAAAACACAGAGTTTAGAAGTGGTTCGTACTGTGACTAGTACTACCACTACTAGAAACTGTGCCTTCAGCGACGGAAATTTCCGTCGCTGAAGGTCACCTTTAGCGACGGAATCAGCAACGGAATTTAGCATCAGCGACGGAATTGAACAGCAGCGACGGAATTTGTCAGTGACGGAATTTTCCGTCGCTGAAGGTCACCTTTAGCGACAGAATTTTCTGTCGCTGAAAATAAACTTAAATTAAATTCTGAAAACTTTCAGCGACGGAAAATTCCGTCGCTAAAGGTGACCTCCAGCGACAGAAAATTCCGTCACTGAATATTTCAGCATTTAAATTTCAGTTTACTTTCAGCAACGGAAAATTCCGTCGCTAAAGGTGACCTCCAGCGACGGAAAATTTCGTCACTGACAATAAACTGAAATTTAAATTCTTATTAATATAAAATATCAATAATATTTGAAATTAAATTGAAATTAAATTAAAATAATATTTGAAATGTTAATTTAATAATATAATATCAATAATTAAAATGATTAGCATCAATATAATTACAAAAATTAAAACATTCGCATTACAACTTAAATTAACGTAACTTAACGTAACGTAACGTTAACTTAAATTGAAATTAAATGAAAATAATATTTGAAATGTTAATTTAATAATATAATATCAATAATTAAAATGATTAGCATCAATATAATTACAAAAATTAAAACATTCACATTAATTACAACTTAAATTAACGTAACGTAACGTAACGTTAACTTGAATTTAAATTAAATTAAATTAATATTTGAAATGTTAATTTAATAATATACTATCAATAATTAAAATGATTAGCATCAATATAATTACAAAAATTAAAACATTCACATTACAACTTAACTTAACGTAACTTAACTTAACTTAACTTAACTTAACTTAACGTAACGTAATGTAACTTAACTTAACTTAACGTAACATAATGTAACTTAACGTAAGTAACGTAATGTAAAGTAACGTATCGTAACTTAACGTAATGTATCGTAACTTAACGTAACGTAACGTAACGTAACATAATGTAACTTAACGTAACTTAACGTAACGTAACTTAACTTAACTTAACTTAACTTAACTTAACTTAACTTAACTTAGCTTAACTTACCTTAACTTAACTTAACTTAATTTAACTTAACTTAAACGTAGCGTAACTTAACTTAACTTAATGTAACGTAACTTAACTTAACGTAACGTAACTTAACTTAACGTAACTTAACTTAACTTAACTTAATTTAACATAACTTAACTTAGCTTAGCGTAACGTAACTTAACTTAACTTAACGTAACGTAACTTAACTTAACTTAAGCCTAACATAACTTAACATACTTAACTTAACTTAACTTAACTTAACTTAACTTAACTTAACATAACTTAACTTAACTTAACTTAGCTTAACTTAACGTAACTTAACTTAGCTTAGCTTAACTTAACTTAACTTAACTTAACTTAACTTAACTTAACTTAACTTAACTTAACTTAGCTTAACTTAACTTAACTTAACTTTACTTTACTTAGCTTAACTTCACTTAACTTCACTTAAACTTAACTTAACTTAACGTAACGTAACTTAACTTAGCTTAAACGTAATGTAACTTAACCTAATTAACTTAACTTAACTTAGCTTAACTTAACGTAACGTAACCTAACCTAGCTTAATGTAACGTAATTTAACTTAACTTAAATGTAACATAACTTAACTTAACTTAACTTAGCGTAACATAACTTAACTTAACTTAACTTAAACGTAACATAACTTAACTTAACATAACATATATAACTTAATTTAACTTAACTTAACGTAACTTAACATGAACACACGCTACGCCTATTGGCGAAATGGTATAATGGACTACGATGGACCATTATAACATGAAAACACGCGACGGCTATTGGAGAAATGGTATAATGGAATACGATTGATCATTATAACATGAAAACACGTTACGCCTATTAATGGCGAAATGTTATAATGGACTACGATGGACCATTATAACATGAAAACATGATACGCCTATTGACGAAATAGTATAATGGAGTACGATGGACCATTATAACATGAAAACATGCTACGCCTATTGACAAAATGTTATAATGGAGTATGATTGACCATTAAAACATGAAAACACACTACGCCTATTGGCGAAATGTTATCATGGAGTACGATGGACCATTATAACATGAAAACACGCTACGCCTATTGGCGAAATGGTATAATGGACTACGATGGACCATTATAACATGAAAACACGCTATGCCTATTGACGAAATGGTATAATGGAGTACGATGGACCATTATAACATGAAAACACGCTACGCCTATTGGCGAAATGTTATAATGGAGTACGATGGACCATTATAACATGAAAACACGCTACGCCTATTGGCGAAATGTTATAATGGTATACGATGGACCATTATAACATGAAAACACGCTACGCCTATTGGCGAAATTGTATAATGGACTACGATGGACCATTATAACATGAAAACACGCTACGCCTATTGGCGAAATGGTATAATGGAGTAAGAATTGACCGTTATAACATTAAAACACGTTAAGCCTATTGGGAAAATGTTATAATAGAGTACAATGAACCATTATAACATAAAAACACGCTATGCCTATTGGCAAAATGTTATAACTTAACGTAACATAACTTAACTTAAACGTAATGTAACTTAACTTAAATTAACTTAACTTAACTTAACTTAACTTAACTTAACTTAACGTAACTTAACTTAACTTAACGTAGTGTAACTTAACATAACTTAACATAACTTAACTTAGCTTAACGTAACGTAACTTAACTTAACTTAACATAACGTAACGTAACTTAACTTAACTTAACTTCACGTAACTTAACTTAACTTAAACGTAACTTAACTTAACTTAACTTAACTTAAACGTAACTTAACTTAACTTAACTTAACTTAACTTAAATTAATTTAACTTAACTTAACTTAACGTAACTTAACTTAACTTAAACCTAAACCCAAAACCTATCTCTAAAACCTAAAACCAAAACCTAACCCTTAAACCTAAACCCTAAACCTAAACCATAACACTAACCTTAAACCTAAACCATAACGCTAACCCTAAACCTAAACCATAACACTAAAACATAACCCCAACCCCACCCCCACCCCCAACCCCAACCCTACCCCAACCCACCCCCACCCCAACCCCAACCCCAACCTAAAACCTAAACCCAAAACCTAACCCTTAAACCTAAACCCTAAACCTAAAGCATAACACTAACCTTAAACTTAAACCATAACACTAACCCTAAACCTAAACCATAACACTAAAACATAACCCCAACCCCACCCCCACCCCCACCCAACCCCACCCCACCCCACCCCACCCCAACCCCAACCCCAACCTAAAACCTAAACCCAAAACCTAACCCTTAAACCTAAACCTTAAACCTAAACCATAACAGTAACCTTAAACCTAAACCATAACACTAACCCTAAACCTAAACCATAACACTAAAACATAACCCCAACCCCACCCCCAACCCCACCGCAACCCACCCCCACCCCCACCCAACCCCACCCCCACCCCAACCTCAACCCCAACCCAAAACATAACCCTTAAACCTAAACCCTAAACCCTAAACCATAAACCCTAAACCTAACCCTTAAACCTAAACACTAAACTTAAACCATAACTCTAACCTTAAACCTAAACCATAACACTAACCTTAAACATAAACCCCAAACCTAAATATAAACAACCTAAATAAAACCTAACAAACCCTAACCCTTAATTTAACCGTAACCCTAAACTTTAAAACTAACCTAAACCTAATCTGAAACCTTAGCCCATAATTTTAGCCTTATAACTTATAATTCGTTTGGTAGAAGTTAAAACACTAGTGATTACTGGAGTTAGTGATTAGGAATGTGAATAATATGATGAACATGTTATAGAACATATTAGCTAGTTAGGACGAGTGTCGTTTCATTGTCTAACTTGACAATTTATTCCAATGTCGGTTCTAATGCAATTTTGGTCACTCCATGTCAATTGCATTTGTAAACCACTCCTGAATAAAGTTAAAAGCTTAGAAACCCGTTCGAGAATCCTTAATGGGTGTTGCGGTTCAACATGTGCTTGATGTTCGTGTTGTGGTCAACATCTATTATAGGTTCTTGAATTGTGTGTTTGGACAGTTTGGAAATGTACGGTGTGCACTTTAAAACATTATTGTCTTTTATAAATGTTAATGTATTTGATATCTTAGATATTTTGGTCGCATTTTCCATTGTTCTCTGGGTGTATACTAGACGTGGGTTGTAACGACCCTGTCTATGTCGTGCACTTGAGAGCCATGCGGAAGTGCTGCCGAAATTACCTTGGGTATCTTGCAATAACATATAAACAATAATGTGATTAAATTAAAGTACATACCATCGTGAGTTTCTGAATGGGATAGAAGCCTGACCTGAAATCAAGTAATTAATTAACATTCCAGTTTTGTGTCATCCATCGATTAGATTGAGTGTACGTGTAATATATACATTGTAATGCAGGAGTGATGTCTAGTAATGATGATCGTAGTTGGATGTACAATCGGAGGTTGCCAAATCAAATGGGTATCACAGATGAGTTCATAAGAGGGTTGAAGGAGTTTATTGAATTTCCTACAAGTAATCCCATCTACATGAATGGTGATAAGATTAGGTGTCCATGCATCAAGTGTCGTAATAACAAATTCCTAAAGGTGATCGAAACTCAAAAACATCTTTTGCAGAACGGGTTTGAAGTCGGGTACAAACGGTGGATAGCTCATGGTGAGGAAATCATAGTGTGTCCAAATCTTTCAAATAATCCCCCTATGAATATTCATGTACCTCCTCAACCCGATCCTATGATTGTGGATGTAGAACCACCTTTGAATATGGAAGATATGGTTAGGGATGCAGCTGGTCCTGAATTTGATTGGTCAAGGAACCAAGAGCAGGAACCAACTCCTACAGCCAAGAAATTTATTGATGTTATGGACTCGCGAAGAGAAGGTTTATCCGTAGTGTTAACATATTGCAATATTAGCTTCTTATAATCGTATCATGAAAGCAATTAAGCGGTTGTTCGAAAAGAGAATAAGATGGTCAATAACTTCTATGAGACGAGAAGTTGGTTGGGCGATTGGCTATGTTATGAAAAGATCGATGCGATGTGTAAGAATGAGCATGCTATTTTACAAGGAAGATATAAGCAAAGTGTTCGAGAAGACAAAGTGTTCAATTTGCGGAGAAAGTAGATATAAGCCAAATAAGGGGTCAGCGGTTGCGTTACATGCCGTTGATTCGAGATTGCAATCGTAAATGGCATGAAAGCGTGAAGAGGGTGTGTTGATTCATCCTAGTGACGGGGAAGCTTGGAAACACTTTGATAATACTTATCCGGACTTTATGCGCGAATCCGTTTGGTCTGAGGGAAAAATCTTATTCTTGTTGGCGGTTATAGCCACTCTACAATCTTCCCCAGTGGTTGTGTATGAGTGATCCTTACATGTTCTTGTCTTTATTCATCTACTGGACCAAACGACCCTGGAAAGAACATTGGCGTCTATCTCGACCGTTGATGGATGAATTGAAACAACTTTGGGGGATGGGGTTGAAACATGGGATGCTTTCAAACGAGAGAATTTCATCTTGAAGGCTGCGTTGATGTGGACAATTAATGACTTCCCTGTATATGGGATGTTATCGGGGTGGAGCACCCACGGGAAGTTGGCTTGCCCGTATTGTATGAGTGACACAAAGTCGTTCATGCTAAAGCACTCTGGAAAACCATGTTGGTTCGATTGCCATAGACAATTTCTTCTGGAGGACCACCCTTTCGAGGACCCGAGGAAGAATGCGTTTAAAAGAATAAGAATGATCATGACAACCCCCGATTCGTTTGAGTGGTGAAGCGGTCTATAGAGAGGTATCTAGATTTCCCAGAACCCTCGGTGGGGAAAAAGTTTTCAAAGAACAGGAATTCAAGGGTTCGGGACTTCCCATGCTTGGACCAAGAGGAGTATATTTTGGGAGTTGCCATACTGGAAAACTAATCTCATTCGACATAACCTTGACATGATGCACATTGAGAAGAATGTGTTTGATAATGTTTTTAACACGTTGATGGATTTCAAGGCAACTAAAGACACAATTAAAGGTCGAATGGACCTTAAGGAAATTTGTAGGCGGCCGGTGTTAGAGTTGGCTGAGGTCAATGGTAAAATAGTGAAACCAATGGCTCAATACGTGCTTACAAAGGAAAACAAACAACACATCTTGAAATGGCTCAAGAGTTTAAGGCTTAGGATGGTTATCGTCTAACATTGGTAGCGTGTCAATCTAGAGGAAGGGAAAGTGCATGGTTTGAAGAGTCATGATTGCCACGTTTTCTTTGGATAGACTACTTAGATTGCTCTCGGGGATCTCTTGCGACAATATGGGTGGCATTAACGAGTTAAGTGAGTTTTTCGGCGTTAACATCTACCACACTACTGCGTCGATGACATGAAAAAGCTCGACGAGAGCATTGTAGTCACTTTGTGCAAACTTGAGAAGATATTTCCTCCTTCGTTCTTCGATTCTATGGAGCATTTACCGGTCCACTTGGCATACGAAGCTAGAGTCGGTGGTCCAGTTCAATACAGATGGATGTATCCATTTGAGAGGTAATTGAATTTATTCTATTTTTCGATAATTTGAGCGTTAACAATACCTTCTTTAACATTATTTATGTTTTAATTACAAATGACTTTTAGGTATCTTGGACAATTGAAAAGGAAGATGAGCAATAGGGCGGGGTTGAGGCCTCAATTTCGAGGTCGTTATTATAGATGAGATTGTTGCCTTTGCGAACATATTTTAATCGTGATGTTGATACGAGATTGACTAGGGTTGGGACGCAATTATGATGGTGGTTATCCGGTGTCTAATGGAAGCATCTCCGTATTTTCATCCCCAGTCGATTCCTTGGTAAACGGGTTGGTACGCGTATGCTAACCGCCAAGGAGTTTGACGCGATCTCACTCTATGTTCTTCTTAACTGTGACGAGGTTGAGGAATATGTGAAGTAAGTTATGTTTACGCCTCGTTGATTAAATTATGCATGTTTACCTCCATATATATGAAATGTCTTGTTCAATCCTATTGCAGAATGTTTGAAGATTTAGCTCGAGATTTATCTCCAGAACTCATCACGATTAGGACAGACAAAGAATTTCCAAGTTGGCTAAGGAAATATGTAAATATATCGTTTCATTTAAATTTGTCCATACACTTTTTAAAACATTCAATCTTAAAATTGTAGCTGAGCATGGGTTACATATTGTTTTATAGATAGCTGAACATCCGGGTGATGCCAAAGTCTGCGAGGTTAAAACATTTAGCATCGATCCATACTTGAGCGTTAATTTATACAATGGTTATTTTGTGAATGGTTATGTTTTTCATACCAAAACTTATGGGGAGTCAAAATTAACGTGGAATAGCGGTTTGACTCTTAAAGGAAATCTTGAGTATTACGGTGTCTTGAAAGAAGTACTGAGTTGGAGTATTTGGGTGGAAACAATGTTGTCTGTTTAATTGTGAGTGGCGAGATCTTTGTGCGAGGTGTTAAGAAGCATGCGATATTTGACCTCGTCGATGTAAAGGACTCGTCCAGACACGTCGGCAACGTCGTCTTCATCTTAGCATCTCAAGCACAACAGGTATACATGACACCCTACCCTCGTCGGCGATCTGATCAGTTAAGCGGATGGTGGGCTGTCTGGAAGACTAAGGCTAGAAGCATGATTGATGAACATACAACTACAGAGTCGACATTAGAAACACCCTATCAAGAGGATGAAATGCCAATACTACCTAACGTTTCATCAGCTAATCATCCATTGGATGAGGCCACTCATATTCCTCAAAATGTTGATGAACCTGCAGAGGAGGATTTCTTACCAGTGAATTTGCCACCTCCTCCGCCTCGTTCAGGTCATCTCGCGCACATTGATATAGATGAATCAGAAGAAGAGGAAGAGAAAGAGGAAGAGGAAGAGGAACCAGAGTTTGATTCATCAGAGTTCGAAGAAGATGATGAAGAAGAACTTGAGTTTTGTAGTAATTCAGAGTCCGGTGATGATGAGGATGAGGAAGAAGATTCATAATAGTTTTAAATCTCAAAATATGTACTTAACAATGATCATACTCTTATAATTTATGTATTAGTTATTCGACAAGTTAACTATATTGTGATTGCTTTAGATCTTTAAAGCTTTAAATTTATGTGTCTGAGCATTGTAAGAAGATTTGTCAATGTATTGTTTTCTATTGCTTAAGTTTTATATTTTTATTGTATTTAGAGATGAGTTCGTCTAGACCTTCAAGAGCGGGTAAGAAGGTCCGCCGTTTATTTGGCATGTTGACTGGGACGCAACCGCCCCTCTGTTGATATGATCGATGGCGATGCAGGTGGAGGCGGGCATCGAGGCTCCTCCTCCTCCCGAAGGCAGTACCACGGATACTAATCGTTATCATGCCGATGGGAGGATATATATCTATTTATCTCCCATTTACCATCAGTAAGTACTATTCTTTACTTTGATATAATTTTTTTGTTTATATCAAATTCATTAACATTTAAGTTAATTCCTTATTGTATAAATATACTTGGCGGGGTTTGTAGGTGCATACCCTTCGCCCAGAATTGGATTGGGAGTATGGCATTGGCGGTGTCGAGTACTCCATGGGTTTTGGCCTCGTATACAAAGGTGCCCGACGAGGAGAAGAAAAATATTTGGGAGGCCTTCAAGGTAATGTCTTAATATTTTTTAATTTTCATTAAATGTTAGTTTGTAATGAAAATGTTATAATTTATTTTATTCTATTGTAGTTGAAATATACATGGACGTAGGACTATGAGGAGGTCGTGATAAAGAAAGTTTCAAAGATCGTTGCAGCAAATTATATAGGATCATATAGGTAACACATTTATCTAATTGACTTAATATTATAATGTTATAATTATATGTTTATGAGATGACTAAATTTTTAATAGGTAACACATTTATCTATCCTAGCTTAATTTTTATAATGTTTATCATTATATGTTAATGAGATGATTATATTTTTAATAGGTAACACAAAACATGTTGGAAGAATCGTGCAACTCCCGTGAGACCGACGGATGACCGAGGAGGTGTTTGCCGAGTTTTGCACTCACCGGGTCAAGGTCGCTGAATCTCCAATCGCTATGGCAAATAGGTTGAGCACGCTTGTGGAGTGGCACAAAGCATACTATGGGGACAATAAATGTGGTCAACATCATATGCGTATGGTACGTATACTAGTGTAAATTTAGTGTATTAATGTTTAAATATCGATTTATGGACGCTTGTTACCGGGTAACCAAGTTGATGCTATGAAATCGCTTAATTGA
>CM028377.1:109062528-109187789 GCA_013146195.2 Codonopsis lanceolata | reverse complement strand
AACCTTAAACTTAAACCATAACACTAACCCTAAACCTAAACCATAACACTAAAAACATAACCCAACCCCACCCCCCACCCCCACCAACCCCACCCCACCCCACCCCACTCCCCAACCCCAACCCCAACCTAAAACTAAACCCAAACTAACCCTAAACCTAAACCTTAAACCCTAAACCATAACCCTAACCTTAAACCTAAACCATAACACTAACCTGAAGCCTAAACCACCCAACACTAAAACATAACCCCACCCACTGACCCCACATGACCCACCCCCCGCTGACCCTTCGCTTTGACCTCAACCTACCCAACTGTAACCACTTAAACCTAAACCTAAAGCCTAAACCATAAACCACCCTAAAACCCTAAACCTAAAACCTAAACAACTTAAACAAACATAACTCTAAACCTTAAACCTAAACCATAACACTAACCTTAAACATAAACCCCAAACCTAAATATAAACAACCTAAATTAAACCTAACAAACCCTAACCCTTAATTTAACCGTAACCCTAAACTTTAAAACTAACCTAAACCTAATGAAACCTTAGCCCATAATTTTAGCCTTATAACTTATAATTCGTTTGGTAGAAGTTAAAACACTAGTGATTCTGGAGTTAGTGATTAGGAATGTGAATAATATGATGAACATGTTATAGAACATATTAGCTAGTTAGGGCGAGTGTCGTTTCATTGTCTAACTTGACAATTTATTCCAATGTCGGTTCTAATGCAATTTTGGTCACTCCATGTCAATTGCATTTGTAAACCACTCCTGAATAAAGTTAAAAGCTTAGAAACCCGTTCGAGAATCCTTAATGGGTGTTGCGGTTCAACATGTGCTTGATGTTCGTGTTGTGGTCAACATCTATTATAGGTTCTTGAATTGTGTGTTTGGACGGTTTGGAAATGTACGGTGTGCACTTTAAAAACATTATTGTCTTTTATAAATGTTAATGTATTTGATATCTTAGATATTTTGGTCGCATTTTCCATTGTTCTCGGGTGTATACTAGACGTGGGTTGTAACGACCACTGTCTATGTCGCACTTGGAGAGCCATGCGGAAAGGCCGAAATGCGAAAGTATCTGCAATAACATATTGAAATTACCTTGGGTATCTTGCAATAACATATAAACAATAATGTATTAAATTAAAGTACATACCATCGTGAGTTTCTGAATGGGATAGAAGCCTGACCTGAAATCAAGTAATTAATTAACATTCCAGTTTTGTGTCATCCATCGATTAGATTGAGTGTACGTGTAATATATACATTGTAATGCAGGAGTGATGTCTAGTAATGATGATCGTAGTTGGATGTACAATCGGAGGTTGCCAAATCAAATGGGTATCACAGATGAGTTCATAAGAGGGTTGAAGGAGTTTATTGAATTTGCTACAAGTAATCCCATCTACATGAATGGTGATAAGATTAGGTGTCCATGCGTCAAGTGTCGTAATAACAAGTTCCTAAAGGTGATCGAAACTCAGAAACATCTTTTGCAGAACGGGTTTGAAGTCGGGTACAAACGGTGGATAGCTCATGGTGAGGAAATCATAGTGTGTCCAAATCTTTCAAATAATCCCCCTATGAATATTCATGTACCTCCTCAACCCGATCCTATGATTGTGGATGTAGAACCACCTTTGAATATGGAAGATATGGTTAGGGATGCAGCTGGTCCTGAATTTGATTGGTCAAGGAACCAAGAGCAGGAACCAACTCCTACAGCCAAGAAATTTATTGATGTTATGGACTCTGCGAAAGAGAAGGTTTATCCAGGTTGTGAGATCAGTGTGTTGGAGGCTGTAGCTGAGCTCCTTAACATAAAGGCTGATTGCAATATTAGTCAGTCTGCTTATAATCGTATCATGAAAGCAATTAAGCGGTTGTTGCCGAAAGAGAATAAGATGGTCAATAACTTCTATGAGACAAAGAAGTTGGTTGGGCAGATTGGACTATGTTATGAAAAGATCGATGCGTGTAAGAATGACTGCATGCTATTTTACAAGGAAGATGCACAGAAGACAAAGTGTTCAATTTGCGGAGAAAGTAGATATAAGCCAAATCGGAGGGGTACAAAGCACAAGAAAAATAAACCACATAAGCAGTTGCGTTACATGCCGTTGATTCCGAGATTGCAACGCCTCTACGCGTCTAAATCTACTGCAGAAGCAATGCGTTGGCATAAGGAAAGTTCGCGTGAAGAGGGTGTGTTGATTCATCCTAGTGACGGGGAAGCTTGGAAACACTTTGATAATACTTATCCGGACTTTGCGTCTGAAGCAAGAAATATAAGGTTATGTACCTGCTTTGATGGTTTTAATCCGTTTGGTCCTGGGGAAAAATCTTATTCTTGTTGGCCGGTTATAGCCACTGTCTACAATCTTCCCCCGTGGTTGTGTATGAGTGATCCTTATATGTTCTTGTCTTTATTCATCTCTGGACCAAACAGCCCTGGAAAGAACATTGACGTCTATCTCTGACCGTTGATGGATGAATTGAAACAACTTTGGGGGGATGGGGTTGAAACATGGGATGCTTTCAAACGAGAGAATTTCATCCTGAAGGCTGCGTTGATGTGGACAATTAATGACTTCCTTCCCGCATATGGGATGTTATCGGTGGAGCACCCACGGAAGTTGGCTTGCCCGTATTGTATGAGTGACACAAAGTCGTTCATGCTAAAGCACTCTGGAAAACCATGTTGGTTCGATTGCCATAGACAATTTCTTCCGGAGGACCACCCTTTCAGGACCCAGAAGAATGCGTTTAAAAAGAATAAGAATGATCATGACAACCCCCCGATTCGTTTGAGTGGTGAAGCGGTCTATAGAGAGGTATCTAGATTTCCCCCGAACCTCGGTGGGGGAAAAAGTTTTCAAAGAACAGAATTCAAGGGTTCGGGACTTCCCATAACTGGACCAAGAGGAGTATATTTTGGGAGTTGCCATACTGGAAAACTAATCTCATTCGACATAACCTTGACATGATGCACATTGAGAAGAATGTGTTTGATAATGTTTTTAACACGTTGATGGATTTCAAGGCAACTAAAGACACAATTAAAGGTCGAATGGACCTTAAGGAAATTTGTAGGCGGCCGGTGTTAGAGTTGGCTGAGGTCAATGGTAAAATAGTGAAACCAATGGCTCAATACGTGCTTACAAAGGAAAACAAACAACACATCTTGAAATGGCTGAAGAGTTTAAGGCTTCCGGATGGTTATGCGTCTAACATTGGTAACTGTGTCAATCTAGAGGAAGGGAAAGTGCATGGTTTGAAGAGTCATGATTGCCACGTTTTGCTGGATAGACTACTTCCGATTGCTCTCAGGGATCTCTTGCCTGACAATATCTGGGTGGCATTAACAGAGTTAAGTGAGTTTTTCCGAGCGTTAACATCTACCACACTACGCGTCGATGACATGAAAAAGCTCGACGAGAGCATTGTAGTCACTTTGTGCAAACTTGAGAAGATATTTCCTCCTTCGTTCTTCGATTCTATGGAGCATTTACCGGTCCACTTGGCATACGGCTAGAGTCGGTGGTCCAGTTCAATACAGATGGATGTATCCATTTGAGAGGTAATTGAATTTATTCTATTTTTCGATAATTTGAGCGTTAACAATACCTTTTTTAACATTATTTATGTTTTAATTACAAATGACTTTTAGGTATCTTGGACAATTGAAAAGGAAGATGAGCAATAGGGCCAGGGTTGAGGCCTCAATTTCAGAGGCTGTTATTATAGATGAGATTGTTGCCTTTGCCGCAACATATTTTAATCGTGATGTTGATACGAGATTGACTAGGGTTGGACGCAATTATGATGGTGGTTATCCGGTGTCTAATGGAAGCATCTCTGTATTTTCATCCCCTGGTCGATTCCTTGGTAAACGGGTTGGTACGCGTATGCTAACCGCCAAGGAGTTTGACGCGATCTCACTCTATGTTCTTCTTAACTGTGACGAGGTTGAGGAATATGTGAAGTAAGTTATGTTTACGCCTCGTTGATTAAATTATGCATGTTTACCTCCATATATATGAAATGTCTTGTTCA
Source organism: Codonopsis lanceolata (assembly GCA_013146195.2). Lineage (NCBI taxonomy): Eukaryota > Viridiplantae > Streptophyta > Magnoliopsida > Asterales > Campanulaceae > Codonopsis > Codonopsis lanceolata. The sequence goes on along the minus strand of CM028377.1, from coordinate 109,183,719 downwards.
ATCCTATTGCAGAATGTTTGAAGATTTAGCTCGAGATTTATCTCCAGAACTCATCACGATTAGGACAGACAAAGAATTTCCAAGTTGGCTAAGGAAATATGTAAATATATCGTTTCATTTAAATTTGTCCATACACTTTTTAAAACATTCAATCTTAAAATTGTAGCTGAGCATGGGTTACATATTGTTTTATAGATAGCTGAACATCCGGGTGATGCCAAAGCTGCGAGGTTAAAACATTTAGCATCAGATCCATACTTGAACGTTAATTTATACAATGGTTATTTTGTGAATGGTTATGTTTTTCATACCAAAACTTATGGGGAGTCAAAATTAACGTGGAATAGCGGTGTGACTCTTAAAGGAAATCTTGAGTATTACGGTGTCTTGAAAGAAGTACTCGAGTTGGAGTATTTGGGTGGAAACAATGTTGTCCTGTTTAATTGTGAGTGGCGAGATGCTGTGCGAGGTGTTAAGAAGCATGCGATATTTGACCTCGTCGATGTAAAGGACTCGTCCAGACACGTCGGCAACGTCGTCTTCATCTTAGCATCTCAAGCACAACAGGTATACATGACACCCTACCCTCGTCGGCGATCTGATCAGTTAAGCGGATGGTGGGCTGTCTGGAAGACTAAGGCTAGAAGCATGATTGATAAACATACAACTACATAGTCGACATTAGAAACACCCTATCAAGAGGATGAAATGCCAATACTACCTAACGTTTCATCAGCTAATCATCCATTGGATGAGGCCACTCATATTCCTCAAAATGTTGATGAACCTGCAGAGGAGGATTTCTTACCAGTGAATTTGCCACCTCCTCCGCCTCGTTCAGGTCATCTCGCGCACATTGATATAGATGAATCAGAAGAAGAGGAAGAGAAAGAGGAAGAGGAAGAGGAACCAGAGTTTGATTCATCAGAGTCCGAAGAAGATGATGAAGAAGAACTTGAGTTTTGTAGTAATTCAGAGTCCGGTGATGATGAGGATGAGGAAGAAGATTCATAATAGTTTTAAATCTCAAAATATGTACTTAACAATGATCATACTCTTATAATTTATGTATTAGCTATTCGACAAGTTAAATATATTGTGATTGCTTTAGATCTTTAAAGCATTAAATTTATGTGTCCGAGCATTGTAAGAAGATTTGTCAATGTATTGTTTTCTATTGCTTAAGTTTTATATTTTTATTGTATTTAGAGATGAGTTCGTCTAGACCTTCAAGAGCGGGTAAGAAGGTCCGCCGTTTATTTGGCATGTTGACTGGGACGCAACCGTCCCGGTCTGTCGATATGACTGATGGCGATGCAGCGTCCGGTGGAGACGGGCATCCAGGCTCCTCCTCCGGAACAGGTACCACGGATACTAATCGTTATCATGCCGATGGGAGGATATATATCTATTTATCTCCCATTTACCATCAGTAAGTACTATTCTTTACTTTGATATAATTTTTTTTGTTTTATATCAAATTCATTAACATTTAAGTTAATTCCTTATTGTATAAATATACTTGGCAGGTTTGTAGGTGCATACCCTTCGCCCGGCAATTGGATTGGGGAGTATTGGCGGTGTCGAGTACTCCATGGGTTTTGGCCCTCGTATACAAAGGTGCCCGACGAGGAGAAGAAAAATATTTGGGAGGCCTTCAAGGTAATGTCTTAATATTTTTAATTTTCATTAAATGTTAGTTTGTAATGAAAATGTTATAATTCTATTTTTATATTGTAGTTGAAATATACATGGACAGACGACTTTGAGGAGGCTATGATAAAGAAAGTTTTCAAAGATCAGTGTAGCAAATTATATAGGGATCATATAGGTAACACATTTATCTATCCTTGACTTAATATTATAATGATATAATTATATGTTTATGAGATGACTAAATTTTTAATAGGTAACACATTTATCTATCCTTAGCTTAATTTTATAATGTTTATCATTATATGTTAATGAGATTATTATATTTTTAATAGGTAACACAAAAAAAACATGTTGGAAGAATCGTCCAACTCCCGTGAGACCGACGTGGATGACCGAGGAGGTGTTTGCTGAGTTTTGCACTCACTGGGGGTCGAAGAAGGCCGCTGAAATCTCCAATCAGGCTATGGCAAATAGGTTGAGCACGTCGGGGAGTGGCACAAAGCATACTATGGGGACAATAAATGTGGCTGAGCATCATATGCGTATGGTACGTATACTAGTGTAAATTTAGTGTATTAATGTTTAAATATCGATTTATGGACGTTTGTTAGCTGGGTAACCAAGTTGATGCTATGAAATCAGTTTAATTGACTTCGAAACCAAATATGGTGTGTTCAAGGAAATGCCATGAAACTATGTTATTTGATTTAACTAAAGTAATTATAATGATTGTATGAAAGGGAATATGGCGATGTAAGTTTTCTTGATGTGTTTATTAGTACACATACTAGACCCGATACCTCCGTCGATGACCCTCCGCAGTGGGTTGATGATAGATCAGCATCGGCATTTGTAAGTAATCTTTAATTGAAATACCTTCTTTTGAATATGTAAATTTATTTATGTATATTATATTGTGTATAAGATAATATTTGTTTGTTTTATTGGTAGTCTGGATATAGGTCGAGGGTATTGGAGGAAGATGCTCCCCCTACCCAGCCCATTCCTTTTATTCCTGAGGTTTGGAGAGATTTGACCCTTGACGGACGAACAAAGAAGGGAGATAGAGTGTTTGGAATGGGGGATCATGGGTTGCAATGCGCATCGTCGGCACGTCGCTCGTTTGATATTAGGCCCAACCCTCAGCAGCTTTCTAGGGTAGAGATTTTAGAAGCACGATTGGCTGAGGAGCAACGTTTAGCTATGGAATATCATGAACAAAACGAGCGACGATATGCAGATCTTATGGCGACAGTGCAAAGCATGGCACAACACATGCCGCATGGGTATTCCAACACTTCTTCCAGTAGTACCGGGTCCCCATTTCCCAGAAATATCTTCCAAGATCAGCCCCCCTCCCCCATTTTGATTATTGGTAGTGTTTGAAGTTAATTGAAACATTGATATTGTTTGATTTTGTATGTATATATTTGGTACTTTGATGTTAATAACATTTAGAATTTGATGTATTTAAATTGGTTTTATATTATTGTTTAGTTTGTATGTTTAGTTTTGTATTAATTGTTATATTATCAGGTACACAAATTATAATGGTTGTGTTTTTCTGTATTTTTTTTTAATTTTTTTCATTATTAGCGACGGAAAATTCCGTCGCTGAAATTGAAATTTTATTTAAAAAAATCCTTTAGCGACGGAAATTTCCGTCGCTGAAATTGAGATGTAATTTTTAAAAAAATCCTTTAGCGACGGAAAATTCCGTCGCTGAAATTGAGATTTAATTAAAAAGATGAAGGTTAAATGTTTTTAATGCGCAAGAGTTGTTTTTTTTTGTTTAGATCTTCAAAACTTGAATAAATACCAGAGAGATCTTTTGGACCTTTGGACTGAGGCAGAGAGAACTGTGTCCAACGTTCTATTGCATTGAATGCAATTCAGCGCTTTGGGAGATGTAAGAGCCACAGTCATCAGAGATGCAGTGTGTGCAGAGAAGACATTCCCAAATAGAGTGAGGTTTCAGGTTGCAGGTGTTGCAGCTGAGAAAGTCTTCTTAGCCAAAAGAGGTAATGTCTTCAGACTTCATGTTCCAGGAGACAGTCTGGACAGTTGTCAGTATGAAGAGTTGACTTCTTTTGAGTAAAATCCGATGAAGATATTTTGACTAGATATTTGAAAAATATCTAGATAAGACTTTATGAGACATAACTCCATGTTTTGGCTAATCTTGATTTTTCGCTTTTGAGCAGACTTCAAAGTCTGCTTTCTTCCAAGTCTGCTGTTGAAACCTACTTGTCCGCGTCTTAACTAACACTAAACAGTTCTAAACAACCTTGATTCCAAGACAGTTGCCACACTAATCGGTACGCAGACCTATTAGCCACTGTATAATAGAATCAGAAGATGACTCAACCAAATCTAGAACCTATGAGAGTCAACAACCATTTTTTACTACCAAAATGGTTGGTACTTGATAAATTTTATCACATTTTTATGGTAATTTTCTTTTACCATTTTTTGCTGGCAATTTTTTGACATTAATTTATTTTTCTCTTGGTTAATACCTCATCCTTTTCATTTCCCCATAATGAAAAGATTACATAAGTGTTGGATTCTTCTATGCTATTTTGTAATTTTATCAATAAATATGTATAAACTATGCAAATCAAATAGGATAAAATATCTTTGTGTGATTTTTATTTATTTTATTAATAATGAAATTTTAGCAAACAAATATTTTTCAAATTCAAATTTATTTATCCATTTTAAACAATCCCTTTCAAATTCAAGTTATATTTATCTCCTCTAAACAATCTCTCTTTCTATATATATAAATAATATTAGACGATGGAAATGTCTACTACACCATCATTTGCAAGAGAGTTTAACCGTTGTAATCCATTCCTCTTAAAGTTTAATTTACCCCTCTCAAATTTCTTAGTTTTCAAATTGCTTAGTTGTGTTTTTTTCTTCTCAGGTTTTACAATAGAATACACATACATGCTAAAAGTAAATGAGAAAATAAAGTACGTACATGTTAATTTGTGTGCATGTGTGGTTTTTTTTTACAATATTATGAATTAACCTACCAATTATAGCATGCTTTAGAATTTTTTAATGTTGCTACATGACTAATGCATGTGTGTGTGTGTTTTTAACTGATCATTCCTAAATTTTCTTTCAATAGGACATGCATGGGAGCAATGTTAGATTCAGTGTTGTGCCATCTATGGATAATTGGACATGCATATATCACATATGATTTCATTTATTTAATTTTTTAGTATATTTGGTTTGTATAATTTTTTTTAATGACAATGAAATCTTCCACAAGATCTTATAAATAGAAAAGTAAAAGATGTTTCTAATGTTCCTTTTCGATATAATTTCACTTTAAGTACCCCAGTCATAGCCCAATTTCACATTTGGTACCCCTGGTACCGAGGTCATCAATGTTCATCAGCAACGTTACTCATTTTAATCAATTTTCTTACTTTTCCTCTATTACCTGTGAAATACTAACGTGTAACCTGCTATAGCAGGTTGGAAACCGACTAGCCTTTGTACCAAATGTAAAATTGGGCTATATTTGGGGTACCAAAAGTGAAATCATCACAAAGGCTAGTTTTCCAACTTGCTATACCTAACTACACATTAGTATTTCATGAACAATAGACGGAAAGTATGAAAACTGAAGAAAAGGAGTATTGTTGCTGATGAACAATGATGACCTTGGTACCATGGGTACACAATGTGAAATTGGGTTATACTTGGAGTACCAAAAGTGAAATTATCCCTTTCTTTTATATTTTTTTCTTATATCGATGTTATTTTTTTTATATTATCAATGCTGTTAAACCTAATCTTATTTTCATTTTGCATGCATTAAACTCATCTATGTGTTAGTATATAAAAGAATATAATATTCAATAATTCCATATTTTAATTAGGCTAATCAATATTTATAATATTATATCTATTTATTAATTTTTAGTAAGTTTTATGACTAGAAACATATCAAAGATTAATGTAATATTATGGTCAGGTCTCTTGATTCTTTTATATCTTAAACTTTTGATAAGTGTTTATCAATTAAGAATCATTAAACATTGGTCACAAATTTGAATAATAACATAATATCATAATTAAGAAAGCTAACTATACTTAGGAATTATAAAAAATATATTCGACTTTCTACTATTTCAATTTTTATTTATTTTAAATTTAAGATAGAAAGTATTCAACTGTTAACTATTTTTAAATTACTAACTATTCTGATAAATTTAATAAACTATTAATTTCATTATATTATTTTATCTTGATGTAAATTGAGTTGATACATTAGTAGTTGGTTAAGTGAATTTGAAATTCATATTACCCGTCTGTCTCTACAACAATTACATAAGATAATAGATTCATTTAATTAGATTGTTTCTTATATATTGTCTTAAATATTCATATATTTATTTCAGTGTTTACCCTATTTTAGATTAGTTCAAAAGATTCTAATTATAACGAGTTTGGAAAATTTTCAAATTACAAGCAACTTTTGTAAAAAAATAAAATAATAATTTAAAACCGTGCATCGTATGAGTATAACCCTCTCTCTCTCTCTCTATATATATATATATATATATATATATATATATATATATATATATATATATATATATATATATATATATATATGGGTCTTTATTAAAATACTCCTTCCCTTTTCAAATTATCATCCTCTTTTTCTTTTTCGTCCGTTTTAAAATAATTGTCTTCTTTTAAAACTTTCCCTTTTAGAAAAACACTTTTAACACTTTACCCTTACTTTTTCTACTTACTTTAATTATGAAAACATGCTCAAGTGCATTAATAAAAACCACATATTTCATAAATATTTATAATACAATTAATTATTTTTTTCTTAAACAGTGTGTTGGGTCAAAGATGACGATAATTTGAAAATGGATGGAGTATTGATGTATGGTTACCTTTTAATGAGTTATTATTAAAGTAGTTCAAAAAAATCTAACCAAAATTAATAAAGGACAAATCACAGAATTGGTCCCTCGACTATAGGCTGGTCACAGTAATAGTCCCTTAACAATTTTTTGTCAAAATTAGGTCCTAAGAGTATGAAATGTTCACAACCCTAGTCTTTTTGATGGATGTCGTTAGACAAATACCGTTAAGTTGCTAATGTGCATTAAGTAAGTGCTAAAGTGAAATTTTCTCAAACCTAACTTATATTTCAATTAATGTTTAAATCACAATTTGGTCATCCTACTTTCCCACTTTTTGCAATAATGTGACTCTACAATTTATTTTTTCAATTTAATCATTGTACTTGGAAACATATAGCACGTTCATCACTTCATCCAATTTTTTGGATGGAAAGCTTGAAACAATTGTAGAAACCTAAAAATATCCTTTGGGCTTAAATCACAATTTGGTCACCCTACTTTTCCACTATTTGCAATAAAGTGACTCTATAATGATTTTTTTCAATTTAATCATTCTACTTGGAAACATATAACACGTTCATCACTCCATCCAATATTTTAGATGGAAAGCTTAAAACAATTATAGAAACCTGAAAAATACCCTTGCCTACATTATCAACTATTCTTCAACCATGACAACACTCATCGCTCCAATGTCAACAACATTAGCAAAGATACTTAGAGGGGCCAAATGGGTCAAGCTTGAAATAGAATTTAGACCTAATTGAAAATGAAAACAACCTCAAATGAACATAGATTTGGGGGTCAAGTTCATATTCAAACACGACGATTGAGGGTTGATTTAATTGGGGGGAGAGATTGAAGATGAAGGCTAATGTGGTGGAAACAAAGATGTGGTAGTTGACGCAGAACCTAACTCCAATATGAGATCTATGTATTCCATCTATATAGCTTGACCCAGTATAAAAAAAGCTTAAATTCAGAATAGTTTCAATATTGAAAAGAAAAGTGCCCTTCCGAACCAATCGTGGTATTTGACTTGTTTATCCATCACTGAGATCCTTTTGGACTTTACCTCACTCAGGACGTGTCCAAATTTTCGCACCATAGATCTCTCTCTTCTTCGATAACTCACCAACCTGAGATCTTTCTATTACATCTTTTCCTTGAGAATCAGTCGGGGACCCACAACTAGAGAAGCCCAGATCGTTGAATGAAACAATGTTTTTTTTGGGGGGGGGGTGGTTAAGCTTATGGCGAGTTGGGATTAGTAGCATCATATAGTGGTAAGTGAGAGCGGCGACGGAGAACAGGATAAGGGAGCTCACGAGCCAGACGGTTTTCTTGAAGGTGTAAAGGAGGCCTAAGACACCGGCACCGATAATGGAGATAAAGACGTTGGCCAAAGTTTTGAACTGGGAAAAGTGGGGTGGGTGGTTGGGTTTGCTGGTGGAGAAGAGAAAGGGGGTAGTGATTTTTTCATTGGGGAGATTGGGGAGGGTGTAGGTGGATTAGGTTGAATTTTCTTGACTTTTGTCAAACACCATGGTTTCTTGACTTTTGTCAAACACCATTTCTTCCCACTTCATCTCTCTATTTCTCTATTTTTTTCTCTCTCTGTAATCTTTAATTTTTTAGACAACCAAGAGGCGAAGTATCTCTTTCACTGTTCTAAAATTTTCAAATTTGAAAATCTTCTTTCAAAAACATAATGTAGTGGCCATGGTAGAATGAAGGGTGAAAAGGGGTTACAGTAGAAAGGGGCTAAAAATTTTTTTTTTTGTTTGTAGAGAGTTACCTTATTGTGAAAGTGGGAAAGTATGGTTGTTTTGTTCAGAGGGTATTTTAGTCTTTTTAACCATTTTCATCCAACATAACGGACAGAAATTGCTTGAGTGACCTTATTGAATGTCCAATCAAAGTATAATGACTATGACTAAATTGAAAAAAAAATGTAGAGTCACCTTATTGCAAAAGGTGAGAAAGTAGGGGGATCAAATTGCAATTTAAATCTTCAATTAATTATCAAGTCAAGACCCTAGAGTTTGAAAAAAATACTTAGAGGCCTTCATCCCCAAAACCGTGACCCATCTCCATTTTCCCCCAAAACCACCACAACCTACTGTCTACCAGCCAAGAAAAAAAATTGGGCTCCTCCACCTCTTTCCCCTTTCGACCTCAATCTCGAATATAACCCATTATTCAATGAAAAAGCAACCTCACCAAAAGATGTTCCAAAGCCAGTTGCAAACATCACTCAAGAATTAGACAGCATCAATGAAGAAAGGGAAATTGAAGACGATGGGATTTTGTGTGATGTATGTCAAAGCACGGATGGAGATCCGTCCTATCCAAACGTATTTGTGATGGCTGGATTTAATAAGGCTGCATGTATTTGGAATCCTAACCATTTTTAATTAATTACCTAAAATACCGTAATAAAGAAACTAGGTCTTTGTTTTTTTTTCGTTAAACATATTGGGGTCTGAAGCAAATAATCCATGTTCTGAAAACTTATTACGATCAGTTTCTTAAATCAAGCCCAGGTATTTCAAAATCAAACCCATTTATAAGTGTGGTGTTGTATGTCTATATCTATATGTTCATGGCTGTACTTAATTGGAAATAATAGGATTCCAGAAAAAGATTGATTGCGTGATTGTAGGGTTCCTATTAAGTAAGGTGTTTGATCAAATTCCTAATCTAAATTTTGTTTATGCTCTGAAAATCCATGGATGAACTGTTTGTGAGTTGGGTTTCTCAGGGAATACATTAAATTGTTTGTTCAAATGCCTTAACCAAATTTTTGTTCATGCAGTGACAACTCCATGGATTAGAGATTGTATGCGAGTTGGGTTGTTTGATAAAGAGCTAAACTCGGTTTACGGTTTGAAAACTCAAGAGTTACAGATGTTACCATGGCTGCTGTTGTGTTGTCGTTATCTATTTTGCTCTTTAGTTCAGTTTCTTAATCATTTGAGAAAATGCTCATAGACCGATTGTGATTCTACTGCTTTCTTCTTCAATTAGAAACATTTCACAACACTTGGCTGGAAGACAGTATGTGGTGGTGGTTTTGGGGGAAAATGGAGATAGGTCACGTTTTTAGGGAAGAAGGCCTCTAAGTATTTTTTTTTCAAACTCTAGGGTCTTGATTATTAATTGAAATATAAGTTAGGTTTGAGAAAAATTCACTTTAACTCTTACTTAATGTACATTGACAACTTAACGTTATTTGTTTAACGGCATCCATAAAAAGAACTAGGATTGTGAAAATTTCATACTTTTAGGACCTAATTTTGATAACAAAAATATATTAATGGACTATTATTATGACCGATATATAGTCAAGGGATCAATGTTGTCATTTGCCCATTAATAAAATTGGTGGCTCCGACAATGGGACCAGTTGAGAGGGGGGTGGGGGAGGGAGGCAATGTTGTTTGGCCAAAAGAGGTACCATTTTGACATTGGCCAAGAGAGGTACCATTTTGGCTGTGCATTGCATGATCCGTTTGTGTTTGACAGCCTGTGGATGAAAGGACTATTTCGCAATTAAAAAATCTAATACAATATCTTTTACATTGAGAACAAAAGGACAGCATTCAATTTAAAATTTGATATTATTTTATTATTATTGTTGTTATTATTATTATTATTATTATTTTAGACAAAAGGACAGTATTCACTTTTAAAATCTTATTTTATTATTATTATTATTATTTTACACGTCTTTCAATCTTTTTATATTTATTGGCAAGATTTAGTAATGTCAACACAATCCCTCGACTTTTGAAATTACAGCATCATCCATCATCTGTATAAATCAAGATTGTCACGATTTAGATTTTTAGTATTAAAACTATCACTTTTCAACATAAAATATGTCATTTTTTGGTATAAAATATGTCAGTTTTCAGTATAAAATGTGTCATTTTGCGTTTTTAATAAAAATATCTTTTTTTCTTTTAAAATGTTACTTTTTAGCCTTAAATATGATTTTGGTCTTAAATGTGTCATTTTGCTTTGAAAAATGTTACTTTGCATTATAAATGAAAATCGTCTCTTTTTGACTTGAAACGATGAAAGTGTCACTTTATAGTATTGAAAGTGTCACTTTATATTATTGAAATGTCATATTTTAGTATTAAATATGTCACTTTTGGCCTAAAAGTATCACTTTATCTTATAAATGAAAATAATCACTGTTAGTTTTAAAGTATTACTTTTTAACATTAAAGTAGTCACTTTTGGTTGTAAAAGTGTTACTTTCAATTTTCATGAAAATTATCACATTTTTTCACATAAAAAGATTCACTTTTAAACTTAAAAGATGCCACTTTTGCCTTTAGATGTATAGTTTTTGTCTTGATAACGAGTCACTTAATATTTTATTAACGTCTGTTAAGGTCCATCAAACATCACAAGGCAAATGAGGCTAACAGAGGGGCACCGGAGAAAAATGAGAAACATCTCATTCATGTGCTGTCAGCCTTAGCGAGCTGACATGTGGCGCGCCCCTCCTTGTGCGACTCGCGAGCTTTGTAGTCGGGCTTGGGTCGATCCACAAGTTTCAACCACATTTGTTCGATTTTTAGCCCATTTTCTGTCACATTTTGACCCTTATTTTACTGGGTAATTCATGGTTGTTGTTGATATGTTATCCGCTCTATCAGCCTTTTTTCATCATTTTTGGGGCTCCATCTTATGAATTTAGGATTCATAAGACCGTCTTACACAAGATTTTGCCTTAACAAAATGTGAGTTTATAGTAATTAACCAAATTTTAGGGATAATTTATAAAAGTAAAATTTTGATACGTTGTAAGTATAAGTATTTTATTACCCAAATACCCTAAATGCATAAATTGATACAAAACAACTAATGTTTTCATATCACATATAGTGTGTGTGTGTGTATTGTTGGGGATTTGCACACAACACGACAAATGAGAGATGCGTAATTCAATGTGAATTACACAAGTCCGCAACACTTTGATCTATATTTGAATATTTGTTTAGAAATCACAAAATAACAAGAAATAATTCATGGAAAAAGAAACACGAACACACAGATTTATGTGGTTCGGCCAATTAAGTGCACATAAAAGCTACATCCACCAGCAACAATGATCAATCTTTCACTATAAAAAACAATAGAAAGTATTACTTACAATCTTGATACACCTATCAAGCAACGAAGAAAATAATAATAATTACTGCTCTCTTGATGCAGACATTCTCGCACTTCATTATCTTAATGTTTGGACCATGCTCGCGGAAAGAAGCGTAACTTTCAACTCTGGTGGAACCACGAGGCCCGCCGTATAGCAAATCTATACTTAGAACCAAAAAACGTCGTTTAAGCAGTGTTACGGGCTTAAGGAGTTTTTAGTTAATTTACAGGATTTTTTTTTAATTTTTACTTTAATTGTTTTTAGGATTTTGAGACCTATTTAAATTTTTTAGGGTTTGTTTTGAGGTAGTTTTTGTTGTTTAATAAACATTGTTCTTTTATTCCAATGCCTAATATCAACTAGGATTGATACCTGAATCGCGGTAGGTTGTATTCCTCAACGAGATTTGAAAGGTCAACAATCGGTAGTCGTGTGTGATGTCAATGATGTTGGTATGTATCATTTACTTTCTAAGGTTTTTGCTACATCATCCCTCAACCGAAATTTGTGCAACCTCCACACTAGGAAAAAATACGCCACATCTCTCTTATTTTTTCTCTCTCACAAAGCTGCGTTCGCATCACCTTTTTCTTCACCAAAACCAACTACTGCGGCAGCCCTAAGAGAAGAAACACATCGGCAATAATTTTCCAAAACTCTATGAAACCATAATTATAGCAAAGACCCCCTCTTGTTTTACATCCTTAATTCCACACCCTTTAGGTTGTAATTTCTAAAGAAAAAAAAAACTCAACAATCTCCACCTTTTTATGAGGAAATTTTCAGACATTATCAAGCACCATCCATCTGTCGTCATGCTCCATAAGAGCCACATCATCCACAAGGAAACTATATTCAACCATAGAAGTCAAACAAAGACCTCACAAGTCTTTATCTCCCAAAGGACCGAATAACCCAAACTCAATAATAGAATATTGCTATAAATAGCATGTGCCAACGCGGAAAATGTTGAATCTCTCAACTTATAGCATGTGCCCACGCCAAAAGCTGAGAGTTCTGTAATTTACCCGAGCACCCGCGTCTTAAACAAAGTGTTGAATTTATCCCCGTGACCACAACATAAACTGAATGAAATTCTAAATTTATTTTTGTGCCCATGCCTTATACTGAGAGCAAGGTTGTACTTAACCACATGCCTTGATGCATGTCTAAAGCCATAAAATGACTTCTTGAGCTTACACACTAAACTCTATTTCCCAGCAACTTCATAACCAATAGGCTGTGGCATATGTATGTTCTCATCAAAATCACTACGCAAGAACATTTTCTTGACATATAATTACCCGAGTCACATATCAAGCTGTGCTACCAAAGCTTAAATGACCTTGATAAAAGTGTGTCTCACCATTGGAGAGTTGAATTCAACAAAAGCCATACCTTTCTTCTGTGTATATCACGTAGCCACCAATCTTACCTCATAACATACACCTCAAAGTTTTCAATTGTGATTTGGTGAACCATATTTTACTCTATGAACCCATTTGCAGCTAATAACCTTCTTCCTGTGTGAAAGCTTCACAAGTTTCCCATACATTGATGCCTTTCACTTTTCACCATGTATGTCTGACATAGCAAGCCTAAATGAAGAAGATTTATCACTACCACCACCGATGCATATCAAACATAGTCTTTTACATAACTTGGTTAATGCCTATTCCTAGATTCTCTTTGTTCTGCTCTAGATGGCTCACTTTCTTGCTGTTGTATAGGTTCTTCTATAGTGACATCCATCTTGATCTCTGTATCAACTTCATTAACATCAATCTCATCGAAATCAGTTCCATAACCCGCTGCAGACGAAAAACCTCCCACATTTGTTGTAGGAGCATAATTTGATGTATCTAATGCAAGTAGCAAAAATGACCCTGTAATATCAAGATATGGTGTCTTTAGAGAACTAAGCTCCACCTGTAAATAATCATCCACTGTATCTGTTGTTTCTCATGAATATCTTGATTTGCATTTGTTCATTCATTACATTAGGTTTTATACTTAGTGGCTAAATGGGTTGCGTACCAGTTAGCGTAGCAACTAAGTATACAACTTTGCCTTAGAATAGTTTTTATAGACTTCACAGGTTCAGCGGAAGACTTCGATTGAAGGCTTCACGGGAAGACTTCAAGCAGCCTCCTGCGGCGGACCTAGTCTGCACTCGGATTACATGACGTGTCCAAACTCTTCAATACATCAAGCTTTGGTGGATTATTTTAATTCAACATAATTCAGTTTGAATTTGAATTAAATCATCTCCAGATCGGCGCTTGACTTCTCGAACACGTCCCTCCAGTTTTTTCGAAAAAGCATGAAGACTTTCGGGTCTTGAAAAGTGACAGAGCAGGTAAAAAGATTGACACATACAGACTGTACCAACTATTACAGGTCCGCAACTCTAATCGCTCACCTGCTCGTTGATGCAAACAACTCTTTGTCATTCCCTGCTCAGCATCAGTTGAAGATGAAATCAACAAACAATTCAATGCATTTAATGCATTCAACCTAATAGAGTTGTTACTCACTTCGTCTTCTCCAACGATCTCAAGAATGCCCATCTATAAATACTGTCATTAAAGACTGAAGAAAAACAATGCTCTGAATCTATCCAACAACATCAAGCTTTATACTTATTGTATTCAAGAGATCATCAACTGATCAAAGAAGTGCTCAACAACAACAAGAAGATCTGCATCAATTGTTAATCATTTCCTTCTTATTGTTGTTCATACTACTATTCTTCTGCACATTGAATATTCTGTTTTTTCCAGATATTCAATTTCCCCAACCCCAAACACAAGTCAAATATTTTGTACACGATCCATTAGACATTTCTGTAATAGAACTAGTGGAAAAACATAGGGCACATTTAAATCCAAGGTTGATTGCCTTGGTGGTGGACGTAGCACTCTTTATAATGCGAACCATCTCAAAATACTTGTGTTCGTTACTTAATGCTTTGCGCTTTTTTCATATCTGTCAACTTACTCCTTAAGCAGCAAACTTGAGTAACCAGCTAAGTCTACGGGTAGTGCTTCACCAGCAGACTTTATCTGTCTTCCTTGCAAGACTTGCGCTACTTCAATCTTTTCAATAGATTGCAAGTGCTTGTTTTAGGAATCAATACAAAAAGTTTTAAGTATTTAATAAGCTATTCAACCCCCCGTCCTTCTAGCTTATAATTGTGCCCATTGGGACTAACAATTTGTATCAGAGCTTAAGTTTTCGAAAACTAGTTTTTCCAAGATTAAACTCTTGAGAGACATGATCCAAAGGTACAAACATACTACATGCTACCTATGTCAAATGCGAACCACGTCTCAATATTGGACGAAGGCCATTTCAATGTTTGGAAGGATAAGATAATGCGTTTTATGAATTATGTTGACAACATGTTATGGAAGTACGTACTACCAGGACCTTTTTTTTTTTTTTTGGGAAGCAGGGCGGCACCTGCGGAATATCATAAATAAAAAATGGACATACAAACTGGAGGGGGACAACCAGTCTTACCCATAAAAGGGGGGACAAAGGAGTTTGACCTCGAAAAGGGGAAAACAACAATACAAAAAACTAGCAACATCCTCATTTCTTACGATAGTTAAAAAAATCCCAACACATCATGTTGTAGAGCCTGACGAACCTCCCCAGGTAATTGAGAGACCCTGCTGAAATCACAAGCACCCCTTTGATGAGTAGAAAACGCCAGCCTATCCGCAACGAAATTTTGCTCACGAAAAATATGCTTAAGTTGGTAATTTCCTACCAAGGAAGAGCAAGAGCGAAACTCATAATGGAACATCCAAGGACATCCATGATTACCCAAGACTGCAGAAACAACAACAATGGAATCTGATTCAACCATTACATTCTCCAACTGAAGCTAATGACAAAGAACCAAACCATCCCTTAACGCAAGAAATTCTGCCCCCGTGTTAGTTCCTTGACCATAGGAATGACCAAAGCCCGCAATAAAGTGACCCTGAGCGTCCCTAATAACCCCTCCACCCGTAGCCACACCCCCCCATAGAAGAACCATCCACATTCAGTTTATAATAATGATCTGGCGGGGGACTCCAACGAACCCATAACCCCTTCTGTACTTTTTGGATGAACAATAGGGAGACCAAGAAAACTCAAACTACGAGCATCACTAGGCTTTAAGATAGATTTAGGAGTAAATAAACGAAGCATATTCTGAAGACCTTCCATAACCTGTCTGTGAACCAACTCAGCACGCATAGGAGAGTTAACGAAAACAACCCGACAACGAGCCTTCCAAATAGCCCAACATGTATGTAACACTATACCCACCTGAATACAACCAAACTGAGATCTCATCAAAGCGTTGTCCGTCCAAATTTGAAACAGATGCCCAATGGAAGTATAAGTATCAACCTTGTTAAAAGGGAGGGCAAACCTTTGCCAAAGGTGGCGGGCAATTTCTGAATGCAGAAAAAGATGGGAGAGAGATTCCCGATTAGGATTAACAACACAGCAAGAACATCGAGAGACAACTGGGACCTGTTTCAAGTGCAATTGCAAATCTACGGGGATAGCACCATGAAGAAGTTTCCAACCAAACGCACTGACCTTGGTAGGAATCCACCCCTTCCAAATTTTAGAAGTCCAAGGAAGAGTAGCGTGACGCTGTCGAAAGTGGTTCCAATAAGCTTTTGTCTCAAAATCCCCAAAATTAGTTAAAATGAAAACCAACCTATCCGGAGAGTTGTCCTAAAGAACGGTGCGATTGATAGCGGTGTGAAGATGGGGAGGAACTAGCAACAGCAGAGAAGGAAAATTCATGAGAGCCTGCCGAACGGAAAGCCTAGCATCCATAGGGAGAGGACCAATCAAGCGGCATCCCAGCCAGTTATCATTCCAAAAAGAAACGTATCCCCTACCAATTACCCAGCGGCTGAGCGAAGAAACATCCGAAATATGAGAGTGGATAGATCGCCAAACATGTGAGAATGTCGCTGGAACGTAAAAATGGTCCACTGTACGATACTTTGAAGCAATAAAACGAGCAAAGAGGCTATTGCCTTGTAGAACACTCCATGCCAACTTAGAGTGAAAAGAGTCTCGAATTTGAACCAATGAACGAAGGCCCAAAAGAATAATCAGAATGGATTGAGGACGATAGAAAGCTAGTGGAGCTAGATAGTAAAGCCATAAACATCATAACTAGCTCACTAGACACCATCACTTACCAACAAGTGATTCGGTGTACTACTGCCAAAGAGATGTGGGAAGCTCTTATCGAATACTTGGAAGGAGACCAAGATACAAGAGACAACCGGAAGTACACCTTCATCCAACAATTTGATTCTTTCAAGAAGGATCCCAAGGAAACCTTGAGACAAGCATACGATCGCTTCAACGAGGTAATAAATAGTTGCATTTCTCTCAACAAAACTTATGACAAGAAAGAAATGAACATGAGATTTCTAGGCTCTCTAGATAGTCTTTGGCATGTTAAGACTACCGCCATGAAAGAATCTAAGAACTTAAATGAAATGACTCTCCGTAGTCTATATGCAAGTCTAAAGTTTTACGAGCTCGAAGTTAATCAAGCTCTAGAGTAAGACAAACAGTTCAAAACTCTATCCTTGCCAACCATGGTACAAGAAGAAACCCCAGTTGAAAACAAACCTTCTACTTCCTCTAGTGAAAACGATTTTCTTTCAGATGAACAATTTGCCATATTCGTTAAACGTTTTAAAAAATTGCAAAATATGGAAGGAAGGACACACACCAGCATCCTTTTAGAAAATCTGCTGAAAGCCCATCTAACAATGAGCTTGTGTGTTATAACTGTAGAAAACCTTTTCATTTTGCATCTAAATGTCCAAAGCCAAAATTCGAAGCATACCGAAAGCCTCTTTATAAAAAATCTCAAAAAGGTATGTTGGCTGAAGACATTGAAGAGAAACATGTTGCTACATGGTTAGAGACAGATTCAGAAGAGGATGAGGACGATTGTGAGCAAGCCATTATATGCTTAATAGCTCATGAATCAAGTCCCACCTATGACTCTTGAACATGAAGTCGAAATCTCACCTAGTCCCTTAGTAAAGGGTGAGATCAACTGTGAAAACTTCAGTAAAGAAGAACTGCTCAAGGATAATCAAGAAATGCTTGAGGAGTTCAACTCTTTCAGAGTAGCCTATATAAAACTCGCAAAGAACTTTGAAAATCTTGCAGCTGAGAAATCTGTGCTGATAGTTGAGATTCAAACTCTCAATAGCTGTCAATAAGAGAGTATCAAGCTAAAAGGAGAAAACAAACTTCTTTATGACAAAGTTGATTGCTTAACTGAGCATATCAAAGGGCTAGACCTGGAGAAAATTGCCTTGCAAAAGACAATTGACTCCCGGAACAGCTTTAAGGAATCCTCTCTAGTAAAAAGTCAAGTGGAGATAAATCAGGCTTAGGCTATAATGATGAGCCCAGCATTGCATGCTCTTCTGTCACGTAGAGAAAGGTGAATCCTCTGAGACTGCTGATGATATTTCCTTCTCCAAACAGACCTTTGGGAACAAGGGTAAACATGGACTTGGCTATAAAAGTGTACCATATGTTTACCCCAAGGCTCCTAAAAGGAAAGCCAAAGATACTGCTTCTGATGAAAAGCTTGTAAAAGGAACGGTAGAGAAATCAAAGTCTGCTGACAGCAACTTTGCTAAAGCAAAGTCTACTAGCGATAGACCTACGAAATCTCTGTTGTCACCCATCAAGTTTGTCTATGAAATGGGTAAGGCACCCAAGTTAAATGATAATAAACTTAAAGGAATTCTGCCAAATCCTCCTAAAACAGTTAACAACAGACCAGCCAGGGCTAAGTCTGCTGGTAACAAATCAAGGAAGATTCAACAGAAACCAATTAAACCTACTGTCAACAAGCTAACTGAACCCAAGACTGCCGTTGGGAAGAAGGAAAGTCACAAGCACTCTACAGCTAAAGCTAATCACTGTCCTCCATGGAATGTTCGTCTATGTCATTCTTGCAATTGTTTAGGCCATCTGGCCCCAGAATGCCTACTAAGGTTCACACCAAAATCTGAGAGACCTAGTTCTCTTAAGGTTAGGTAGGTATGGGTCCCAAAAGGTTGCTAAACCTCAGGACCCAAAAGAAAATAAAGGGGACCTTGTTCCTTTGACTTTTTCAGGTCTGCTTTATGGCTATAGATTCAGAAGACAAGGACATCTGGTACCTCTAAAGTGGCTATTCAAGGCACATGATAAGGAACAGAAGTCTACTCTTAGATATAGCTGAAGATAAAGGTCCTACGCTGATTTTCGACGACAATGCAAGATGGAAAACGATTGGG
This sequence comes from Codonopsis lanceolata, assembly GCA_013146195.2. NCBI lineage: Eukaryota > Viridiplantae > Streptophyta > Magnoliopsida > Asterales > Campanulaceae > Codonopsis > Codonopsis lanceolata. The sequence goes on along the minus strand of CM028377.1, from coordinate 109,164,631 downwards.
TACGACTCAATCACTAGAAGAAGTCTCTCCATCAACAAAGTTTCTCTAGTGAATGGCTTAAAGCATAATCTTCTGAGCATATCCCAATTCTGGGACAAAGGTCTTATCTGCCAATTCTCCTCCAACCAATGTCTTATCAAAGATCGTGAATCCTGCTCAACATTACTGACCGACAATAGACAAGGAAACGTCTATGTTATGGACTTAAACATTCTAGGGAGATCCTCCAGCCTTTGCCTAGTTGCAAACAACATTCGTGACAACAGTTGGCTTTGGCACAAACGTCTCAATCACCTCAACTTCAAGTACCTCTCCATGCTCTCTAAAGATGGGCTTGTCAAAGGTCTACCTATGGTGTCTGTCGACCACGACAGAAGTTGCAAAGCTTGCAAGTTAGGAAAACTCTCCAAGTCTTCCTTCAAAAGCAAGTCAGTTATGTCAACCTCCAGACAACTTCAACTTCTGCACATGGATCTCTTTGGACCAATCACTACAGTCAGTATTTCCGGAGACAAGTATACACTTGTAGTAATTTATGACTACTCTAGATTCACATGGATCGAGACAATAACTTCAAAAGATGAGAGATATGATCTAGTCACCGCTCTTTTCAGAAGACTTCAAACTCAAAAGCTTGAAGACATAAGTGACATCAGATCAGACAACGACACCGAATTCAAGAACAACGGTGTTGAAAGATATTGTAATGACCACGGGATCGGCCACAACTTCTCTGCTGCCGGAACTCCTCAACAAAATGGTGTAGCTGAACGGAAGAATAGAACACTCATTGAAGAAGCAAGAACTATGCTTGCAGAAGCTAGACTTCCAAAATACTTCTGGGCAGAAGCTATTAAATCTGCATATTTTACCCAAAAATCGATCCCTAGTAAACAAATTTCATAATAAAACTCCATATGAAATATGGAGAAGAAGAGCCCCAAATATTGGATTTTACAAAATCTTCAGCTGTAAATGTTTTGTTCTATACAAAGGAAGAGAATATAGAGGCAAATTTGATTCAAAATCAGATGAAGGAATTTTTCTGGGCTATTCCAATCATTCAAAAGCATTTCGCATATTCAACAAAACTTCTTTAAAAATTATAGAATTTGTGCATGTTACTTTTGATGAATATGATCTTTTAGAGCCTCTAAAAGCTCCAAATGTTGCTGCTGATTCTGATGATGTTGAGATAGGTACAAATAGAGATTCTACTTCTACTTCACCCAGAATCCTCCAACTACAAACTCATCTAGTTCTGCTAATCCAGCACGAGCAGCTTTCAACTCTGCTGGTACCTCTTCCAACCCTTCTTTTGACCCCGAACCCTTCTCTTCTGTTCTACCCCAAACACCTTTGCAGATCACTCACCCTTCTTGTTCACCAGAAAAGGAAGGTCTCGAAGATTATATCTCTTCCGAGCCTGATTTTGGTGAATCCCCTTCTCTACCTTCTCCAGATTCGTGAAAGGAAGAACTCTCAAGAAGCGATCTTCCTACAGCTGTTATTGAAACTCAAGACCACCTCATCTCTCAAATCATTAGTGATCTCAACTCAGGAGTTCGTACGAGAAATAATGTTCGAAATGAGACTATGTTTGCCTTCGCATTCGTATCTGAGCTCGAACCAAAGAAGATTGATGAAGCTATCGAAGACCATTACTGGATTGAAGCTATGCAAGAGGAGCTGAACCAGTTTGAAAAATGCAAAGTGTGGAGCTTAGTTCAAAAGACCTACTGGCCATCCAGTCATAGGTACCAAGTGGGTATTCAGAAACAAGAGAGATGAAGATGGAAATGTCACCAGAAACAAAGCTAGACTGGTTGCTCAAGGCTACCGACAGGAAGAAGGAATTGACTACGATGAAACAGTTACTCATGTCGCTAGATTAGAGGCAATCAGACTCTTTCTAGCCTATGCGTCGTTCATGGACTTCAAAGTATATCAGATGGATGTAAAGAGTGCCTTTCTCAATGGGGATCTTCACGAAACGGTATATGTTGAACAACCTCCAGGTTTTGTCATCCAAGACAAGCAGGATCAAGTATACCGACTCAAGAAAGCACTCTATGGCCTCAAACAAGCTCCCAGAGCTTGGTACGAAACTCTATCCAAGTTCTTAATTGAGCAAGGATTCGTGAGAGGAAGAATAGACACAACTCTGTTCATCCTTAAGCACAAAGATCATTCTCTTCTGGTACAAATCTATGTGGAAGACATTATCTTTGGATCAACAAATCAAAGCCTGTGCAAGAGATTCAAGAAACTAATTGCAAAGCAAGTTCGAGATGAGCATGATGGGAGAGCTCACCTACTTTCTAGGACTTCAGATTCAGCAGACTTCAGACGGGATCTTCATTAACCAAACCAAATATGCAAATGAACTTATCAAAAAATTTGGTCTTGATTTAGCTAAAGGATTCGAGACTCCAATGTCTACCGACTGCCATCTTGACAATGATGAGAAGGGAAAGCAAGAGAATGTGACCAAATATCGAGGAATTATAGGTTCACTTCTTTACCTTACTGCCAGTAGACCTGATATAATGTTTGATGTCTGTGTTTGTGCTAGATTTCAGGCAGATCCAAAGGAATCATATTTGATTGCTGCAAAACGTATCATTAGATATGTTTCAACCACTACAAATCTGGGTATCTGGTATTCAAAACGGAACAACTTCGATCTAGTTAGGTACTCCGATACAGACTATGCAGCCTGCAAAGTTAGCATAAGAAGCACCAGTGGGACCTGTCAATTTCTTGGAAATAGACTTGTCTCATGGTCATGCAAGAAGCAAGGATCAGTTGCAAACTCAACCACTGAGGCAGAATACATTGCCGCCAGCAGCTGTTGCTCTCAACTACTTTGGATGAAGCAGCAACTCGTGGATTACAACATCAAGACTACAAATTGTCCCATTATGTGTGACAACACTTCTGCAATTTCAGTCTCAAAGAATCCAGTGATAGACTCAAAGACAAAGCACATTGATATCCATTATCATTTCCTCAAAGATCATGTGGAAAAGGGTAACATCAGTTTGGAATACGTTCCAACTGAACATCAATTGGCTTATATTCTCAGAAAGCCACTGATGCTACCAGGTTTGCTTATTCAAGGAGAAATCTTGGTATGATTGATCCTATAGCTTAAATTATTTTTTTTAATTTACAAGCTTTCTTTCATACCGTCAAACTTAATTGTTACTAACTTTGTTAAATGATATAGCTCAACTACGTCAAAGTTCAGGTTAATATCTCAAATTATAAGTCTATTAAGGGTAAACGGCTTTCTAAAAAGGTTAAGGGGTTTAAAAAGTCACTTTGTACCACTTTTCGAAAATATCTAAAAGTTAAAAATCTTTTGATAGACTCATGTCAATCATCCAAGACATTTTCGCTAAAAATGACTTTGCTTGTCCTTTAATTATATTTTGAACCGCCTTTTTCAAAACTATCACAAACCCTCTCTCTCTCTCTCTCTCAGATTTTATCTCTCTATTCAGCCCTTACTTACCCTCTGCAACTGCTTCGATTTCTTCGATACTTCTCACTTTTACTTCTCTACAACAACAATGGTAAGATTTTCGACACTCACTAGTTTACTCTCTTTGTTATATGCTTAAAATTTCTTCTTTTGAGTCATATTGTGGAGGAATCTGAAAAGACGCTTTGCGTATCTTGACGGTTTCCACCATTGTTGTTATTTCAAAACCTTGAAACAAACAGTGCTCTCTATACTTTGAATACTCATTTTTCTGTGAATCTTTTGTTAATGTTTCTCTGTTTTTTCAACTATCCAAACAATCAAGGGTTTTAATTTTTTTTTCTGAAAATTTATTTTATTTCTTAAAAATGAAATCTTTGGTTGTTTGTTCTGTTTCGAGAAAAGCCCTAATTTATGAAAATGACTGTTGCAGGTGAAATCATGGACAAATGTCGAATTCCGGCAAGAAGGTGTTTGACCCGGAAAGCGTCATTCACCCTGACCCTTCCGTCAACCTCCCTGGGTTTCCTCTCTATCCTCCCCCTCACGACATTATTATGGAGCTGGACCCAAAAATGTACCTGTCAGGCATGTGCATTGACTTGAAGACTATTCAAACATTCGTCGTCGGGGCTAAGATGTGCGACAACATGAACGAGTCTGGGATTCTACCCCTCTTCTGTCTCAACGACGAATACTACAACAATCTTCTCGCTGAGGAATTCTACCAGCGCATGGAGATAAAAATCCACAGACCCCTTCTGTAATTCGTGGATGGATTCATGGATGTCCCTTCTCTCTATCTGTCTGGGTGATATCCAAAATCATTGGTGTTCACTATGGCAGAGACATTGAGATATCCATTGTTGAGGCTAACAGAGCCTGGGAAGCAATGAGGGGAACCAATACTCCGAGGGAACCTCAAGGCAAAATGCCGAGGAATGTCTTTCCCTTGGATGTCTACTGTTCCAGTCATCTGCTGGACAAATCTCTTCTGTTCAAGAATGGAACGCATGACAACTTCACAGCCCAACAGCTCAATCTCACAAGCGCCATTTACCATAGGACTCACCTCAACTATGGCATCATCATCTTCAACGAGCTGAGAGACTACATTGCCAACGTGAAGCACAGTCCATACTGCAAGAGGCCCTTTGTACGACTCATCAACTACTTGCTAAGGGATACGCAAGAAATCAACTCTACCATCACCAAAGATGAGCTCACAAAAGTGGCCAAGGAAAAGTATATGACAGCCACCTTCTTTAATAAGTACATTGAGTACGAGAATAATAGGCGGCAGCAACGAGGGCTACCAAATATTGCTGCTGAAAAGATAACCACACCCACTCCCATGATGATTACGCGCTTCGATATGGATGCGTATTATGCAGCCAGAAAAGCTGCTCGTACAGGCAAAGGAGCTTCCAAGAAGCCAACCTCTGCTGTTGACCATGACATACTACAAGTGGTCAGAGACTTAGCTGATGAGGCAGAGCTGATGTTGAAACGAAGACAGGCTCTTAAGGCCAAGAAGGCGACTGGTTTCTCACCAGATGAAACAAAAAGCTTGGCTGATATCATTTCCAAGAACAAGGTTGATACTTCCAACAAGGCCAGGCAGGAAGCGGAACTAGACGAGCTTCAGGTCAAATGGATTCTCAAGGAACTCAAGGCCAGTAGACGTGACAAGTTTACTAGCAGCTCCTTTGCTGCTGCTAGACAACCATCGTCTCCCCAGCCATTCAACCCTGAACCAACACCATCCACTCCCAAGCCATCCCAAACTCCAAAACGCAAAGCATCATCTAACCAGCCTTCACCTTCACCCAAGCCTAAACGCAGGCGATTGCGTAAAGGTCTCCTGTCCAAGCCACCAACAGACCCTATCACCACTGCCGATGAAGTAGCTGGATCTCATGTCCAGTAGCTAAGGCAGCAAAGGAAGTCTATTGGCACCCAACCTTCTACCCCTTCTCAACCCAATCCTAATGAGTCATCAACTCAGAGGGAATAAACCCCTCAAGAGGAGCCTATCCCTCAGGAGGAGCCTATCTCTCAAGAGGAGCCAATAACTCAGGAGGAGCCTACCAGATCACACTCTTCATCCCCTCATTCCCTATTCAATTACTCTCTAAACCCTTCTGCCCCATCTTCACCCCCTTGAAATCAAACCAACCCAACTACACCATCTGAACGAAACCAAACCAACACCTCTACCGCGAAATCTCAACCAACCTTAGACTCTGCTGCAATGAAGTTCTTATTTGAACTTTCGTCGGTAGCAGAACTCTTCCCCAAACCCTTTACACAACCTACCCCAATAAAACCAAAAGCCTTTTTCTATCCCGCTCCATCCTTTCTGGTTCTCTACCGACCCACTCCCAACACCTTCAATTATCAGTGATAACTCCGTCACTGATAATCTGTTAGAAGATATGGAGTCAAATTACATTTCTTTTATTGTCTTAAAGGGTGGTATTGAAAAACTATTGAACTATAGTAATGTTAAATGTCTGTGGTACCTAATTCTAGGTCAATATTTAGAAAATGGAGTTAGAAGAATGTATAGTGATAGGGAAGTCATATGCATGTGTGAGATGTTAGGGAATTAGGGGTATCTACATATGTATGTTGAGCATGGAATTGATGAAGGTCTTCCATGTGATGGTCTTCTTACTGGTACACAAGAAAGTTTGGCTGAGTGTTTTATGTTTGATGATGATGTACATGGTGATGATGATGTTCATTGTGAGGATGATGTACATGGTAAGGATGATGTACATGGGGAGGATGATGTACATGAAGAGGATGATGTTCACGCTAGAGATGATGTCAATGTAAATGTTACTGGTTAGCATGATGTAAATGGTGATGATGATTCTAGTGAAGATGAGACTTATACTACAGATAGTGAAGAAGAAAGTGAGTATGAGTACATTGATAATGATGTGATAGAAGCAAGTGATGGGGAAGTGGCTTATACTAGAAAGACATGTATTGATATGAAAACAAATGGAAGGAAAAAAACAGTAGAAGATGAGCATGGTACACCTCGTGATGAAATGACTAAGGATGAGCATATTGCCTTGGATGAGTCATTCATGGCTGACACTAGTTCAGATCTGAGTAGTGATTCTAGTGAAGATGAGGCAAATGTTTTGAAAAAGAAGAAGAAGAAAAGGAAAAAATATGGATCATTCAATTCATACACCGATCCCAACGATATCACCTTCAATGTAGGCATGGAATTTAAGAATGCAGGGGAGTTTAAGGAGGAAATAAGGGCACATGCAATAGAGAAAGGGATAGACTTCAATTTTTTGAAGAAGGAACAAAGGAGGGTGTGTGTAGTTTGCATGAAATCCGCTATATGCCCATGAAGGATATGGGGAAGTCAACCCGAAGGGGTTAAGAGTTTTGAGATAAAAACCATTAATCCACGACATATGTGTAGTAAGAGTTTGAGGAGTAGACAACTCACTGCACAATGGATTACAAGTAGATATTACACAACAATTAAAAGTAATCCATCTTGGAAGCTTACAAAAATGAAGGACATTGAAACAAGGTATAGTTTGGATGTCAGTTTGGGTACTTGCTCAAGGGCTAGAAGAAATGCATTGGGTGCTGCACTGGTTCAATGAAGGAACATTATACCAAAATATGGGATTATAGAAATGAGCTGACGAGGACTAATGAAGGCAATACTGTAGAGGTATATTGTGTCCTGAACAATCCTGCATATGGTTCTGTATTTCAAAGGTTTTATGTGTGTTTTAATGCCCTGAAGAAAGGTCTATTGACTGGTTGTAGGAAGGTCATAGGATTGGATGGGTGTTTCCTAAAAGGTTGTATGAAAGGAGAATTGCTTATTGCAGTGGGAAGAGATGGGAATGACCAAATGTTTCCAGTGGCTTGGGGAGTTGTGCAAGTGGAGAACAAAAATTCTTGGGGTTGGTTTCTTTCTCACCTAATAAAGGACTTGGAAATGGAGGATGGTAAGGGATGAACCCTCATTTCAGATCAACAAAAGGTACCTTTAATGCTTTTTTTATAAGTGTAGAAGTATATATATATATATATATATATATGGACTTGTGATATCTATTGCTGAGATGCTGCCTTTATGTGAACATAGGGCATGTGCTAGACATGTGCATGCTAACTGGTCAAAAGAATTTAGAGGGTGCAGAGTATAAGAGTCATTTCTGGGAAATTTCTAAGTCAACTAACATGGACAACTACAACACCAACTGTGAGAGATTGAAAAAACTGGATGAAAAGGCCTACACTGATTTGATACATAGAAATCAAAGTAAGTGGTGCAAGGCTTTCTTCTCAACTGAGAGTAAATGTGATAACTATGAGAATAACATGTCAGAGGGGTTCAATGGGTCCTTACTGGAAGCTAGGTCTAAACCATTAATTTATTTGTTCAAGCATTTGAGAATGACAATGATGACTAGGCTACATAAAAGAAGAGAATGGATCGCAAATCATTGGGATAGGATATGTCCTCGGATTAGAAAAAGAATTGAATTAAACATATCTGAAGCTAGAATGTGGACTGCTACCTATAATGGAAACAAGAAGTTCCAAGTGGACTACATGAAATAGGGGTATGTTGTTGACATTAAAAAAATGACATGTACTTGTAGATCATGGGATTTAAGTGGAATCCCATGTTGTCATGTGATCGATGTATTTTATACGTCGATTTTATATGCTTCTATGACTTAAATTATGCTATTTCACGAGGCTTTTGGCTACTGATATATGTTTTCGGTGAGTTTTGTAAGTTTCAGGGTTTTTAGTGAAAATATGCGAAACTCCAGGGTTTTATATGCAAATTCCAAGAAGGGCCAAAGAAGAAAATTGAAGAAGAAACGAAGACTGTCAAATCTGGAGACCTTGCGACCGCAAGGTGGGCGATGATGAGAAGCGAAATCAAGGCCGGGACACTTTGGAGACCTTGCGGACACAAGGTACTCAACACCTTGCGACCGCAAGGTGGCCAGAATGCGATATTTTCGTATTTTCACACAGAGATTTGATTGGATTACAACTCCTGAGTATATATTGAAGTTGAATTCCGAGAGCCAGAGGGAGAGACGGCTGGAAACAGTTTTAGGTAGATTTTAGGTAGTTTTTAGATTGTATAACATAGTTAGATTGTGTAATTACAAGTATTGAAGATCAAATCATGTATCTGTTCATCTCCATGTGCTGTTCATTGTCTATGATGAACTAAATCATCCATAATCTAGGAGGTGGGAGGTAATTTGTATCGAATTTATGTTTTGATTCTTATATATGTTCATTCAATTCTTGTTGATTGTGGTGTTTATCAATCCCTATATTATATTGCTTTGAACAAATGAATGTAATCGCAAATAATAAAGGCCTAGAGGTGCGGATAACTGCATGACCAATGTGCATATGTCGTACACTGGCTCACCATCACAATAAATTGGACCTATCGATGCACGAGAGTGATAAGTTAGGGCCAGGTTTATACATGATCTAGGTGACAGATAGATCATAAATCTAGGTGACAGCTAGATTAAAGTTCTTGTGCTTAGGATATAGAATGGATGAATGTTGCGGGGATGGAGGCTGAACCAATAGTTCAACATACTATATCTATCTTTAGTGAACGAACCCAAGAAATTAAATGATAATTATTATGAATTGAACATAAAGGAGATACAAGTGAAACCTATAATCCTAGATTGCCACCCACCATAAGATCTTCATATCTGTAATTACTGCTAATTAGTTAAACATCTAAATTTAAATAGTAGTTAGAATAGAAATAAATATAAAAAACCCCTTTAGATTAATAAATTGCTATCAATAAATTGCACTGTTCGTGATCACTTGTGTCTGTGGGTTCGACCCTTGCTTCCAATGCTATTTTATAATAGTATTGTCCACTTGCAAGGAAAAAGATTAAATAAAACATCGATCAAGTTTTTGGCGCCGTTGCCGGGGACAAGCTAGTTCACGTAGTTAGTTTGTTGGTAGCGTAGTTTTTAATTTAATTTAGTTTTTAAGTTATTTTCAGTTTTTATAAAAATAAAAATTCAAAAAGATTTTATTTTATTTTTAATAGTTAGTTGTTTTTAAATTGCTTTAGATTTATTTTTATGCAAGGTCGTCGATCTTTGAATCCTAAATTGGTAGAATTGAATCAAGATATTAATAATATTAGAAGAAATCAAGAAGTCTTTGAAAATCTAGATCTCGAGTTTGATAATCAAGAACAATTGAATCAAGAGGATCCTCTGGTTGATCCTACAATGGAAGAAAATAATAATAATCGAAATCCTGAAAATCCAGTTAACCCAGTTAACAGGAATCAAAGAGAAGAAGAACCTGCAAGAAGAAATATGGAAGTAGTGGTAAATCAAAGAATTATTAATGACTTTAGTATACCTTCATTAAATGTTGTGACATCATGTTTATTCTTGCCAGATGCTATAAGGAATTTTGAATTAAAAGATCATTATTTTAATTCAATACCATCTTTTCATGGAATGCCTCATGAAGATCATGTCAGTTTTTAAGAGAATATGAATACATGATGAGTACTTTACGTTTAGGAGGGTTGACTGAAGATCAAATTAAACTGAAATATTTTCCCAGTGCATTAAAAAAGTTGGCAAAGTGATGGTTTATGAACTTAACACCTAATAGTGTTTATACTTGGGCTCAATTATATGATTTGTTTATGAGTAAATTTTACAAGCATGCATCTCTTACTGAATATAGAAAACAAATCATGTCATTCCAAAATGAACCAGATGAAACATTCCATGAGTCATGGGATAGATTTAAAAATCTGCTCATTATGTGTCCTCATCATAATTTGGCTCAACATGTGTTAGTGCTTCAATTTTATCATGGTCTTTCGCCAGGCTTAACTACTGCCCCTATTTTATCCGGCCCTGATTGGTCACTTCGTTTTGAAATCATGTGTGATGCATCAGATTTTACGATTGGAGCCGTGTTAGGACAAAGGGTAGATAGAAAGTCTCATGTGATCCACTATGCTAGTAGAACTCTAAATGATGCATAATTGAATTACACAACTACAGAAAAAGAGTTTTTAGCAATAGTATATGCTTTAGAAAAATTTAGATCATATCTGTTAGGATCAAAGGTGATAATATTTTCTGATCATTCTGCATTAAAATATCTGTTAAGTAAGAAAGATGCTAAACCAAGATTAATTAGATGGATGTTATTGTTACAAGAATTTGACATTATAATCAAAGATAAAAAGGGAACCGAGAATGTCGTAGCCGACCATTTGTCTAGATTAGAATTTTCACCCTTGCTTGAACGTCAATTTCTTGATGATCCTGTTCCCATAAATGATGATTTTCCTAATGAGAAACTTTTAGCAATTAAAGATTCAGACCCTTGGTATGCTGATTTTGTCAATTACTATGTGTCTGATATCATTAATCCTGATTTTGATCATTATGAAAAGAAGAAATTTTTGTCTGAAACTAAAAATTATTTTTGGGAAGCACCTCATTCATATAAAATTTGTTCAGATTCTTTAATAAGGAGATGTATTCCAGAAAAAGACCAACAAGGTATTATGGAATTTTGCCATGGATATTCTTGTGGAGGTCATTTTAGTGGAAACAAAACTGCTAGAAAAATTTTGTAATCTGGTTTATATTGGCCTACTGTTTTTAAAGATTATGAACTATTTTATATAACATGTGATAAGTGTCAAAGAACAGGTGGAATAGGAAAGAGAAATGAAATGCCCTTGCATATTAATTTGGTTGTCGAAATCTTTGATGTTTGGGGTATTGATTTTACGGGTCCTTTTCCAGTGTCAAACAATTGTGAATATATTTTAGTAGCAGTTGACTACGTATCTAAATGGATTGAAGCAGTAGCAACCAAGACTAATGATGGAAAACAGGTTAAATTAAGTAGAAGATTTGTTTGCGATATGGAGTACCTAAGGCCATAATAAGTGACCAAGGGACTCACTTTACCAATAAGCTGTTGAATAATGTTCTTAAGAAGCATGGTGTAACTCACAAGCTAGCTACACCTTATCATCCTCAAACATCTGGCCAAGTAGAAGTTAGCAATAGACAGTTAAAAGCAGTATTAGAAAAGACTGTTAGGCCTAATCGTAAAGATTGGGAATCTAAACTTAAGGATGCTTTATGGGCATACCGAACTGCTTTTAAAACCCCCATAGGAATGAGTCAATATAGAATGGTATATGGCAAAGCTTGCCATTTACCAGTTGAAATTGAGCATAAAGCCTATTGGGCTGTTAAAGAATTGAACTTAGATTTAACTTTGGCTGGAGAGGAAAGATTGTTTCAATTAAATGAACTAGCAGAACATAGGTTGAATTCGTATGATAATGCAAAGACATATAAAGAAAAGACCAAGAAATATCATGACATGGGGTTAGCCAACAAGATGTTTCATCCAAGGATGAAAGTGTTACTTTTTAATTCTAGACTTAGGCTGTTCCCCGGAAAGTTAAAATCTAAATGGTCTAGTCCTTTTATAATCGTACGAATCTATCCTCATGGAGCATTTGATATTCAAAATCCTAAAAATAATGAAATTTTCAAAGTTAATGGACACCGACTCAAGCCATACATAGAGCCGATGTCAGTTGAACGAACAATTGAGTTAATCCGTTTGGCTGACAATGAACCACCCCGGGATTAGGCTTGCAGTTTGGTCGAGCCAAAGACGTTAAACAAAGGCGCTAAGTGGGAGGCAACCCACTATTTTGAATGTTATTTCTTTTGAAGTTAGTTTAAATATGCTATTCTCCGTTAAATTTATTTTTCGGACATTTAATTTTTAAATATGCCAAAATTCAAGTTTGGGGGAGAAAAACATATTAGTGTTGTATTTATATGTTACTAATAATTTTTGTTTAGAATTTTTGTTAAGTTTTTGCAATACAGGAAAGTTAAGAAACATAACGGAAGTTAACGGAAAAGGGCTAAAATGCAAAACTGTTGAAAAGAAAGAAAGGAAATCAAGAAGGAGCAGTTCTGCCCACCTTGCGGACGCAAGGTGTGGGGGACCTTGCGACCGCAAGGTCTTCAGTAAATGTGAATATCGTGCATCGCATCCGTCGAACATGGGGAATTAGCGAATCGAAGCGGTTTGGCGACCACCTTTGGTCGCAAGGTGCGACATACCTTGCGAGCGCAAGCTCCCTTTATATAATGAAGTGTCGAGCCATTTGCAGAAATCACAGAAACTCAAACTCCCTTCTTCTTCAAAGCGGCAGCGCCCCTTCCACCTCCGCCAATTCCGGTGAAAACTCTTCAGATTTTTAAGGATTTCGGCTCCTACTCCCAAGATTGTCTCCCCCCTTCATCACTCATCATCTTCTACACCTCTCACACCAACCCCATTGCATTCCATGGAAGCTTGACGAAGTTTTGAAGCAAGGAGACACCATTGTTACCGACGCCACTCCATTTGCTCTCTCCATTTAAAGCTGCAACTAACAAGTAATCCTAACCCCTCTTTAATTTTTACGTAAAATTCTTGCATGCTAGGGTGTTAGATATTTTTCACGTAGATAAAATTTTGCATGCTTTAGGAATAATTTTTAATTTTAAAATCTTAAAATTTTATTTTTGATAAATATTTAAATTTAATTTTCTCAAACAAAATGTTTAGAAAGCGTAGAAATACCGGTGCTTCGTCCTCCCGCCCTGCTCAGGAGGAGGAACCTAATTTTGACCACACCCGATTTGTGTCCTACGAGGCCTCAGAAAAATATGCGGCCAAACTCTCCAAGTCCTTGGTTCCCGAGGGATTCATTCAGGTGAAGAATTTGGCCTCCGTCCAAATTTTACGGCCCGTAGGTGGGGGCGTTTGACCGACTCTCCGGAAAAGGCAGTTGTCGTGCATATTGTCCGAGAGTTCTATGCCAATGGCAGCATTTGCATAGATGGGGGTGTTTTAGACACCGTTAGTGTTAGGGGCGTTTTAGTAGACTTTTCGCCCCAAAGCATTAACGAATATTTCGGCACCTCCAACTTTGCGGTTGGTGCCGATCATTTTAGCATACACCTCCATCCCCCCATCCCTGTTGAGGTGGTCAATGCGACCATCGCCCTCCCTGGTGTTGTGTGGACCTACAACCGTAATCCACCCTTCGGTCCACGCACCATGGAGGAGTCCTTCTTTCTGAACACGGCCAAGCCCGTGTTCAAATTTGTTTGTGGGCGCCAACATCATGCCTCCAATCACCAACATACGGTGACTTGGGAGAGGGCTGTCTTGACCTACACCATTATGTCTGGTGGGTCTGTTGATGTTGGCCGTCTGATCAACGGCCAAATCAAGACCCTTATTAGAGGTGCCACGAATGCGGGGTTTGCGTTCCCGCATTTGATCACCGAGTTGTGTAGGAGGGCAGACGTGAGATGGCCTAGACACGCGGAGAGGCTGAAGGCTGGTCCGGCCATTACTAGGGCCATTTTGTTTGAGCACCACCAGCAGCCGAGAGTGAGGGTTCCTCATGGGGAGGAACCCCGAAGAAGAGGAGGAAGACCCGCTCGTAGGGATCTCCAATAGACTAGAAGAGGTTTCCCTCGAAGCCCAAATGGCAACTCAACAGTTGGCACAAATTCGTGCCGACCAAAAGCGGTTATTTGGGTGGTTTAACACAGTGGGACAAAATGTCTCCACTTATTACGGGTTGCCTCCTGGCACGATCCCCGAGTTTCGTCCTCATTCGTTATTTCCGCCCGACTCACCTTGAGTCGAGGCCCAAGTTTCATCCTCTTTCGTTAGGTGGACCTGCTATGTCCTTTTGATATTTGTCCTACCTCATCAATCCCCTCATATGTTCCTCAATTTTGAGGACAAAATAGAAATTAAGTTTGGGGGGGGGGATTCTAAGCTTAGAGTCTTAGCAGGTCCTAGCCTAAGGAGCAATGGAGTTGGGCTATGTTTCTAGGGTGAAGAAAAATTTCTTTTCTTGATGACCATTTAACTCTTCACCCTATTTTCCTGTTTTTAATTTTTTCTTATTTTCGGAGGTGTTGCCTTGACCAGAATACACTCACAAAAGAGTCATCGTCATCATCTCCAATTTTCTTATTAAAAAAAATCAAAATCAAAATCAAAAAATATATATAAAATATTTCAAAATTTTCATCCTCAAGTTTAGGTGTGGTAATGCTAGCCGTAGTCCATGAGGAATTAATGCAATGAACCGCATAGCTAGTCCGTAGATCCCTCTGAAATTTACTTAATTTTGCGAAACTTTTACTTTTCTCCAAATTCTTCATGCACCCACACCAGTCATAATTATGGATTGATTAGAATAGTTTTATAAAGTCTATAGCACCTACTTCATTACAACAAGATATGCACAAGAATATGATGCATAGCCATTCAAACATAATTGTTGCATTAAATTGTGACTTAGGGTCAATTGCATGATAGTTAGATCCCTTGGATTTTTCTCATTTATATATCTCAAGCACATTTTCGAACCGTGTCTGCATGTTAGTCTCAATTGTCCCTACCATCTGTCTTAGCGAATACTTATGTGAAATCCAGTGATGCTAAACATTCAACCCCGCAATCCCCATAGTTGATATGATATTTTGTGTGTCTTAATTGCTTTAAAAACTACATGAGCATTTGGCATTAAGAAATGACTTAGGCCATCTTTGGATCATTAGAGCCTAAATATTCTCTGACCTATACTAAAAATATCCCTAGTGTCCCCGTTGAGCCTAATGAAAAAGAATGGAGTGTGCTAAGCACACTATTTAAACCCCCATTCGCCATCGTTTCTACTACCCACATTAACTTAACCCTAAAAGCCTATACACTTTTAGCCTACCCTTTGAGAGAGTAGGATGTGGTGGGGAGATTGATTTTTGGAGGACCATTTCTTTTCAGTTAGGCCATTTTTCGGAAGACTTCTTCTTTTCATCGTCGAAAAAAAAAATAGAAAAAGAAAGAATTAAATATTAATTTGGTCCCTGGACATGTCGAAAATCAATGTTTTGGTCCCCGGACAAAAAAACAATAGAATTTGGTCCCTGGACATGTATTTTTGGTCCAATTTGCCCCCAACCACCGTTAGCGTTAGTTTTGCCGTTTGTTTTCTTTTTAATTGACGATAATGCCCTTGGTCTAAACAAGCGGGAAATAAAGACCCTTTTCGACCCTAACGGTAGTTAAACCCTAAATTCGATTGCAAAAAATTAGTTCGACCCTAAATCAGTCAAACCCTAAATTGGCTATCTTTCTCCCTCTCCATCAACGATACGACCAGGGCTTCGTTTTCATTGCGTTGAAAAGTTGAAAGAATCGAAGACATTGAGGATGTAAATCCAAAAAATTGAAGTCCCTGAGGCTGATTGAAGGCAATTGGTACGAAATCTTCCCATTATATTTTTGATAGGTTTTATTACAGATTATACTCAATTGATAGGTTGTCATGCGAGTGCATCTTCCTGCTCATTCCTTAAAAGTGGTTAATTCATTCTCTAAGAAGAAAATTTGCCTGATTTTTTGTTGTTCCTGTATCCTGTCTATAATGAGTCTGTTTATTCATTGTTCTTTGTGCTTTATATAGGTAAAATAAAAGGGGCTGATTTATCATCAAACAAAAAACAAGAAAGAGTAAACCTTTGTGCAGTGGATATTTTAAAATGTCTGCAGTGGAATCTTTGTGCTTTAATTGATAGTGTTGTTGTCTAGATAACTTAAAAAGTGTGCATTAGCTGATAGTTGGAGACAAAAAGTAAACCTCATCTTCATGCTTTGTCTACCACCATTTAGTGTAGTTAGTTTCCTTATGTGGACCAATCTTCTTTTGCAGGATGGGCATCTTTACTATAGTAGTCTACCATGGGGGTAATTTTGTCAAAGAAGGGGAACATAGGAAATACATTGGGGGGACTTATGATTTATTAGAAGATATGGACACATATTACATTTCTTTTATTGCTTTAAAGGGTGGCATTGAACAACTAATGAATTATAGCAATGTCAAGTGTTTGTGGTACGTAATTCCAGGTCAGGATTTACATAATGGACTTAGAAGAATGTATAGTGATAGGGAAGTCTTATGTATGTGTGAGATGTTAGGGAATGAGGAGTATCTACATATGTATGTTGAGCATGGAATTGATGAAGGTCAGCCATGTGATGGTCTTCTTACTGGTACACAAGAAAGTGTGGCTGATTGTTTTATATTTGATGATGATGTACATGAGGAGGAGGATGTTCATGCTAGGGATGATGTAAATGTTGAGGATGATGTTGAGGATGATGTAAATGTTAATGGTCAAGAAGATGTAAATGTTAATGGTCAGGATTGTGAGCATGATGTAAATGGTCAGGAAGATGTAAATGTTAATGATCAGGAATGCGAGGATGCTGTAAATGGTGAGGATGATTCTAGTGAAGATGAGACTTATATTGCAGATAGTGAAGAAGAAGAAAGTGACTATGAGTACACTGTTAATGATGTCATAGAAGCAAGTGATGAGGAAGTAGCCCAAGCTAGAAAGACAAATATTGATATGAAAACAAATGAAAGGAAAAAACCAGTTGAAATGACTGAGGATGAGCATATTTCCTTGGGGGAGACATTCATTCTTGAGACCGATTCGTAGCCGAGTCGATTGCAGTGAAGATGACATCAAGAAGAAGAATCAAAAAAGGAAAAAATATGGATCATTCAATCCATACACTGATCCCAAGGATATCAACTTCAATATAGGCATGGAATTTAAGAATGCAGTTGAGTTTAAGGAGGCAATAAGGGCACATGCAATAGAGAAGGGGATAGACTTCAAATTTTTGAAGAATGAACAAAGGAGAGTGTGTGTAGTCTGCATGAATTCCACTGTATGCCCATGGAGGATTTGGGGAAGTCAACCAAAAGGAGTGAAGAGTTTTCAGATAAAAACCTATAATCCAAAGCACTTGTGCACTAAGAATTTGAGGAGTAGACAACTCAGTTCCCAATGGATTGCAAATACATATTACACAACAATAGAAAATAATCCATCTTGGAAGATTTCAGAAATGAAGAAGGAGATTGAAACAAGGTATGGCTTGGATGTCAGTTTGGGTACTTGCTCAAGGGCTAAAAGAAAGGCATTGGGTGCTGTTGTTGGTTCAATGAAGGAACACTATGCCAAGATCTGGGATTATAGAAATGAGCTCAGAAGGACTAATGAAGGCGATCGTAGAAGTATATTGTGCCCTGAACAATCCTACATATGGTCCTGTATTTCAGAGGTTTTATGTGTGTTTTGATGCCCTGAAGAAGGGTCTATTGACTGGTTGTAGGAAGGTCCTAGGATTGGATGGGTGTTTCCTAAAAGGCTGTATGAAAGGAGAATTGCTAATTGCAGTAGGAAGAGATGGGAATGACCAAATGTTTCCAGTGGCTTGGGGAGTTGTGCAAGTGGAGAACAAAAATTCTTGGGGTTGGTTTCTTTCTCACCTAATAAATGACTTGCAAATGGAGGATGGTAGGGATGGACCCTCATTTCGTATCAACGAAGGTACCTTTAATGGTTTTTTTATATGTATTATATTGCATGTACTTTAATATCTTGTCATACCCTATTTAACTTATTTTGTTATTCTTCAATGTAATAGGGACTTGTAATATCTATTGCTGAGCTATTGCCTTTATCTGAGCATAGGGCATGTGCTAGACATGTGCATGCTAACTGGTCAAAAGAATTTAGAGGTGCAGAGTTTAAGAGTCATTTCTGGGCAATTTCCAAGTCAACTAACATGAATGACTACAACACCAACTGTGACAAATTGAAAAAAATTGATGAAAAGGCCTACAATGATTTGATGCTAAGAAATCCAAGTAAGTGGTGCAAGGCTTTCTTCTCAACTGATATTAAATGTGATAACTGTGAGAATAATATGTCAGAGGGGTTCAATGGGTCCTTAGTGGAAGCTAGGTCTAAACCACTAATTTATATGTTGGAGCATTTGAGAATGACTATGATGACTAGGCTACATAAAAGAAGAGAATGGATGACAAATCATTGGGATAGGATATGTCCTAGGATTAGAAAGAAAATTGAATTATACACATCTGAAGCTAGGTTGTGGACTGCTACCTATAATGGAAACAAGAAATTCCAAGTGGACTACATGAAATGGGGGTATGTTGTTGACATTCAAAATATGACATGTACTTGCAGATCATGGGATTTAAGTGGAATCCCATGTTGTCATGCCATTGCTGGCCTAGTGAGTATTGGTAAGAATGTAGATGACTATATTCCTAAGTGTTATACAAAGGATGAGTTTTTAAAGGCATATGCAAACAGTATTGAGCCCATAACAGGTGAAAACAACCGGGAGATGATCCCTTGAGGCCCCCAATGTACAAGGCAATGCCATGGAGGCCAAAGAAGAAGAGAGTGAAGGCACCACATGAAGAAGAGGCAAAGAAGACAACCAAGGGTGTACAAAAATTGAGTCAGTATGGGAAACAGATGGTATGTAGTATTTGCAATGTAGTTGGTCATAACAAAAATGGGTGTAGAGAACCAAGGGAAAGTGTAGCAAGTGTCAGTGGGGTCCAAACTGAGGTATGCAGCTTCTATATCTTGTTTTTACATAACACTGTTATATATCATTATTGGTTCTACAGTTCTGAATGTGGATGCTAATTTCTTATAGGCACCTAATACTTCAAAAAAAAGATGTAAATCTACAAAGAAAGAAAAGGAAAAGCCCCAATTGAGAGAGTTTATACAAAAATAGAAATGAAGGAAGGAAGAAGACACCTCGCTACTGCAGTGAGAAGAGAAAAGAGGAAGGCCCAGTGAAGCCGCCAATGTAGAACCAAGACATGATTTTGTTTGGACTCTATGTTTCACCAATGAGAAACATTTTTAAGGTATGTTCGCTTTATCAATATTTGTCTAGACTACACGCTTTACCATTTTCATTTCCTAATTTGTCAACTAACACCGATATGCACTATGTACTTGTTTGTAGACACTGAGCATCTAGGCCTGTCAATTTGGATGCTTATACTCCACCAAATGAAAGACCAAATCAATTTCCAAAAGATGTAGTTGGCCCAAAGAACATCAAGCACAATCGCCTCAAAGAACATCAAGCACAATCGCCTCAAAGAACATCGAACAAAGAAAGAACATCAAACACAACCGCCCCACCTCGCATCTACTCAATCGACTTTTGAAGGAACACTAATTAGGATAGGTTGTATAAACATTTCATGACTATGTAACCGTGGATAATTACTGGGGTATAACTTAGTTTTGGACATGTTTTTTGGTTGGTACATTCGGTTGTATATAAATCTCAGGAAGTATGGACAAGTACTTTTGGACTTGTGTACTTGTTCATAAACTTTTGTGATAGGGGCTTTTGGATGTGAAACATATGCCATTGGTTAGCAATATATTATGACTTGAAGTAAACCTATGTGTTTTTGGACTTATTCATAAACATATGTGTATTTATTGGTAAACATGGTATCTAAGGTGAACACAGTCTACACAGATCATATATAGCTTTGCAACAAACATTCCAAAGATCACAGTTTTGCAACAAACATAATCTCATAACAAAGATCATAAGTTTCACAATAACCCATTCCATTTCCTCCTAACATATGAAAACTCTATTGATATCATAGCCTAACATAACCTACCAAAAAATACTCCAATGATATTCACCCTTTTCTAGGCAACATCAACATAACTGTACCATTTGGACTTAAAATGACATAAACACAAATCAAGAAAACAATTACAACAACCCATAGCCTAATACTCCAATTGCTCCTAACTTGAGATTTGAGCAAAACAATTTCCATGTCTTTAATCACCAATTCTTTTTCAAGCCTCTTGATTTCCTTTTGTAGTGTCACTTTCTTGTCTTTTTTTCTTTTCCAACTTCATCTCAGCCTTGGTTAACTTCTCTTTCAATTGAAGAACATCTTGGCTCTCATTTGCCCATTCAAAGAAATCACAACCTTTTACTGTTTTCTGCATTAACACAAACAAAAATATATATGTCAAAAGCTTTGCACAGAACCTTTGGACACAAAATAGAAGTCACAAGTCACAAACAAAACTAATGATAACAAACCAAATTTCCAAGATGAAAACAAAAGTCAATAAAACAGCTTGCATGAAGAATTTGCAGGCTTACCATATGAAACAAACAGAATCACAGACAAATATTTCAAAAATGAGCCAAGATGTAAAAAAAATACAATTTAACAAACATATACATACACTGTAATTCCCACATCCATAAAATAGCTTGCCAGGGTTACTATAAGTTCGTGAGGTCTTCAATGGAGCTGGGACCTTGCAATCACACAATGGAACACCTTCATCTTCGTGAGTTTTGGCACGCGATTGCCCTGTAGATGATGAAGCCATGGAACACAATGGAGCCGAATAGGGTTTGCTAGCTACGAATTGTGGGATAAATGATTCTAAATGGAGAATCGAAGAAGAAGCTGTGTCGGAAAACGCTTAGGGCTTCGATGCGTCGGAGAAAAAGCATTAGGGCTTCTATCTAACCGTCGATATACATCTGCAATTTAGTTATATACATCCACTCAACGACCAAGGGCATTATCGTCAATTAAAAAGAAAACAAACGGCAAAACTAACGCTAACGGTGGTTGGGGGCAAATTGGACCAAAAATACATGTCCAGGGACCAACTTCTATTGTTTTTTTGTCCGGGGACCAAAACATTGATTTTCGACATGTCCAGGGACCAAACTGCTATTTAATCCAAAAAGAAAAGAAAAGAAAAATTATGTGTCGACGAAAAAATGAAACAGAAGAAGAAGAAGATTCAAATGGAAGCATAGCTTTCAAGAGAAAATATGTTAGAAAATTTCTGCTGATAAGAATGATGTGATATTTTTAGAAGTATATATTGCCCAAAACAAGTTTGGGGGGGGGGAAAGAAGAAAACTGAAAAGTAACAAAAAGCACCCCTCCACTTGTAGTCTTTGCAGGTCCTAGCCTAAATAGGGAAAACTTCCTTTTGCTTGGAAGTATGAGGGATAAAGGGTAGTCTTACTCTCTCACTTTGAATTCCAATTCCTTTCCATCAAATCCCCAAACACCTTGGCCTTACATTACAAGCTAAATAAAGACCTAATGATCTTCTTGCCAATGCTTATGTTGTTTTAACTGTCAAGTGAGTCATATGAAATTGATCAAACTCTTCATGTTCATTATTATTCGCCCTAAAGCTCACTGTGGTAGCATAATCTTAGCTATTACAAGTCATTGGGATAGGAGAGCATTGTATGTCATACATAGAAGTGCATGGGATGGATGTATGTATAAGTCTTTGAAATCCTTGGGACCTTTCTGTCTGTAACTGACCGGGTTTGGATGGTAGATCTCATAATTCCTGATACGTGATTTTCCATTAAAACTTTGATTTTCATATGAATGTGGTGTTTAGCTTAATAAAACAGTTTTAGTTAAGATATTCTCTAAGACTGGTGATCACACACACACGGAGAAATTGAAAGTAGTAGCAGTTTTAAGAAAAGATCAGTTGGTTTTATGTGACTAAGCCTCATATATGTGGTGAGCATCGAACTGAGACTATTTTGCATGCCATGCTATCTAATTTGAGGTTGAAGCCAAAAAGATTTTTGTTTTATTTTTAGTTTAATTTTTATCTACTTTTGTATTTATCAGTTTTTGTATTTATCTGCTTAGTCGAGTCACTCGAAAGAGTCTACTTGAGTTTGTGGGTTTATAGAGGAGTGTAAATAGTGTCACCCTCCAAAAAGATTTTCATTTTTATTAATTGTTATTTATATGCTTTTGTAGTTATAAGTATTATTTATTCGTGGACGAGCAAAGTTTAAGTTTGGGGGTATTTGATCGATGTATTTTATACGTCGATTTTATATGCTTCTATGACTTAAATTATGCTATTTCACGAGGCTTTTGGCTACTGATATATGTTTTCGGTGAGTTTTGTGAGTTTCAGGGTTTTTAGTGAAAATATGCCAAAATCCAGGGTTTTATATGCAAATTCTAAGAAGGGCCAAAGAGGAAAAATGAAGAAGAAACGAAGGAAGCCACATCTGGAGACCTTGCGGACGCAAGGTACCTCGGACCTTGCGACCGCAAGGTGGGCAGTACGAAGGAGAAGCAGAAATCCAAGGCCAGACACACTGGAGACCTTGCGGACGCAAGGTACTCAACACCTTGCGACCGCAAGGTGGTCAGAATGCGATATTTTCGTATTTTCACACAGAGATTCGATTGGATTACAACTCCCGAGTATATATTGAAGTTGGATGACGAGAGCCACACAAAAAGAAAAACGGCTGGAAGCAGTCTTAGGTAGATTTTAGATAGTTTTTAGATTGTATAATATAGTTAGATTGTGTAATTACAAGTATTGATGATCAAATCATGTATCTGATCATCTCCATGTGCTGTTCATTGTAGATGATGAACTAAATCATCCATAATCTAGGAGGTGGGAGGTAACTTGTATCGAATTTATGTTTTGATTCATATTTATGTTCATTCAATTCTTGTTGATTGTGGTGTTTATCAATCCCTCTATTATTTTGCTTTGAACAAATGAATGTAATTGCAAATAATAAAGGCTTAGATGTGCGGATAACTGCATGACCAATGTGCATATGTCGTACACTGGCTCACCATCACAATAAATTGGACCTATCGATGCACGAGAGTGATAAGTTAAGACCAGGTTCATACATGATCTAGGTGACAGATAGATCATAAATCTAGGTGACAGCTAGATTAAAGTTCTTGTGCTTAGGATATAGAATGGATGAATGTTGCGGGGATGGAGGCTGAACCAATAGTTCAACAGACTATATCTATCTTTAGTGAACGAACCCAAGAAATTGAATGATATTATTATGAATTGAGCATAAAGGAGATACAAGTGAAACCCAGAATCCTAGATTGCCAACCATCATAAGATCTTCATATCTGTAATTACTGCTAATTAGTTAAGCATTTAGATATAAATAGTAGTTAGAATAAAATAAATATAAAAACCCCATTTAGATTAATAATTTGCTATCAATAAATTGCACTGTTCGTGATCACTTGTCTCTGTGGGTTCGACCCTTGCTTCCAATACTATTATATAATAGTCTTGTCCACTTGCAAGGAAAAAGATTAAATAAAACATCGATCAGTCTCTGTTGTCGTTGTTGTCGTCATCTCTTTTGAAGAGTATAAGAGATATCCTTTTATATTGGTTGATCGTTGTCAAGATGATCGTTGAGATTTTGAAGATACACTTTCTATCCGTTAGAGATGTTGAATGTTGAAATCCGCTGGATAGAGATGTGTTGTTCAGCTGGACCTTTGACTGATGGATAAAGTCTTTGCCTTTAAGGTCCTGAACTGGTTGCCTGTCAGACTGTCATTGATAGGTTCCTGAAAAGTAAGTCTGACATCTGATGCATTGTCTGAGTGATCTGTCCAATAAAGTGAATTCTTTTTTCAGATCTCAGGAGAAAGAAAAGATCTTGCAGTATCAGTGATGTCAGGCTTCACGAGGATTTGAATGGCTCTTGAATCCTGAATACATTTGTCTTTTGTCTTGATCTGCTGCAGTCTTGACTTCTCTGAAGCACGTGCATAATAAAGTCTGCTGGTCTGATGTTCAAGGGTGAGTCTATCTTGAGAGAAAGACCGCTGCTTGTTAATGTGAACATTCAAGCGTGAGCATCTGCGGTAAGTCTTCAAGGTGTCTTCGAGATGCACTTGACAAGTTTGCTGGTGAGGAATCCTTTGAGACTTTGTCACAGTAGCACGTCTGCTGGTGGCGAGTCTTCAGGGTGTCCTTTAGTGCATTCAACAGGTTTGCTGGTGACGAGTTTTGTGAAGAGCCTTTTGAGACTTCAGCAAGTATGCCGGTGCTTTGTGCATTTGAGGTGTTGTTCTGTTCAATCATCTATAAGGAGGTTAGGACTAGACTAGGACGACCTAATCTTAGACCTATGTGTTGTCAAACAAGCTGCCACACTAATCGGCATGCAGACCTCTTAGCCACTTGTTATGACACACTGTAATGGTAACAAGCAAATCAAAATATTAGGGATACGCAACAAGATAATTTGATTATCAAGAAGCATATTCCAACAGCATTCCTGCTGGATTTACAACTGCTGTGAACCTACCTGCTGATCTGTTGTAGTATCCTTTCATATTATGAACAAAGTAGATTGTTCAAACATGAATGATTTAGAATTACTTAAATACATTATATAAAATTTTAGTTCCGAAAACAGCAAATAACTAAAATTAGAAATAATTACAGTTTTTCACCTACTGAATTTAGGTCACTTCACTTTAATAGATTTATCCTTGTGAAATTCAATAGGTTGAGTAAATAATGTCTTAACTTAGCCAAAACATAGGTTGATTATTAATAAAATTGATTAGACTTTAGCAAGTCTAAAAGTTCTTCCTGCAGAATATCAGCAGGTAGGCCTACAACCTTGTTTTATCACTTTAAGCATGAGTCGAGTAACTGAAATTTTGCCTGCTGGTGGCATTTCTGCTAATGCAACAGATGGTACAATAGAAGTGACTGCAAAACTAACTGTTGTTTTTGAATCAGCTGGAGTAGAGCTGCTGGACCAGCAGTGATTGACCCTACTCCCTTCAAGTTTAATCAACCACCAATGTGAAACCGAGTCATTTACTCGACCCTGTGCAAGTTTAATGGACACTATGCAAATATGAAACTGATATACAAACTTTACAAACTCATATAAGAAATAGTACCCAACATTGAAATTCAAAATTAAAGTTACAATACATTGAAATCCGAACTGATCATTACAAAACATATAAATTTCAAATCAAACAGTTACTAAATTTGTGAATGTCTATCACTCATAGGGGTTTGATCACGACACGAAAGGCGGTTGTGGCCAACTTGTCAACACCTACTGCATCTTTGTCTTCCAGAAAACTCTCCAGTTGACGGAATTCTTGTTGTTCTACGACGTCCAGCTCGACGTCGGACTAAAGGTGGCAGGATAGTCATTTCCTTAATATTATCTGGAATGTCTCATTCTTCTTCAATGGGTACTAGGAAGATGTTTTGGGAATACGCCACTCTCCAACACTCAGTTGTATAGAATGATGAGCACAGCGGGTGCACAAAAAAACCTCACCTTTTTGCAACTGCTATTGCATGCTTGTATGGTAGGTGGTCAAACTGAAATTTTTGATAGGTGCAAGTATTCCCATTAAAGTTAACTGTGTAATTCTTGGTCTCGCTCCTCACCACATACTTGGACTGATCAATAGGTTCAACCACTGTAAACTTATTGGCTTTCTGAATTGCTTTGCCTAATTATCTTCCATTGTTGGGGTTAAAATGGCTGTACAACTTTGTAATGCTTCGCGCCTTTCACAAAACCACGCCTGCAACTTTTTTCCAATAAACTCAAGCAGCAAAAGTATAGGACTCTGTCGGGCTTTCCTAAAAAATGAGTTGAGAGACTCTGCATTGTTTGAAGTCATGATATTGTAACGATCTCCTTTGAAATGTGACCTTGCCCAAGTTTCGAAATTTGTTTCGCTAAGATATTTCCAACCCTTCTCGTCAGTTTTCTCAATTTCAGACATATGCTTGCGAAACTCTTCTTTGGTATATGTCTCTACCTCTCTCTTGAAAAGTGAGACCATGCCAGCCTTTCGAGTAACAGTCCTTAAGTTGTCTTTTATATGATAGATACAATGCACATGACGTGCATTTTGAAAAACAATACGGACAGCACTAATAAGACTCTTATGTTGGTCGGATATCACAACAAGTCCTTCATGGTCACCTGTTATTTCTTTCAACTTTGTAAAAAACCAAAGCCATGATGCATCATTCTCAGAATCAACAACAACCCATGCAAGAGGATATATCTGCATATTTCAATTTTGGTAAGTAGCAATAATCAGCGTACTTTTATATCTTGCAGTAAAAAATATTCCATCCACAACAACTGCCGGACACATTGTAGAGTGGAATCCAAGAATGCAAGCCCCGTACGCCAAAAAGAAGTACTTAAAGCGGTTTTCACTATCAAGCTCTAAATAGAAGATTGTTGATGGATTAACCAATCTTAAGTTATGGGCAAATGCGGCCAACTTAGTGTAACTATCCTCGGCTGAACCCCTTAGGTGTTCTAAGGTAGCTTCTCTACACCTCATCGCTTTTTGATAACTTATATCTACACCCAATGATCGGTAAACGTCGGCAATGACATCAACAGGTCTATACGTAGTGTTACGATCCTTGAGCCTTGGCGATATTTGTACTCCAATAATACGCGACGTTGCTTGTCTGTGATTAGCCATGGACATATTTATGGGGCAAGTATGTTCACCTATATATTTTCGAATCTAAAAATAATCACATTCTAAGTACTTTTTTTGCAAACAAACACCATTTGCAATTATCATCACCACAAACTATTGTGTACACTTTCTTATTCGATTTTTTTTTTTTTGTTTTGAACTGAAAGTTGTTGTTCAATGCAAGCAAGTGCACAACTTCATGAAGCTCTTTCTTGTTATTGAAGACTTGGCCAACCTTCAAATCAATATCTATAGGTAACACTCGCGATGTACTTTCGACCGAAGAAACTAAATGCTCACTTGTGAAGTTATTTCCTTCTCGGCTGCCATGATCACGGTCACCTAGGCTAAACTCAAATCTCGGTGGTGTTGATAAATCATTCTCATTATAGGATATAGATTCTCGAATTACCTCCAACCTATCTGAAAAATCATTTGTATTATGATCGTCTCCTTCAGGTTGTATTTCATTACGACCAACTCCATTATTTTCTTCTTCAAATTGTCTGTCATCATCATGACCAACTCCATTATTTTATTCTTCAATTTTCTTGTCACCACCGCCACCAATTACATTATTTTCTTCTTCATTTATGTCACCACCAACTCCATTATTTTCTTCTCGGTGCCCGTCGTAATTTTCTTGGCTCACATGGGTTACACACAGAGGAGCCAAATAACCTTGTTTATTAATATTCAAGTACCATTCTCTTCGTTGTTTGAAGTAATCCAGATTGGAATTTGAAAACTATACACCGCTGCTGGAGTAAGAAATGTTATCTCTATACCATCAACTTTGCAAATGTTTCGTACTTTAGCATATAATTCTTCACATGAAGTTTCATCATTAATTGCAAGTCCTATTGCATTTTGGTTGCCACTAAATTTCTATGACCATTCGTTGTTTTCATTGACAAAATGTCCAAAATAAAACACAGTGGTTCAAAATTTTGCTGAAGTCATAACTCATAACTGCAATGCAACTGAATAAAAAATTAGTTTATAAAATTGTAAAATAATATTTTAGTTTCATAAATAAAAATAATGAAAAATATTAAGTTTGTATATAGATTCATATTTACAAAGGGTGGATTAAACTTGCAAATTGTTGATTACTTAACTCAATTGAACACTTGTTGGTAGATTGAGTTGTTTAACTGTTGAACAATTTTAAATTATGGTTAAAGTTAGTTAAGGCCAATAAAGGTTTTTAATCAACTCTTTGTAGTCAATTAAGCCACCAAAATTGCAAATTTGCAATGCAACTTTTATAGTGGATTAGTTGACCAAACACAATGATATACACTCAATTATATTCTATCACTTGAGATCAATTAATCGATCAAACACAATGTAATAAAGTATATTAATTGACCACTTAACGTTGAGTTAACTTAAGTTACCACACAATGCAATGCAAAACATTTTATTTACTTGAGGTCAATTAATCGACCTAACACAATGCAATACAGTCGATTAATCGACCAAAATGAAGAAAAGTCGATACCCCTTAAGGTCATTCAAATTAACAAAGACAATGCAATACAATTACTTGATGTTGATTAAGAGACCAACACAATCCACTACCATTAGACTCTCACCGGTCTTGTAATCGACCAATCATTCAATAAAATTCAAGAAAAGGAAACCTAAAGACGAACCTGAATTCAAAAAGACGTAATACTGGGAAGAGCAAATCAGGAAATTGGAAAATCAGTGACAAATGCAAAGTTGTTGCAAACCTATTGTTGTCGTTGAACTAACTGGAAGAGGAAAACGAATAGGGTATTTAAGATATTTAATATAAGGGTGTTGGGAACTCATTTAAGAGGAAGAAGTATAATAGATATTTCCATTCAAATATGACTATTTATGATTGTTTTTCATAAATGTGATTATTTTTGTAACCTACCTCTTTTTTATGGCTGAATATGAAGAAACCCTAGGTGGGTAATGTAACATTGTATGTTCAAAATTCAGAAGGGTAAAATAGGAAAACAAGGGGGTATACTCATAGCTATCAAGTATTTTAAAATAAGATAAGGATATACTAGAGGTGGAAAATTTTGCCCGCGCCCATTTGCCCGCCCAGACCGCCCAACAAATAATGGGTATGGGCACACCCAACATTTTAAGTGGGCACAAATGTGCATGTCCATTTAAGAACATTAATTATGATGGCTAAATTATTCTCTTACTTTTCAAATTTCTCTTACTTTTCAAATTTCACTCCGATTTTTGCTCTCTTCGATCTCTTAATAATGACCTTTAACATAATATATATATATATATATATATATATATATATATATATATATATATATATATATATATATATATATATATATATATATTGCAAAATTATGTCGTGTGTTGTATCCCCCCTCCCCCGCCACTGATCTCACTTAGATTCGTCACTATTGAGATTTTTTTTAATGAAAACTAGCAATTGACCGATGAATATTCTTTGAAAATTATTAATTTCATTCATATATATATATATATAATGTGACATCTCGAGCCTGAATGTCTAGATTCTACGCATGACCCATCGGCTAGATCACTAAACTCCTAGGTCGATTTAGATTTTAAACCTATCAACCATAATCACGCCTTAAAGTCTATAAACGATATTGATGTTTAATGGTAACACAAAAATACATATTTATTTTTCCTTTTTTTTTGTAAAATTAACGTTTTTGTAATTTTGAGTTTTTTTTGTTAAAGAATATTTTTTTTGTAATTATTGTATTTATTTGATAATTTTGTGTTATGAGTAGATGGGCGCTCGTGCCTATTTATCGTCCTCCTATATATCCCCATAGTATTAAATGTGCACTTACTAGCCTGCTCATTTAAGCCTATTGCCCATATGGGCGTCGCCCATGCTCGTCCATACCCGCCTGTTTATCATCTCTAGGATATACTTAGATGGAAGGTTAACTCGGTGGATTCTAGGTTCTAAATAGTAAATAGCGCCACCCATTTTTTTTTTTATCTTTCTATAAAAAAAAAAGGATGGGTGTGGACGAATGCACTAGACATTTTCAGCTGTTTCATAAGGGCATCCTCAATGCAAGCTGTTCTTCTGCTCATTCTTAGCTGGGTTCTACTGCCACCTATACATTTTAAGAATTTCATACTCTAAGAATTTATCTTTCCATTGCTACTCATTCTTTCATTAATTCTTAGTTGGGTCCTACTACCAAATCATCCACTTTATTTACACAATTAATAAAAAAAGAAAAAAAATCTCAATTATCTTTCCATGTGGCCTACATTAAATGTTTGAGCCTCACTCTATTTTTGGAGAGTGAGGAGCACTCTCCTTCTTTTGCCAAGGGGTGCATCCCACTCTATCAAGAATTTTCAACCGGTTGTCTTTGTAAGGGCAAGTCCAATGGTGATACTATCAAAACCAAATTTTGATACCAATTAGTTATTGTTCATAGGTATCAAATAATCATCTCCAACCATATGTATCAAATTTTGATACCAATTAGTTATTGTTTATAGGTATCAAATAATCATCTTCAACCATAAGTATCAAAATGAAGGGTATTAAAATTAGTTGTGGTACCTTCCCTAGTACCATAACTAATTTTGATACCTTTTACTTTAATTATTAAAGAACCTAATACTTTTACATAATTATAAAAATTTAATTTTGATCATTACCATTGGACTTGCTCTAAGAGCGGCTTCCATTGGGTTGGACATTCAATTTTTCAAGAATTATTGTATGAGCACCCCACAATGGGGATGCCCAATGGGTCCCACTCACAAGTTACTCCATACAGGTACTCTCCTCCCTCAATCTATTCATGGCGTCTCTCGTTCTTTCAGGAATCTTGATGAGACCTCCAAATATCGCCGTTTCGATCAACTGTTAATAGTTTCGTATAGCTTCAGGTTGGTTATTTTATCACAGTAACTTCGTCTTCTACACATACATTGTGTGTGTTTATACATGTACGCACTTATATATCCGATTTTACTATCGGTCTGACTAACTCCTAGGGTTTCATCTGCTTATGCATACTTTTGTTGTTAATGAGCACCATTCTCTTCTCTGTATATATAATAATGTATAGTTATATGCCACTAATTAAGCTTTAAACCCATTAATCGAGTGTATTCTTGACAATGAAGCCCTTATTTGTGAGCACTTTTTCATTTTGTTTTTATATCATTTGAAATATTATTAGTTTTACACAGATTTATCATTTCTGGTTTGGTTAGGCACCTCTACGGTTTGATAAGCTATGAAATGGATCAAGAGACTCCGCCGTTTCACCGAGTCACCCAAAGCCAATGGGGAAATACCCAAATGTGGCAAGTCATGTTACCCGATTGCCACCAAACAACTAAATGGCATACTTGATATAGAAAAGATCCCGTTCCACAAGCGTGCATATTCAGATTACTGTGGCCTAGATATCAGTAAAAGACTGATTTCTCAGCCAAGAAGTACGTCTTGGAGGTTTAGTCAGCTTTACTCTTCTGAAGCAACTGTCCTATTGTCAAAACATTATGCAATGAAATTTTCTCGTCAATATGGGCAGACCGCACAGAATGGCCCAAGCTTGAGTAGAGATTTTCTAGTACAACTTTGGGTTGCAGATAGGAAACTGCAAAGGTCCAGAGTTAAGAGAAAGGTGAAAACTGTAGTTGATGATGGCCAAGGCAGACCGGTTTTTGAAATTCAGGCTTTGCAGCAGCAATTCAAAACATGGCTTTCTAGTGGGACTGAAGCAGGTGAAAAATCTACTGAACAGGTGAAAAGGACTCTGACACAATCACCCCTAAGCCAATCTGTGATGGGCTTTCTGGAACCTGGGTCTCCCGAAGAGGTAATTTAAATAGTCTTGGCCTATAATGAGAGTGTACCTGTTACTTAGAAATGCTTTTTACTGCATATATTTGTTATTCCAACCCCAACATTAATAAATTTCTTGTACATCTAATTTTCATCCCCAAAATATGAATTTTATCTTGTATTTTTGGATTTATAATGATCTGAAGAGAGTATTTTGTTCACTGTTGTTACCTGATGAAGATAACATACTCTTGATTGCTTGAATCGTTTAGGATCAGGTTGCACCTCTTCTTGCAAGATCCAATCTGCTCATTACTAGGGATATAGAATGGGCGAATCTCATGCTTGGCTTTGAGCAGGTAAATCTATGCCATGCTATGTTAACATTTCAATATGTAGAAGCAATTGATGCATGTGGCTTTTGTCCATCTTTCAGCAGTCCAGCGTTAATAGAACTCTCATGTCTTAAAAGTATCTGGAGCTTGCTTCTATAATCTACGCGTATAATTTGCAACTTTCAGGCCAGTTAACAGCTTTATAGATGCGATGCGTCTTGTTACATGGCTGCATGGAAAGGAAGAAGGCTTCCTTTTTGTGATTGCAGTTAACTTTTTGGAATCCATTATTAAATTTTACTCTTTGTTTTGTCCACACGCTTTAAACTCAGTACGGCTGAGGTGTGACATGTTTATTTTGATGTTATTAGCTAGTGCAAAGTACTGTTTCCTTCTTTTCATCTTGGGTCATGGATCTTAAATAACATCCGATGTACTCCCTCCATCCCCCAAAAATAGTCTCACTATCTCTTTTTGTTTGTCCGGAAATAATAGTCTCATTTTGATCTAAATTTTAACCCATAAACTTCCAATTTTTTCAGATATTTTTCTTTCATTTTAAAAATAAAACATTTCTAATATGTATCACGAAAAGGTTGCATTGTTTGTGCAAGTTATAGGAAATATATCGAAGTAAAATTACAATATTAAAAAAAGCTTGACTTGTCAAATGGGACTATTTTTTTGGGATGAAGGAATATTACTTTATTAAATTATCTCTGTTTTCACTTGAAGCAGATTTATACATCCTGTCTTGATTTTTGGTATAGGGGCACTGCATCATATATTCCTTTATTTTCACATATTTCCAAGATCGAAGTCAGGTTTTAGGAAGTTTTCTCCAATTTGTGGGACCATGGTCTTGCTGAAAAGGTTGGCTCAGTGGAACTTACATGGAAACTTCACTCAACTTGTTGTATTTCGATCTCATACTGATAAATAATTATCTCTAAGCACTTTTACTCTCGTGCTCTCTCTATAGTAATAGCATTTAAGTCTTTGAATTATATAATGACTATTAGCTCAGTCACATGCATTGTTTTGAATGAAGAAATGGGACTATCCAAATAATAATTTTATCAGTTGAGACGTTTAGCTTGTTGAATCACCAGTTGTCTTGTCCTTTTCTTGGATGATAAAGAAATCAATAAGTTTCTTGAACCTCATGCCCTGACGAGTTGGTTTTTAGAGCTATTGACCAGTTTCCTCGAGTAGAAATCATCTGAATTGACTATTACTTTCCATCTAGTCCATGTTTCTCTCATGAAATTATATTCTCCTAATATTGTCTTGTATTTGAGCACCATATTTCATTTATCTTGTCAATTTTCTCTTGCTAGGATTTCTGTGGTACTGACCTATAACTGTACTTCCTGGATACAGGAGAACAAATATGCAATAGTTGATGCCTGCTACCCCCAATCAGTATGTACCACATGATGGCTCTCGTTTAGAAAAGTGAGCTTCTATAAAATTCTAGTGCTAATATCATCCTTTCAGCCTGTAGGTTTTATCCGTGAAAAGAGCAATCTCATTGCCAGACAGGTTGGTTTCTCTTCTAGTATTCTAATTCTTATTTTATTCTTCAATATACGTCAAGTAGTTGGGCAATAATGTTTATTGACATGTCTCGGAGTCTTTTCCCTGTCCATTTCCATTACTTGAATTGCATGACTTTGTAATTCCAATTTGTGTTAATTTTCTAATTGCATTAACCATGTGAAATTTGTGAGCTCAAAGCAACATGTGATGCATCTTTTTTCATTTCTTTCAATTACTTCCTTGGTCCGAAATAAGTGTCTCCTATTGACTTTACACACGCTTTAAGAATGCCTCCATTTTTTTTCCTTTATTACCCTCAAGATATCTTCCAGTCGTGTCAAATCAACGAGACCCATTGCCTTTCCCACTCACTATTAAAATGGGCATTATTGACAATTGGTTCGAAAAAAATTACCAAAGAGGGAAAGGGGACACTTACTTTGGGACGTTCCAAAATAGAAAAGGGGACTCTTACTCTGGGATGGGGGGGGGAGAGTAGCATTTATATGAGTTCTTGAAGCTGTTTCCGGTTCTACCTAAAGGTAACCTCCTCAAGAAATATTTTCTATAGGTAAAAGTAAGTTGTTGGTTTTACCAGAATAAAATTTTGAAAGCCTTCAATGTATCTGGGATATATTTAGGAGTTGAAGGCTTGATATGAATTCATGTCTCACATATCATCAGCTTAAGCCATAAACTGAGTCTAGTACTGCAAAGTTAAGAATGTTGCCAGTTTGTTTGTTCCACATAAATGTTGGAAGGAAAATTTCTTTAGGTTAGTACAAGCCTGTGTTTTATGTGTACATGGGTTTAACCCTTCCGTGTTGTTTTCTCAACCCTCTTACTTCACAGATAGAGGCCTGCGCAAGTTTTAACAATTATACACAATGATGTGTATCGGTTTACTATGCGCAACCAAAACAGAAACTATCTATGCAGATGAGGCTTAGTAGCATTAGTTATGAGTGCTGGTCTGCAACAAAGGGACGACAAAGTGGGTTCCCGTCTTTTGTGTAGACAAATGCTGGTGCATGAATAAAGTATAGAGTGGGAGAAGTGCAATGACTATAAAGGGATGGAAAGAAGCTGCATTATATTATAATTCAGTTTGCAGTCATTTTGTGCCAAGTTGCATGAATGTCGCTACCATTTCTAGGGTTATTTTTGATTGTTCTACTTGTCCAACTTCATTGGTATAACCAAAGTGTAAGGTTTTAATTCTGAGGGCTCCCATACCTTCCATTATGTAAAGCCTCAAATAAGGCCGTAAGGGGCATGTTTACTTAAGGCTAATAATAATCTTTTTAAATGCCTAAAGCTGAAGTCTCAATCATCATCTGTTTTGAACTGCTGAAATTGGGAACTTGCTTGATTTTTACATATTCTTCATTGCCAAGTTTGATGGATGTCTTGCTGCATTGCAGTTGCTTCGTTTAAGGCGCCCTTTTGTCGCATATATAACTGATGGTTTGGGTAACGAGCTCTTTAGGGTAAGAACTTGGTATCTTCTTATTTAAACAACATCAAACGATGTTGTTGTCTTTACCTTTTAGATGTATTACCCTTTCAGATTATATCTTACACTCTGTATCTGCCTACATGTAGGTTCGTAGACCGTTTTGGTGGATAAACAGCTCTATTTACGCTGAGATAAATGGCAAGGTATGCCAATTTGATATTATTAGTTGACGTGTGATTCATTTTTTTTTTTAATATGTGAAAGTACTTTTGGCAATCACGAGTTTATCCCTAATGATTGTGAAAAATGTTTTCAGGAAGTTGGTGTAGTTCACAGAAGATGGCATCTTTGGAGGAGAATTTATGATCTGTACTTGGGGTAAATAATCTGCCACCTCATTCTCTTATTTTGGTATATATGTTGATATGAATAGTCTTCGGACTGATTCAAGGTTTATGCATTTATTTAATTTATTTTCTTCGTTGCACTATCTATTACTATTATAAAGCAATATATATTTGATATATATATATTTATTTATTTGATATATGTATATTTATTTTCTTCGTTGCAAACTTTCTAATTGCCCCTATATATATTTATTTTCTTCGTTGCACTAAATTATTTTTTATATATATATATTTGATAAGTAAAGTATTACATACCGAAAGGAGTCAAACCAGGTGATACGTCCTTGGACACTAGAGGTATACACAAAATAACAAATCTATCGAAAAACTATTGACAAAATCCACACAAGAATAATTATGATTATGGGAAGTATTAGTATCCGCAGAACACCAAAAGTGTAAAATGCGCATCAATTCTTCCTTCAACTTGTCCACCGGGCTTTCCTTATTCTCAAATACCCTTCTATTTCTTTCCCTCCAAGCGGCTCAACAAATACCCAATGGGGCTAACTGCCAAATACAATTCCTTCTCCGTTTCCGCTTATACAGCGTCCAACTCAGAAAAAGTTCTTTCACCGATCTCGGCATAATCCACACCATGAAAATAGGCCAAACAGCATATACTAACTTTAAATTGACATGCCTATTATTATTTATAAATAATTATCCACTTCTCCATTATCCCATAAAATGGCATCTATCCAAAACTACCACTTCTCAAACATTTAGAAGTAAAATTAAAAGGCATAAATGGCTTCGGTGCTTTTGCCAGAACGGCTTCATTTGTGGTACTTTTTTCGAGTTCTGTTGTGTTCGAAGTTAAGCTGGTAAATAACCTTTGCAAGAAGTTATAGATACAGGCTCATAATATCGTTAGAAGTAATAGCAAGTTGCAATTTTAACCCTGAATGGCAGAGTTGTCGAGTATTATACAAGGATTTTCTTTCTGTTTGCACCTCAATTAATGTTTGTTTTGATAGGGTTTCTTTTCAATAGCCTGTAAGTTAAAAGATCTTCCTGAGGTTAATATTTTTTTTTGATAAGTATGATATAAAACAAAGCGTCAAAACAGGTGACACATCCTTTGTACACTAAGAGTATACATATTAGTCAAAAGTAAGACTATTAACAAATTCTACAAAAGAATAATTAGTCAGAATAGTCATTCAGTGGAGAGTTGGAAATGGAAATCACAAGTTAGAAGACTGTAAGTCTTTAAAAATTATAATATTCAATTTTTAGATTTGGAGTTGAAGGAGGCTCTGGAAGTAGTGAGAAGGCTAGATGAGAAAGAAGGGATGGGGAGTCTTGGTGTTGAGGAGGCTGCTCGTAGGATGTCTTTAAAATCTGAAATCCAAAGATTGCTAAGGAGTGAAGAAATTAGTTGGAGGTAAAAATCCTGGATTCAATGGCTGTGAGAGGGGGATAATAATACAATTTTTTCTCAGCGGATGGCGAATGCTCAAACAGATTAATCAGATTTGTAAGGTAAGAATTGATGGAGTTATGTTGGAAGATGTAGATGAAGTTAAGGAAGGCATAGCAGGATTTTACAAAGGCTTGTTTACGGAAAGCAGTGTTCTAAAAATCGGCCTAGGCGGCTGCCTAGGCGCCTCCCCAACGCCGCGATTTCCTTAAAATCGCCCAAAAAAAATTACTGGGAGAAAAAGCGCCTTCTAATCATGCTAGGCGCTGCCTAGTCGTCCTAGGCCCTACTCGCCGCCTAGACATGTTCCTTCAAGACGGTAGATGGAGAGACGGGGATGAAAGGGAGGACTTACGGCCACGGCGACGACGGTGGCTTCGATGATGGAGAGCAACGGTACAGGGAGAGATCTAAGTATCTAACCCATGAGAGAGAGGGACGATGTCCACAGTCTGTTTCGTCCTCTAAAATCGATCTGCGCATGGAGATCGTCTTCTGCGTTGCCGGGCAGCTCTTGGTGAGGAGACGACGGAGAACTCACTTTCAAAATTTTAAAAAAGAAAGAAAGGGGTGACGGGTTTATTCTTCGGGGAAGTGCCAGGGAGACGGATATGAATAGGCTGTCTTCTGTCTAGGCTGTCTTGTTCAAGGTAAGAGGAAAAGTAAATGCCTAAATGGTATCCAGTTGTCAGTGGAAAATGTGAATTGTGCAATAAATACAAGGCATATTTTCAAAGTTTCAAACTATGCCCTTTAACTTTGTATTCTATTTATTTTTCCCTTATTTTTATTCAAATACACAATTTGTAACTTTGACTCAAAATTTCCTTTTTGGTACTCATATTTTCTTGGGATTTGCACTTTATGTAAATGAAATAAAATTGTTAGATTTTTTTTTGATAAGTAAGGTATAAATGATATTAATAGGCCTTAAATGAGGTGTCGCGTCCTAGTACACGGATGTATACAGGATCGAAGCTATACTAAACAAAAGATTAGCCCAATACTATCTACAAAAAGGATCCTCCAAAGTAGGATCAGCTGTTAAGCACCATAATCGCAGGGATAACAAAAAATTCTTTTTAATTCCTTCTATATCAGACTCAACATTCTCAAAAGCCCTCCTGATCCTCTCTTTCCAAATGGTCCACCAAATTGCCATAGGAGCGTAATCCCAGAAGACATTTCTCCTTCTCCTTTTAAATAGCGATCATCCTCGAAGCAACTCAATAAGGCATAGCCCAAGACACACCAGCAGAGAGGAAAAGCAAGATTCATAACT
Source organism: Codonopsis lanceolata (assembly GCA_013146195.2). Taxonomy (NCBI): domain Eukaryota; kingdom Viridiplantae; phylum Streptophyta; class Magnoliopsida; order Asterales; family Campanulaceae; genus Codonopsis; species Codonopsis lanceolata. Next base: position 109,126,443 of record CM028377.1, on the reverse strand, counting down.
CCCTCACAATAGGGCAGTGCAATAGCAGGTGGTTCACATTCTCCTCATTCTTGTACATGTAGCACCGATTGACGTAAATCATACCACGAGATCTCAAATTCTCCCCCGTCAAAATGGCACCCCTAACTGCTTCCCAGACAAAAAAAGCCACCCTACTGGGAATTTTAACTTTCCAAATTTCCTTCCATGGGAAGAAGACTCTGACCTTCTCAATCAGCTTTGAATAGAAGGATTTAACAGAAAACATACTATTTTTAGAGCCTTCCCACATGACTTTATCTTCTCTCGAGCCTCGCCTCTTACAACCGTGAAGAAAACCCATAAACTGCACAGCATCCTCAATCCCCCTTTGATTGACTACCAGCGAACTGACCAGTTCCTCCTTGTTAACCGTAATGTTATATAACCCGGTAAACAAATCTTGTATAGTAGTAGCCCCACACCAACAATCCTTCCGGAACCTGACTTGATTTCCAATGTGTATCTCGAACTGAATGAACCTGTTGAAAGCAGTCCATACTCCCATAATACCTTTCCAGACACAGGATCCGTGGGAGGATTGAACTTCCTTGGGGAACCATAGATGATCACCCACTCCATACTTACTTACCACTAACCTCCTCCACAACGACTCTTTATTAACTAAATACGTCCATAACCACTTACCCAACAACACCTTATTAAATAAATTGAGATTTTTGACTCCTAATCCCCCAATCTCCTTGTGGGAGCAGACTGAATCCCAACTGACTAAGTGGTATTTCCTCTTCTCTTTATCCCCTTCCCAAAGGAAGTCTCTTTCCAGCTTCTCAATTCTCGTTAGCACAGAGGCATGGGTCCCTGCCTCGAACAAGGATAAAAAATAAGTGGAAAGATTAGAAAGAGTACTCTTAATCAGGGCAAGTCTTCCACCTTTGACTCTTAATCAGGAGATTTTTGACTCCTAAGCGCCCAATCTCCTTGTGGGAACAGACTGAATCCCAATTGACTAAGTGGTATTTCCTCTTCTCTTTATCCCCTTCCCAAAGGAAGTCTCTTTCCAGCTTCTCAATTCTCGTTAGCACCGAGGCAGGGGCCCTGCCTCGAACAAGGATAAAAAATCAGTGGAAAGATTAGAAAGAGTACTCTTAATCAGGGTAAGTCTTCCACCTTTTAACAAGTATTGTCTCTTCCACCCAGCAGTCTCCTCTCAAACTTTTCCACAACCAAATTCCACACATTAATATTTTTGAAGGACGAACCAAGGGGTAGGCCCAGATACATTGTGGGAAGACTATAGGATCTGTAACCAAAGAACGAAGCCAGCCTCTCCACATTATCCACTCTACCTACAGGGGTTATCTCACGCTTCAAAACCTTAGTCTTCAAACCCGACAAGGCTTGAAAAAACAGCAAGATTAAACGGAGATAACCCAGCTGATCACTATTTGCATCACATCAAACCAGGGTGTCGTCGGTAAAGAGTAGATGAGAGATTGATACACTTGGATCATTTCCCACCTCAAAGCCCCTTATAAAACCTCCTACCACTGCCTTATCAATGAACTGACTGAGAGCCTCCATGATCGCAATGAAAAGAAAAGGAGAAAGAGGGTCCCCTTGACGCAAACCTCTCGAGCTCGAGAAAAAACCTTCTGACCATTAATCTAAACAGAATACCTTACTGTAGAAATGCAGAATAAAAACTACTTTTTTCCATTTTTTTCCAAATCCCATTATGTCCAAAAGGTAGATCAAGAAATCCCCCCTAAAATGATCGTAGGCCTTCTCCACATCTTACTTGCACAAGACCCATAGGACCCGCTTCTCACCCTCGCATCCACCACTTCATTAGCAATCAATACTGCTTCCAAAATCTGTTGATCCCCCATGAAGGCATGCTACGAATCAGTTACCACTTGACCAATCACCTGTCTCGGCCTAGTCGACAAAACCTTCGAGATCAACTTATAAATACTACCAATAAGACTAATAGGTCTGAAGTCCTTTAACTGCTCTGCCCCTTTTCTCTTGGAAATAAAGGCAATAAACGAAGTATTCGGTCTTTTCTCGAAGGCCTCCTCTTCAAAGAAAGACCGAAAAACCTTCATAATATCCACTTTTACCACATCCCAGCACTGCCAGAAGAAATCTAAAGTGAAACCATCAGGGCCCGGGGCCTTATCCCCTTTCAAGCTCCCCAAAGCATCCACCACTTCCTTTTCTGAAAAAGGTTGTTCTAGACGACGCCTCATGTCCTCCTCTTGAAGGGACTTGAAGACAATCCCAACTATCTCATTCCCAAAAAGAAAGAGGCTGAGGAGTTTAAAGACTTCAGACCTATAAGTCTCATTGGCAGCATCTACAAACTGATCTCCAAGGTACTGTCGAACAGAATGAGAAAAGTGATTGGCAAAGTAATTTCAGAATCGCAACATGCTTTTGTGGGTGATCGTCAGATTCTGGAAGCAGCTTTGATTGCTAACAAAGTGGTCGATTCGAGGGTGCGGAGCGGAGTGCCAGGGATTCTGTGCAAACTGGATGTGGAGAAGGCCTATGATCATGTCAGATGGGAATTCTTGATTTATCTCTTGGATAAAATGGGTTTTGGAGAGAAATGGAAAAAGTGGGTTTTATTACGCATTTCTGATCGGGTTTTGTTCTTATTAACGGTCGGCTGAGCGTTTTCGAGCTCGAGAGGTTTGCGTCAAGGGGATCCCCTCTCTCCATTCCTTTTCATTGTGGTTATGGAGGTCCTTAGTCGGCTCATTGATAAGGCAGGAGGCTTTATTAAGGGCTTTGAGGTGGGTAATGATCCTGGTCGTGGTGTTACTATTTCTCACCTCCTTTTTGCCGATGATACCCTAGTTTGCTGCGATGCAGATAGCGACCAGCTGGGTTGCCTTCGTCTAATTTTGCTGATTTTCCAAGATCTATCGGGCTTGAAGACGAATGTTTCGAAATGTGAGTTAATCCCCTTAGGTAGAGTGGATAACGTGGAGGTTTTAGCCTCGTTCTTTGGCTGCAGCGTTTCTAATCTTCCTACTTCGTACCTAGGTTTACCTCTTGGTTCGTCTTTTAAGAACAAAAATGTATGGAACTCAGTAGGTTGGCGGGGTGGAAAAGACGTTTCTTATCAAAGGGTGGAAGACTTACTCTTATTAAGAGTACTCTTTCTAATCTCCCCACTTATTTTCTATCGTTATTTATGGCCCCTGTTTCAGTTTTAAAAAGACTTGAGAAGTTAGAAAGAGATTTCCTTTGGGAAGGAGACAAAGAGAAGGGGAATTATCATTTAGTCGAGTGGGACTCAGTGTGCTCTAACAAGGAGAGTGGGGGTCTTGGAGTTAAAAACCTCAGATTCTTCAACAAGGCACTGTTGGGCAAGTGGCTTTGGAAGTTTTTAGTGGATAAAGAGTCGCTTTGGAGGAGGTTAGTGGTGAGCAAATATGGAGCGGGTGATCATCTCTGGTTCCCAAAGAAAGTTATGTCCTCTCATGGATCTAGTGTCTGGAAAGGTATTATGGGAGTATGGAACGCTATCAACTGGTTCATCAAATTCGATGTAGGGATGGGAAATCAAGTTAGGTTCTGGAAGGACTTTTGATGCGGTACTAATACCTTGCAACTGATGTTTCCTAACCTTTACAACATTGCAGTCAATAAGGAGGAAATGGTGAGTTCGTTGGTGGTCAATCAAGGGGGTACAGACCTTTGGAGTCCTGTTTTTCGCAGAAATTTGCATGACTGGGAGATTGACGAAGCAGTGCAGTTCATGGATCTGCTCCAGGGTTGCAAGAGGTAGGTTTTGAGTGAAGATAAAATTATCTGGGAGGCTTCCAATAACAGATTGTTTGATGTTAGATCTTTCTACTCTAAGATGATTGAGAAGGAAAAAAGTTTATTCCCATGGAAGGAAATATGGAAACATAAAATCCCGGGTACGGTAGCTTTTTTTGTTTGGGAGGCAGCCAGGGGCGTCATATTGACGGGGGAAAACTTGAGATCTCGGGGTTTGATTTATGTTAATCGGTGCTACATGTGCAAAAGTGAGGAGGAGGATGTAAATCGTTTGTTGCTCCATTGTTCTATGGCTAGGGAGTTATGGAATTCCCTTTTCCTCTCTGTTGATGTTCCGTGGGTTATACCCAGGACTGTTATTGATACGCTTCGGGGATGGCCTTCCTTTACCCGGAATAGAAGGAGTGCTTTTTGGAAGTATGCCCCTTCTGCTATTTGGTGGACCATCTGGAAAGAGAGGAACAAAAGGGCTTTTGAGAACATTGAATCTGATTTTGTAGGAATCAAAAAGGCTTTTCTTATGTATTTGAGATTCTGGTGCTTAACTGCTGATCCAACTTTGGAGGATCCTTTTTGTAACTAGGTTTGGGTCTTTTGGTGTGTAGTTTAGTGTATGTATACTTCCAGTGTACAAGGAAGCGTCTCCTTTTTTGACACCTGTTAATATTACTTATACTTATCAAAAAAAAAAAAAAATCCCTACTATCTCCATGTCTCCACCTCTGTCTTCCAAGAACAAATCTTGATAGAAATCTACTATACCTCTTCTGATTCGTGTCGCGTCTTCCGTCACAATACCTTCAATCTTCAATCTATTGATCTGATTGAAACTCTTGTGCGCACTAGCCATCCTATGGAAGAATCTCGAGTTCTTATCTCCTTCTCGCAGCCACAAGGCCTTGAACTTTTGCCTCCAACTGATTTCTTCACACATGATCAGTCTTTTTAATTCCAACTTAATTTCCTCTCGATGAGCTGCTTCAGAATCCCCCAGGGCTGCCCTGCCCTCCTTTTCATCCAGATTTTTCACTTCTTCCATAGCTTCTTTTATCTTAACCTTGACCCTCCCAAAGACCTCTCTATTCCAAACTTTAAGATCCTCTTTGAGCAATTTCAGTTTCTTAGCAATTATAAAGCACGGTTTACCGACTTCAACATAAGATTCCCATTTTAACTTAACCCAGTCCTTAAAGCCTGGGGCCTTCAGCCACATATTCTCAAACCTAAAGGGAGTTTTCCTCCTGTCTAGACCCCCATACCGAAGGACAATGGGGGAATGATCAGAAATTACCCTCGAAAGGGTCCTCTGGTTAAAAGCACCTACCAATTGGGAGTTTGATGATATCTCTAGACTCTTCGGAATGCTTTATGATGTTCGAAGGGTTTCGGGGGAGGATAGTGTAATCTGGGACGGTTCGAAAAGGAATATATTCTCGGTAAAGTGCTTCTACTCTTTCTTAAAAAATGAGGTCGGAAATCACTATCCGTGGAAAGCAATTTGGAAGGCGAAGGCTCCAAGTAGAGTGATGTTCTTTGCATGGGAAGTTTTGAGGGAGGCCATTTTGACTCGGGACAATCTGAGAGTTCGAGGAAAGGTTTATGTTAATAGGTGTTTCATGTGTAAAAAGGAGGAGGAAACAGTAAATCACTTGCTCATGCACTGCTGTTGCTGGAGTTTTATGAGATTCCTTTTTGTGTGCAACAGGTATTTCTTGGGTGATGCCAAGGACTTCTCTCCATCTTCTTCATGGTTGGGGCTCTTCCAGCACTATAAGCAACAATATAAGATGGAAGTCTATTCCTTTGGCAATTTGGTGGAGTGTTTGGAAGGAGAGGAACCATAGGGTGTTTGACAATGAGGAGGTCGATGTCGACAGACTAAAGAAGGAGGTGCATCAGCTAGTGGATTTTTGGTATTCTGATGTGACTTCAAGTTCAGGGGACTCTAATGTTAATACAGTGGAGTGGACAGATTGTAGATTTAATTCTTTTGGTCTTGTATACTCCCTGTGTACAATGACACACCACTTCTTTTGACGCATTGTTAATATTACGATTACTTATCAAAAAAAGAAGAAGGAGAATTCTGTCAATCCTTGAACATTGCCGATTAGCCCCCTCTGAACCAAGTGAAGGCATTCCCCTCGAGGAGCAAGTCCACCAATTCCATATCATTAATGAAGTCATTGAATTCCACCATAGCCCTGAGAAAACAAATGCCCTCCAAGTCTCTCTTGAGGAAAACGGATCACATTGAAGTCACCACCCACCTACCACATAAAATTCCACTTTAATCTAACAGAAGACAGTTCATTCCACAGCCCTGAATGGCGAATATCTGAGCATGGGCCATAAACACTAGAAAAGACCCACAAAGAGTCATCTGCCACCCACTTAAACAAACATGAAACTGAGAAGTCTCCCTTCACGTGATCCTCAACAGAAATAACTCTTCTATCTCACATAACAAGAATACCTCCCCAACTGCATGAAGATGAACCCAGTCCATCCACTGGCACCCTCCTATACTGTCCACCAAACTTCTGTTCATACAACCCATTTTAGTCTCTTGCAAGCAGATTACAGATGGCTTCCATCTTCTGAGAGCTTCTTTAACAACTTGCCTCTTCCTATAATTATTCAAACCCCACACATTCCAACTGATTAGATTTAAATCCATATCACAAACTAGTTTACCTTTTGTTTCCCAGTTCCTCCGTCTACCTTCCTCGCTGCCCCATCAATATTGATACTACATCGTAAATTTTTTAGCTCCCTGTTTTTTTTATCCCGGGCCTTGATTCGACTGGTTCCCACCTTATTTCTTGCTGATAGCCGCCCCTTCCCGAGTTCCATTTATAAATCCACAATTTTATCTTCATACCCTTTACATGAGACACCCAGGTATTTCGGAAAGTTTTTCGCCCTCCTACTCACCCATGCTGACATATCTTTGTTAATGTCCCTTCAGTCAGTAATTCTGGTTCCAAAACCTCTTCTGGTCTGACCACCGAAATAGGGCTACAAAACACAACCTCCTCCGTGTCCTCGCTCACAGTACCAGACGGTCCAACATTATCATCGTGGAGAGGGCACTACGAATACTTTGGACACTCTCTCTCCTTCACACTATCCATGGGTTCGTCCCTAAAAGAGGCACCTTCAACCTGGTGCTCTTCTCTCCCCTCGAACTCTCTGACTGCAAGAGTTCTCTCCCGGTTGCGAATCCTCTGGATCAAAGCCACATCAATGAAATAGATCCTTCTCCCATAGTCATCGTAGAAAACCCCATCCTTACCTTCGATCGTCACCGACCTATGCCCAGGGTTCACGCCATCTTTGATCTTATCAATGGTTGAAAAAATCAAATGAAAGGGATGCGAATTTTGCGTCTTAAATGATTTACCCCTTGATTACGAGCCACCCAAATATCCTTCGTGGGCTTAACTTTGCACCGTGGGCCTTTATGCCCCTGCTGCCCCCTATTTTTGAACTCAGCCCAATTCTTATTATTAGGCCTATATTTCACTTGAGATCCTGAGGACCTCCCCTTCTCTCAATGCCACCATTTTGACTATAGGATTTGAAATTCAAATTATCTGCTCCCCACGTGTTCCCCCAGCTTTTTCTGAACGTATCCGACTTTATGCTAGCGGAATTAGTACGATAGTCTGGCGTCTTCACTTCCTTACTACGCGCGTGACCACTGCTGTTCACCCCACCTCTTGAACCCGTCGGAATCCTTCCAGTTCTGCCATCACTACATCGCAACTGTTGAGGATGGTAGAACACTGCAGTTTCAGCCCAAATCGGAACGGAGAACACGCTATCCCCCACCCCTAAATGGATGCAGGCCGGTAAATTCTCGCTAAATTGCACCAAAATACGTGCCCATCTCAGATCCGACCTCTTCTCGGTAGCTTCATCCCCTGCCACAAAACCCCCACACAACTGCCCAAGCCTTTTGAACACTTCCTTGCCCCACAAATGAAGAGGGAGGCCCAAAACCCTGATCCAAGTTTCGCTCGGTTTTTTATCCTTTCTGAGACTACATCCAGACGGACTCCATTTATCATGGACCAACGGAGCTTGGTTGAACAACCAAACTCTCTCATTTAAAATGCGAGTAGCTTCTTCCCTGGAGGGGAATTCGAAAAGAAATTAAGGCTCGCTCAATTCCTTCACTTTAACACCCCCTGGAGACTTCCATTTAAAGTTAACCCACCTTTGAACTTCATCGCAAGATGGAGTAGGCCTCTGCTGCTCACTCACCCAACCTACAAGACACCTATTCAGAAATTCCAGATTACCCTGCATGAGTTCTCGTCTATTACGAAGTCGGCTTTAACACTCACTGCTCTGTTCGAGACTACCAAATCTAAATCTGGCCAAGGGGGAATTTCCGCCACTTCTCTGTACGTTTTCGTCTGCCTTTCTGGATCGAGCTTTGACACAGCAAATCTTCTAACCTTGCCTGCTGCCATGTCCCACCCTCCATCATTGACCACTGCCGGGATAAAAATCTTCAAAGGACTCCCAATCCCTTTTGCCGAGATGCACAGAAAGAAACCTTGTATGTTCCATTCCTTTGCCACTATCACCTCGCGCCTCTTTCCTGATCTTTTCTTCCAGAATACCTAGAATACCTCTCTGATTGAGGAAGCCTTAACCATCCAATCACACACCCATGGAACTTCATCTAAGGATAATACGACTTCGTGGATTCTACCTCTACTACGCTCCAACCACTGAAAACATGTTCCATTCTTTCCTTGATTGCAAATCCCATCGAAGGACTTCCTGCCTGCATGAAAGAAAGCAGTGACGTCGTCCTCCCTCGGACGACCCATCTCATGGCAGTTCAGCCCACGATTTAGCACCAAACCAGACCACGCAGAACTGGCTAGACTCCTATTATTATTTGCTTGCTATTTGTAAGTTCTTAATCTTTGAAGAACTGGATCTCAACTCATGTTGACTACTTTCTTTAAAATCGCTGAGATGATCTATCATTACTCATTAAGCAGTGGTATGCTCTCATACCGTCAGCTTGATAAATAAAGCATAAGTTAAGTTTACCTTCAGCTCAGTTAGTATTTCGGGGGTACTCCTTCCAGATGCACATATCAAGAAAACATATCCCTAAATTGTTAGATTTAAAATTTTAATCTTGTAAATTGTAATTGTAATATAATCATAATTTTAGTATTTTGAGATTATTAGATGATATTTAATATTATTATATATGAAGGTTTTAATACATGTTAGTTAAATTATATTAGAAAAATCGAAAACTATTGTAGTTATCCCTTAATTTCTCGGCCCCGCCTCGGCGCTCTAGGCGCTAGGCCTAGGCGCCTACCTAGCGACTTTTAGAACCTTGACAGAAAGCTGAGATTGGCATCTAAGGTTGGATGGGGTACAGTCTCTTGGTGCCGATGAGAGGGATGTTCTGGAAATTCCTTTCACAGAGGAGGAGGTTTGGTCTGAAATTAGGAATATGAAAGGTGACAAAGCACTGGGGCCGGATGGTTTTCCTATGGGCTTCTTTCAGTTTTACTGGGTGGTCATTAAAGATGAGGTGATGGCAGTCTTTCATTTCTTCTATGTTCATAAGAGGATTGAAAAGAGCTTTATCTTTCATTTCTTCTATGTTCATAAGAGGTTTGAAAAGAGCTTTAATGCCTCTTTTTTAGCCCTTATTCAGAAGAAAATTGGTGCATAAGATATTAAAGACTTTAGGCCAATCAGATTGGAGGGGTCTATAAGATCATCGCGAAAGTTCTGTCTGTCGTTTGTCCTTCTCTGGAAGGTTTTGGGGAAGCTCATTTCTGAATGTCAGCGCGCTTTTGTGGGAGGGCGACAGATCACAGTTGATTGCGAATGAGGCTGTAGATTCGAGGAGGAAATGCAAAGAACCAGGTCTGATCTGTAATCTTGACATTGAAAAGGCCTATGACCACGTCAACTGGGACTTTCTGATGTATATGTTCTCCAGAATGGGGTTTGGTGTGCGGTGGAGGGAATGGATTCTTTTTTGTATCTCTACGGTGAAATTTTCGGTGATAATCAATGGGAAACCTGCAGGTTTTTTTTCCTAATTCGAGAGGCTTACGCCAAGGAGACCCTCTCTCTCCGCTCCTTTTCATCGTAGTCATGGAAGCCCTGAGCAATATCATGGATAAGGCAGTTGCTAATGGTTTCATTCGGGGTTTTAATGTGGGTAGGGTCGGGGGTGCAGAGGTGGTGATTTCCCATTTACTGTTCACGTATGATACCTTAGTGTTTTGTGGGGCAAAGGCAGCGCAGCTGGGTTACCTTCGGATGGTGCTTCTCTTCTTTCAAGCAGCCTCAGGCCTGAAGATTAATATTCATAAGAGTGAGCTCTATGCAGTTGGTAATGTGGGTAATGTTGACTCGTTGGCAGCTTTCTTTGGGTGCTAGACTGGAAGCCTCCTGACTTCTTATCTTGGTCTTCCTCTTGGAGCTAGGTACAAGTGTAAAGACATTTGGAATCTGGTTATTGAAGGATTTGAACGTAGATTGGCCAGGTGGAAGAAACAATGCTTATCGAAGGGAAGTAGAGTGATGTTAATCAAGAGTACCCTTTCCAATTTGCCTACGTATTTCATGTCTATCTTTAGAATGCCAATCTCGGTAGTCCAGCATTTAGAGAAGTTAGAAAGAGACTTTTTGTGGGAGGGTAATTTGGAGGAGCGAAAGTATCATCTGGTTAGGTGGAAGGTAGTTTGCCTTAGCTTGAAGGGTGGAGGCCTAGGGATTAAAAATTTAAAGGTTTTCAATGCTGCTCTTTTGGGGAAATGGTCATGGAGATCATAAGTGGGCTCGTAATGAGGTCCAAACCTCATATGGGACGAGCATATGGAAGGGTATTAGGAATAAATGGGAAGTAGTGAAGCGGTTTATTTCCTTCAAAGTTGGAAATGGAGAGCTGATCCGTTTTTGGTGTGATAGATGGTGTGGCGATAGGGATCTGCGTAGTCGTTTTCCCGTCTTTGTATAGTATCGCTGCTCATAAGGAGGACATTGTTGGGTCTGTTTCTCAGTTTAATGGCGGTGCGATGAATTGGAATATAGTGTTTAGGAGAAATCCCTAAGACTGAGAAGTGGATATCGTCGTGCAATTCTTTGAGTTGCTTTACAAACAAGAGGTGATTGGTGCTGGGGAGGACTCTGTTGTGTGGACTGAGGAGAAGAATTCAATCTTTTCGGTCAAGTCCTTGTATCATAAGTTATCATGCACATATGGTATATTCCCTTGGCAGATTAACTGGAAGTCGAAGGCCCCTACTAGGGTAGGCTTTTTCATGTGGGAAGCTGCTAATGAAGCTATTCTAACCGGGGATCTTCTGCGAAACAGGAAGAAGATCTACGTTAACTGGCGCTACATGTGCAAAAGGGATGAGGAAAATGTCAACCACTGTTACATTGCCCAGTTGCGAGAAGCATATGGGATTATGTGCTGAATCTGTTCCAGTTATCCTGGGTTATGCCCAGGACGGTGAAGGAGCTGCTGCTTAGTTGGTCGCTGTATAAACGCAAAAGAAAAAATAGTGTTTGGGAAGCGACTCCGTTGGCCGTTTACTGGAGCATCTGCAAAGAAAGAAATGGCAAGAGTTTTCGATAACGAAGAAAGGAGCGTTGAAAGGCTTAAAGACTTGATTCTCCAAACTCTGTTTTTTGGTGTAATGAGCTGGATTCTCAGGGTGTTGATCCTTTTGTAGATTTTGTGGATATGATTGCTAATAGGTAGCTTGGTTTTTGGTATACTCCCTATGTACATAGGTTGCGTCTCCTTTTGACGCTTATTTATATAATATTATTCTATCTTTACTTAACCAAAAAAAAGATTTGGCTCCTCTTTGATTAAGAATGCTAAGAGCAATAGTTGCCTTTGTTAAATCATGACAGTATTCATGCATTGCTTCATCATGCAATACCCTATATATAGTTTTTATGGGGGGTGGGGGTGGAAAACAGTATATATACCACAAAAAATCTAACACACTTGTAATTGAGTTCATCTCTAGAAATATGACATATTGACCTTTAACTAGAGTGAATACCAGAATTGACTTGCTCCTAAACTTAATGCTTTTTATGTACCGTTAATCGAGTTTGTGACCTCATGATTCCCCTTCCTTACAAACTTCACATCTATTTACTAGTTGACTCTATTGGGTCACAGTAGTTGATTTGGTGATTCTAAATTAATCAATTATTGATTTAAGAATCCTGATGACAAACATCTGAAATAGCCAATTCTGAAAGTTAGTATATTGCATTGGGAAGAAGCCTCACAGCATGTCCTTGGATGTTGAGTGAAATTCTCCTTGTTGAGAAGATGTGGAAAGATCTTGAACGTAAAGATGGGTTATAGCCGAAAAGATACAAGAGATTTCTGGCCAAAAAATGCGCAGAAGGTCTACCCTTTAGGAAATACGATTTCAGCAGCTTGTAGAGATATACAAACCCTCATAACAACAAGTAGGGCTATTGAATCATCCTAGCTGCTTGATCTTGGCTTATTTTGAGTCAAGCTTGAACAGTATATTAGGCTTGATATATCTAGGGCTCGTCCATCTATAAGCTAGCGAGATAGACTTCACTCAGCTCGAATAAGCTCGACAATCACAAAGTATATACGTGTTGTGTATTTTATGTGATTTACATTATTTTTATCTAGGGTTCACAATGTCTTGAGCTCTGCTCACTGATAGCTTTCTTTTGTCAAGTAATCAAGTGGAGCTCAAGCTTTTTTAAAGAAGAGCATTCTTGAGCTCTCAAAGAATGGTCTGGCTGCTCGTTTACAACCCTAACTCAAATGGGCAAATGAGAATATAATCCCAGCAACATATTAAACCCTCACTCTCTGATGGCAAAGGCATATTGGTCAGCTGCAATTTATACTTGCTCATCCAGGCTGAACGTCACTTTCTCTGATTTCAAGATAGTTAAGAAAGTCAGTTTTTGTTACAACAATTGAAAACTTGTGAAGCAATTTCCGATCGTACTACTTTATTGTGTTTTCCATTTGTGGTTTGCTTTGGGTGTAGTACTGCATAAAATACTGTGGAAATAGTTCTTTAGTGAACTATATCTTTGAACCATTAAACATTAACTGGCATTATGGCTCTTGTAGTGAACTATTTTGAGCCATCTATTGATCAATAGAATACTATGAACTTCGATATGATAGCTGATGCATAAGAAGCTGAACGAGCAGTTTGTGTGTGTGTGTGAGAGAGAGAGAGAGGGAGAGAGAGAGAGAGAGTTGAAAGTCCTTGAGCATTAAATTAGACATTAAAATATTATTAAATGAATCCTAAATGGTCTTGGGCTCTTGCACGAATAAGATCTGTTAGTGTGGACTGTTTTACTTGCATCCTCCCTTTTACTTTATTGTCTTGTTCCTGATTAGAATTCCACCTTCATAGCTTGTACTTTTTCCTTGTCCTGTTTAAGAGGTATGATTCACATGATTTGCAATTAACCATATCGTTATAGGTTTTCAATGGTGAGATATACCATATATTATGATCATTGGTCAGATATGTAAGTATAACTTTGTCATTGGTAAAGAAAGCAGGGTTTGAGGTGTTATGGAGAGGCTGGTTCAATTTAAACTAGCAGTGGTTTGGAGAAGTTCCACTCCAGGACCTACTGAATTGTAACTGGCAGTCTAATATATTCAACTAAAAATTAGCCTTGGGTCGGAGAAGTTCCTCTTGCAGGACCTACTGAACTGTAACGGACAGCTTCTGATAGGTTCAACTAAAAACAATAGAAACTCGACATGGTTAGCTTTGTTTACCATGTGGTACCATCCTCAGCTGAATACTACCCCCAAACTCCACCTTGTTGTCTAAATTGTTTGATTTTACTAGATAGTCGTGCTGTCATCACCCTTTTTTTATGTATCTGTTTTTAGCAATCTGTTTATCATATTTCTGCAGGAATAATCAGTTTGCTGTGGTTGAGAATCCTGGCTTTTGGAACTGGACATTTACATTGAAGGGCATTGATGGGGAAGTGCTGGGGCAGATAGACCGTGATTGGAGGGGTTTTGGCTTTGAGGTCATCTTTTTTTGCAAAAACAACCGTCCTGTTTATTATTCTAGACTACTACTATTAAATGTTTTTAGCTTTTGTGCTAGCTATGGTCTAAACAGTATTTTATTATACATATTTTCACTATGGAGACCGAGAGAATGTTGCTGTTGGACTTTGCTACCACTTGAAAGACTCCTTAATTTGGAATGAATTTGTTAGGATACAGTCAGTTTCCCTGTGCATTGATGCATAAATAATCTCTTTTAGGAACCGGAGACTGCTTGTGGGTTGGGTTATATTGTTTTCTCAAGTTGATTCGAACTTGACGTCATGCATCACAATGGGTGGGATGCTAGCATTGGGTGCTCGGCTACTCATAAGAGTTATTGGAAGTTTATTCATCAGCGTTGGCCCTTATTTGCCCCTCATACTGGCTTTTTTGGGTGGGAAACGGTGCAACATTCGTTTCTGTGAGGATTTTTGGGTGGAGGAGGCTACTTTGCACAGTGCCTTTGGACACTCTTCACTCTATATGGCCCCTAATTTCACCATCCCTTGGAACTTCCATTTCCTTTTTCTTGTAATTTACATGATAGGGAGGCAGGTCCTTGTTTTACTTGATCTTCTCTCTAGCTCGCTTCACCAATAGTTCTGATTCCTGAGTTTGGACTCTTGACTCTTGAGGGTTAAGGGTATTCTTGCCCCCTTTTTTTGTTTTCCTCTTGGTTCAATGTAGCAAGTTGGTTGTGGGGTCATGCTTCCTTGCCAAAAGCTTGTGTTCGATTCCCTCCTTCTACAATGGGGTGGGTGAGGCAGACCTTTGCCTTACATGTGAGGGCACACTCACAAAGCGTTAATAGGGGACTCTCACACATATACATATACATATGTGAAATAATAATAATAATATACTCCCTCCGTTTTCAAAATATTGTCTAGGTTGATCGGCACACCGTTTAATGTGTGGTATAATGAGAGAGTGAGAGTGAAATAGCAATTTTAATAGTAATGATAGCAATTCGAATAGTCGAATAGTAATGGCACACTTCGAATAGTAATGGAAGCAATTTGAATAGATGTCAGCAATTTGAATAGTGATGGTAACAATTCGAATAGTAATGTTAGCAATTCGAATAGTAGTTGTAGTAATTCGAATAGTAATAGAAGCAATTCGAATAGTAGTAGGAGCAATTCAAATAGTAATGACAGCAATTCAAAAATAGTCGAATAGTAATGGCAACAATTCGAATAGTAGCAGGAGCAATTCGAATAATAATGGCAGGAATTCGAATAATAATGGAAGCAATTCGAATAGTAATAGTAACAATTCGAATAGTAGTTGTAGCAATTCGAATAGTAATGAGAGCAATTCGAATAGTAGTAGCAGCAGTTCGAATAGTAGTTGTAGCAATTCGAATAGTAATGGCATCCATTCGAATAGTCGAATAGTAATGGAAGCAATTTGAATAGTAATGGAAGCAATTCGAATAGTAATGACAGCAATTCGAATAGTAATGACAACCATTCGAATAGTAGAATAGTAATGACAGCAATTCGAATAGTAATGTTAGCAATTCGAATAGTAATGGGAGCAATTCGAATAGTAGTAATGCAATTCGAATACCATTCGAATAGTATTGACAGCAATTCGAATAGTAATGACAACAATTCGAATAGTAGTAGGAGCAATTCGAATAGTAATGATAACCATTCGAATAGTTGAATAGTAATGTTAGCAATTCGAATAGTAGTTGTAGCAATTCGAATAGTAGTTGGAGCAATTCGAATAGTCGAATAGTAATGACATCAATTCGAATAGTAATGGCAGCAATTCAAATAGTAATTGTAGCAATTCGAATAGTAATGAGAGCAATTCGAATAGTAGTAGAAGCAATTCGAATAGTAGTAGAAGCAATTCGAATAGTCGAATAGTAATGACAACAATTCGAATAGTAATTGTAGCAATTCGAATAGTCAAATAGTAATGGCAACAATTTGAATTGTAGTTGTAGCAATTCGAATAGTAATGAGAGCAATTCGAATAGTAGTAATAGCAATTCGAATACCATTCAAATAGTATTGACAGCAATTCGAATAGTAATGGCAACAATTCGAATAGTAATGACAACCATTCGAATAGTCGAATAGTAATGTTTGCAATTCGAATAGTAGTTGTAGCAATTCAAATAGTAATGGGAGCAATTCGAATAGTAGTAATAACAATTCAAATACCATTCGAATAGTATTGGCAGCAATTCGAATAGTAATGGAAGCAATTCGAATAGTAATGAGAGCAACAATAGTAGGAGCAATTCAAATAGTAATGAGAGCAATTCGAATAGTCGAATAGTAATGACATCAATTCGAATAGTAATGGCAGCAATTCAAATAGTAATTGTAGCAATTCGAATAGTAATGAGAGCAATTCGAATAGTCGAATAGTAATGACAACAATTCGAATAGTAATGGCACCAATTCGAATAGTCGAATAGTAATGGCAACAATTCGAATTGTAGTTGTAGCAATTCGAATAGTAATAGTAGTAATTCGAATAGTAATGAGAGCAATTCGAATAATAATGGAAGCAATTCGAATAGTAATGACAATAATTCGAATAGTAATGGGAGTAATTCGAATAGTCGAATAGTAATGACAACAATTAGAATAGTAATGACAGCAATTCAAATAGTAATTGTAGCAATTCGAATAGTAATGATAGTAATTCGAATAGTCAAATAGTAATGACAACAATTCGAATAGTAATGAGAGTAATTCGAATAGTAGTAGCAGCAATTCGAATAGTAATGAAAGCAATTCAAATAGTCGAATAGTAATGACGACAATTCGAATAGTCGAATAGTAATGGCAACAATTCGAATTGTAGTTGTAGTAATTCGAATAGTAAAGGTAGCAATTCGATAGTAATGGCAGCAATTTGAATAGTAATGACAACAATTCGAATAGTAACGAGAGCAATTCGAATAGTAATGGCAGCAATTGGAAAATAGTTTTTGTAGTAATTCTAATAGTTTTTGCAGTAATTCGAATAGTAATATTAATAATAATAATTCAGATAGTAATTCAATTAGTATTAGTATTAGTATTAGTAATTCGATGAGTAATAAATTGTTTCTCTGTGGGCTTCGGCTAAGGGGTGCTTTTGAGGAGTGCCCATTTCGGTTTTGCACAGAGATTGGAGTGCACTAATCTCTTATTTTTGTTTTCAGTTCAGGCCCTTGTTTTTCTTTTTTTAATAACTTTTTTAACACCCTTTATTTTGACTATGTATGTAGAACTACGGAAGCATCTAGATCCTCTTAGTGCCTTAAAAGTTCAGGGATCTTATCTTCTTATCTTTCCAGTTTACTAACATGAAATCCATGACAGAGATCTAAAAGCTGTTTCACCTAATGATACAGATCCTTACTGATGCTGGCCAGTATGTTATTCGTTTTGGAAGTTCCAATCTGGATTCAAACACTAGCCCTGCTGGAGAGGTAAAGTTCATATCATACACCAAGAGACTTTCATTTTAAATTTCTTTATTATTCCCGAGTTAAAATGATTCATTTTGTAGATTCAAGAGTTAGATGTAGCCCGTCCGCTGACTCTGTCAGAGCGAGCGGTAGCTGTTGCTCTTGCTGTGTCGTTGGATAATGACTATTTCTCAAGACATGGAGGCTGGTAAACTTTTTTTTTTTGCTTTCATTCATCATGCTCATCTTTGTGTAGCATATGTATGTTTATACTTAGGCTGTAGCCTTAGAAGTTGCACTCCATAACCACATTTTACAGTCAGCAGAATGCAAACTCAGGGTGAAACTAATATGCTCTTAATTCTGTCAGGGGAATTCCTTTCATTGCAGTCGGAGAATAACATTTCAAGTTATTTAGGTGATGTGTATAAGCTGCTGAAGATATATAGAGGGCTTTAATTCGGCCATTCAACATTGATGTTTCATGCTTAACACTGTATGGAACACACAGATTTTTACTTTATCCTGGCTTTCACCCCGTTTTGTTGAAAAATTGTTACTTTCTACTAACCTAGGCCATATGTGGGTTGCCTATGCGCCAAATCTTACCCTATCTGGACTATGGAAGAAACTGAGAATGTGCCTCTCCAGGTTAAGATGTGTAATGTTTTTCGGCAAGTTCGTCAATGAAAACTTTTTTGTTTACCCATTTCCTCATTTTTGGACAACTTTGTTAATACTCATGGAAATTGGAAGAAAAATTCTTCCTGCATCGCTGATTCCCTGTACAGTTTTTCTGGAGGCCTAGAAATAGGGTTATTTGATAACTGAGCTAGCTACCACCCCCTCCCCCCCCAACAATGGTTGAAGCTTGGCTCGATTTAGCCCAACTTGACACATGTTTTGTTAAACTCGATCTTGGACATGACTTTAGGCTCGAGATTCGAACATGATTTAGGCTTTAATAGCTTGGCTCGGTCGGGCTCAACTTGACTCATATTGGGTTAAACTTAAGGTCAGACATGATTTTAGGCTTGTGGTATATGAAAGCTTAACTCAGCTCGGTAATCGCAAAATATATGCAGTTCATGTATTCAAGTTAGGAAACTGAATTTTTGAGATATTGCCTTCGTTCCTATCAAAGTGATGACTATTTTATTTTGAAATATTTGATTTAAATGGTTTAGTTTTAAAAGGTATGCATATTATTTTTCATAATTTTTAAACTTTATTCTCTAAATGAGTAAAAACATTATTGGATCGTTTGGTAGGCGGATAAGATTAATTTATCCCAATTCAATGTTTGGTAGGACGTTTACGTGTTGGACAAAGTTATCTCTAGTAAATAATACCTCAACCCCGTGTTATAATTTTATCTTAGATTTGAAGAAACGTTTTCATTCCCATATTGCCCTTCCTACTACTAAAGAAACCTCATTTTAATCTCACTTTTACAACTTTTCAACCACGATCAAACTTGTTACTCTTCAGCAGTTTGGGGCATCGTTGGTGGCTGGGCTCACATCCGCCATCCGAAACAGTGTGGTGGAGATGCATGATTGAATCAATGAGTAATTTGTTTGTAGTTACGGCAGATTTCATATTGTTTTTGCACATGCTTTGTTAACTTCAAAAATAATACTTGAGGTTGATATTGCACAAGGAACAAAACTTGAACGTGAAGCTAGCAATGACGTCAAAAACTCTAGGGTAGCACTAGGCTTGGCAATTGGGTGAGTTGGAATAAGTAATGAGTTGAAACATGTCAAAACTCGTTAGAACTTAAATGTCAAACGGGTCAGAATGAGTTGGGTTGAAAGAACGGGTTGAAGCGGGTCGGCCCATTTTACCCCAAAAGTTTTCCCCAAAAATTATAAATTTATAGCATAAAAAGTCAGGGGCCGAAATGGGCAAAAGGCCCGACACGACCCGTTAATATTACTGGATTGAAACGAGTTATCTACTTCAACCAAAAAATATTAATGGGTTGGATTAGATAATTAGTGAGTTGAGTTGGGTGAGTTAATGGGTAATAGGTTACAATTGTCAAACCCAACACTATATTTTGGGCCGAATAAGATAAGCTCAAGTCATATTTTATCATAACGGAATTTAAGGATATTTTCGAAAAAATAATATAATATTGAAATTAGTATTGGCTACCAAATATTGAATAAAATAACTAGCAAGATAAATTATCGGAACCACGTCAAGTAACTTTATAGCTAAGATAAAATAATCTACTTTCTTAGTATTAATTAGTGTTATCTTACTTTCCTACTAAACAATCGATAAAAGAAAACATTATTTTTTAACTTGATAATGACTGAAAAAACTAAATAAATATGAGAACTTTGGTGAAGAGTAACCTCAATGCGTGACATAAAAAATGTCATTTCCTTGTGTAATAGCAACATCATATCCCTCGTAAAGGTATTGACAGACAGGAGCTATATAAATGTACACCAACCATTGCTTTATTTCACTTATACACTATGCTTTCTTTCTATCTTATACTCCATTCGTCCCGAATAAATGTTCTTAATAGACAAAATATAAGGATTAAAAAATATAATTAATGATGGATGATAAAATATATTGTGACAATAATACCCATTACAGATTACACATACTCTCTCATTAACTATATACCCATTACACTCACTCTCTTTTTAGAATGTGCAATAATGATAATATTACAAAGAATGGTAGAAAATTTGTACACCAAATTTTTTTAGAAAATAGGAACATTTATCCAGGATGGAAAAAATAATTTTCAAGTGCTTAGAGCATAAGGCTATCAACGGATATAGAATTGGTTGAAAGCGCTAATAGTATTACCCTGATATTGGAGACTGTTAGAAATTGTGAGGCCCAAAACCGTTTGTGGCAACCTTTCTAATGGTTTACTCCCTAAGCCCAAACCATCCAGGCCCAATTCCCTTGGCAGCCCACCCATTGCTTGTCGTTTTAGAGGAGGGTCATTTTGGGGTTTTCCTGTTGATGGACCAGCTGTCCCCTTCCAGTCCTTTGCGATCTCCCAAATTGTAACCGCCTTTGTTGTTTGTTTCTTGAGCGACCTCATTTATTCAGGTAGGAGGCGAGCAGATTTTGAGAGAGAGTGAGAGTGAGCAGAGCACGACATTTGTGCAGAGCGAAAACCGTATTGCAGGTTGTGAGCTGTGGAGATCTAGTGTATAGATCTTTATCTCTTGGTGAGATAGTTAGAGAGAGAGAGGTGTAAAGAGACGGAGAAGAGAAGAAAGAAGAAGAATATGATTTCGAAGCCTTAAACCCTAAAAAAGTTAGGCTAGGGTATTTATACATATGTGCATATATAAAGAAGTTACACATAACCCCCTTTTATAATACCCCTTATTCACTAACACTCCCTCAAGCCGAGCATAAATATCATGCATGCCCAATTTTGTTACATATAACACAACCTATTTCCAACCACCGACTTTGTCGAACATCACTATCCGATCACCTGACTTGACATAGCTGTGTCAATAATCTTTGTTGTAGCTTCGCGAATGAAATGACAAATAACCTCAATATGTTTTGTGCGTTCATGAAACACGAGATTCGATGCAATATGGATGGCTGCTTGATTGTCACACCATAGCTGCATAGGTGTTGAACTACCAAACCCCATCTCCTCAAGTATTTGGCGAATCCACATCAATTCACAAGTCGACCGAGCCATGGCCCTATATTCCGCCTCCGATGGATCTCGACACAACTTCGCTTCTTGCTTTTCCAAGACACTAAGTTGCCTCCAACGAATATACAATATCCTCGTGGTCGACTTCTACTAATAGGCATCCAAACCCAATCAAGATCACAAAAACCCTCAACTCTTATGTGCCCATGATCTCGATAAAGTAACCCACGACTCCCGAGCTCCTTTGAGATATCTGAGGATTTGTACAACGCCTCCCAATGAGTAGATCGTGGAGTCGACATAAACCGATCGACTTTACTAATCGCAAACGCAATGTCCGGTCTAGTCACGCCTAAATAGTTCAACTTCCTACAAGCGTGCATTTGATACCTCTCCTGATGATTCAATTCTTCACCATCATCATCTCTAAGCTTCACATTAGCATCCATAGGAGTCTCACCGGTTTTGCCCCTAACATCCCAAATTGTAAGTAAGTCCAAGACATACTTCCGTTGAGAAAGAAAGATGCCTTGTTTCGAATCGCGAACTTCAATTCATTCCAAAAAATACTTGAGGTTCCCAAGATCTTTTGTTTGAAATCTCTCTTGAAGGAAAGACTTTAGAGCATAAATTCCCACACTATCTCCGCCAAGAATGACGATATCATCAACATACACAACCAAGAGAATACACCTGCTTCGATCGCCGATAAAAGACCGAATGATCACTACCGCACCGCATAAGGCCAAACTCTAACACAACTTCACTAAATCGACCAAACCAAGCTCGAGGTGATCGAGACCATACAATGACTTTTTAACTTGCACACCATCCCCGACTCCCCGAACAACAAAACCAGAGGTTGTTCAAGATAAACCTCCTCGCAATGTGTCACCATGAAGA
Source organism: Codonopsis lanceolata (assembly GCA_013146195.2). Classification (NCBI taxonomy): domain Eukaryota; kingdom Viridiplantae; phylum Streptophyta; class Magnoliopsida; order Asterales; family Campanulaceae; genus Codonopsis; species Codonopsis lanceolata. The sequence continues at coordinate 109,104,543 of CM028377.1, read as the reverse complement.
AAAGCGTTTTTGACATCTAGTTGGTGAAGCTGCCAATGGTATGATGCAAAGAAGAGAAACAAGCAACCGAACGAAGCCAACTCGCAAGAATCGGAGAAAAAGTTTCGAATAATCCACACCATACGCTTTGAGCATAACCCTTCGCAACTGCAGACGAGCCTTCAATCGAGCAAGAGAACCATCGATTCACTTTCACCGCGAAAACCCACTTACAACCAATTGCCTTCTTATTCGCCAAGCAAAGGTATCAAATCCCAAGTCTCGATTCTCCTCAAGAGCCTTCATCTCCTCTTCCATAGCGGTTCTCCAACCAGATGAGCCACCGCCTCGCATACGCACTTAGAATAGGATAAGACTCAAGAGAATTAATTAAGGAAGATGTAGAAGAAGACAAACCGTAATAACTAACGTAGTCGAAGAATGGAATATTGTGCACAACTACGCTTACCTTTCGCGAATAGCAATCGAACATCTAGATCGAAAAGAGGTGCACAGAGTGCCGTGATCTCGTAGAGGACCGGCTCGGTAGTGACCACATCGAGGTGCGTAGGAGGTCCCTCTGTTGACGGCGAGAGTAAACTTGCCGAATGGGGGACGATAAGTGAGGTACATGAGGTGGTACAGGCTTTGACCGACAAAGTGATAGACAAGGAAATCATCATCGTGTCCGAAGAGGATGGGTCAACGTAGGCGAGGATAGAATGATTGAGATTCAAAAAAGGTGACATCAAGAGACACGAGATAACGATTCAACTCGGGGAGAAAAACAACGATACCCTTTTTGAGACCGAGAGTAGCCAAGGAAGATACATTTGAGAGACTTAGGATCCAACTTGATTATATGAGGTCGATGATCGCGAACAAAGCAAACACAACCAAAGGTCTGCGGTGACACTAAAACAACGAACGGGACGGATATAAGACACGATATGGAATCTCCCCCAAGAACCGAGGATGGCATCCTATTAATAAGATGACAAGCAAATAAAATCGCATCGCACGTAATGACTTAGGCACATGCATTTGAAAGCTAAGAGCCCTAGCACTTTCCATTAGATGACGATTCTTTCTTTCCGCCACCCCGCTTTGTTGAGGTGTATCAAGCTGCAAGAGGAGTCATGAGTCATGCCATTGTTATGCATAAAAGTAGAGAAAGGGGTGGAGAAATATTCTTTTGCATTGTCACTACGAAGAGTTTTAATAGGCACACCAAACCGGTATTAATTTCAAAGACACAAAACCACAAAAAATGGAGAATAACTCGTAACGATTTCTCATTAAATAAATCCAAGTTACACGTGAAAAATCATCGACAAATGTAACAAAGTACCGATAACCAAGTTTTGACACTACCGAGACTACTAATCCCAAACATCGAATGAACCAACTCAAACGACACAAGCCCTTTTATTGACTCTAGAAAGTATGAAACACGATGGTGTTTAGCATACCGACAAGCTTCACAATTTAATGTAGACAAAGACTCTAAACTAGGACACAATTTCTTCAAATTCGAGAGACACCTGATGACCCAAACGACAATGAATCGATGCGGTGTAAGGGAAGTGACATCGAACATGCAACAGAGAGACAACATCATCCAAAGAAGTAAAGCCCTCCCGATTCGTAGCCTCTACCAATAATCCTCTTCGCCGTAAGATCCCGAAAGACACAAGAATCGAAAAGAATGAGACACTACAGCTTGTAATCACGAAGTTAATTTAGTGATGGATAGTAAATTGAACGGAAAACCGTGAAGGTAAAGGACGTAAGACAACGATGAGATGGAGTGATATGAGCGATTCCGCCCCCGAACACATGCAACATACCCATTGGCTAACGTGACACTAGGCAATATGTAAGAGGTAAAGGAAGATAAAATACCGCATCACCGGTCATATGATCGTTAGCACTGTAATCAATGACCCATTTGCGACTGAGGAGGAAAGACACGCAGCTGGTTTACCCGAATGGACAAGAGTGGGCAGTAAGAGGAAGATGAAGACGGCTGAGAGACCCGAAACCGGGTATACCTAGCATACTCTTCATCCGACATCATAACCATCTTCCTGGCCAACCAAAGGAGAGGACCGACTACAGTGGCCTGGATGAGTAGAACATTAGTAAGCTTACTAGTCGGTTTCCCATGTAACTTCCAACAATTGCGCTGCAGATGCCCCGTGTCCCCACAATGGTAACATACCTTGACATCCCGATTCCCACCACGCCCATGTGCATCATCACCACCACGACCACCCCGACCTCCTCTACCACCTCTGGCGGCCCGCCACCACCACGACCACCATGATCGAACCTCGATGCCCATGAAATGCCTGCGGCGAAGAGCAGTAAGACTCACCCACATCCCCCTCAACCGAGAAGACTTAGAGATGTGCGTAAAACCCGCGAGAAAGCCTCTGACAAAGAGCAAATATCAAGACTGACAAAATCAAGCGATCGAGCAAGAGCAAACTCAGTCGCAATCCAAAAAAAACCCATGACAAGGAGTCGTTTCACGCCAGGCTCGCATTTCCTTAATATCACCGTAATTGGAAGCAAAGTGCACCATTCCCGAGACAGCTTAAAATCCGCAAAGTACCGAGTCACTAAGCGATCTTTTCCGATTCTCGTCGAAACACATCGTTGACAAGTCATACAAACGATTCAGATTATCACGCCCGAATACAACACCTCCAAATACTCCCAAAGATCTTTGACTGCTTTTGGTATGGGAAACTAACTCGCAATCAAGATCCATGGAATTCATCATCCGCCAAAGAGTAATGCATCATCCCTAATCCAAACCTTCGCACTTTCACCAGCTTTTAATATCCGTGAGATGATCACCCTTTTCCATGCCAATCGACTCTTGCTAACCACCTTACGCCACATCATATAATTTGTACCATCAAGCTTTTTATCCGTAGCTTATTAGAGTGGTGATCATCCGCCGAAACAGCCTCGCGACGACATAATACGCAACGTAACGTAGGAGTCCCAACGAAAAACGATAACAAGAAATCAACCAAGCAAAGAACAGAATGGTCGCAACACACGGCCAAACCAAAAACTAACCACACAGTAGACTACTCCGGATCGGGCGAGCCCGACGATGCAAAAATTCCGAAATTGGGTTCCGGCACGCCAGACGGCGGCGGTCTCTGCCGCCTGACGGGGGCGAACACTGGCCGCCTGGGTCCGGTGGCACGAGGTCGAACTAGTAACTAACCGTGAAATAGCCAAAACACTCTACGCGTCAGACGAAGAAACGACCCAAACCTCGCAAGCACAATGTAAACTTGCGCACCCTCGTGCACCAACACAACCGGCAAACCACAACCCGGGCTAGCCGATCAATCAAGGTTGCACACTCCGGCAACTCCGAGCATCGCACCGGCGACGCAAGAAAGAACTCGACGCCCTTACTGCTTCATGCAGAAGGAAAAGAAAAATAAAAAATAAAAGATAAATAAAATAGAAGTGTACCAAACCAAGTTTGTTATTGAGAAACCTGCTCTGATACCATGTAAAGAGACGGAGAAGAGAAGAAAGAAGAAGAATATGATTTGGAAGCCTTAAACCCTAAAAAGGTTAGGCTAGGGTATTTATACATATGTGCATATATAAAGAAGTTACACATAACCCCCTTTTATAATACCCCTTATTCACTAACAAGAGGAAAAACCAGTGAGTGTTCCCCCCTGTTCGCCGAACCCATCTCTTCCTCTGCTCGTTTCTTCGTGAGTCCGTGAGTATAGACGGTGAAGACGAGTCTCTCGGTGAGTCTCGTCTTGAGAGTACTAGAAAGTTCGAGATTACTGGGTTGGGTTCTTCCTTCTGGGTTTTTCGGATTACAACCTCTCTATTTCTTCCCCTTCTCTCGCTTTTTCTTCGCCTGGTTGCCGAGTGGGTCGTGCCTTTGTTTGGTGGCTTTGACCTTGGCATTAGTGGGTTGGTTCCCCAGTCGAACTCGTTGGTGGATATGGCCGTGAGAGGGTATCTGAGCCTAATGAGAAGCTTAGCCGAGGTCTCGGACCGGTGACGGCGAGTCGTGCTCTGTACCCGACGTTTGATAAGCTCTCATTTGTGGCTTCTTAGTTCAGTAGCTCTATATCATGTTTGTTATTACATCTGTTTATTAACTGTTATAGTTATTTTGGTTTATGCTCTTGTATTGCTCTGTTTCAAGCATCGCCGCTCATTAGTTTAGTTTTGTTGAATTTCCACGTAGTATTTCACAATCGCTTAGTTAATAAACAGGCTGTTGAAATACTGGGTCTGTGTTTCCATATTAATAGTATAGTTTCTTGCTATTTATTTGACCCCAAGTGATTAAAATGTTACCTCCTTCCCAGGTTGTAATGTTATTTGTTTTATTTTAATCTGTGTCTGTTATTCTGGTTACTTTCGTTTCTGTATTTGGAACAACTCCTGGCTATTTATCGTGTAGTGGTGAAATTACACAACAGTGGTATCAAAGCCACCTTCTTGTTCCCGTACTGTGAATCGATAGAGTCCCTTCAATCCAATATTTAGAAACTCTCTCCTAGAGTTTCTTGGTGAGCTTCGTTTACCCTGCTAAATATTCTGTTTATTTTTTGCTTGGGTTTGTTGCTCTATTCCAGAACTGTTTAAGTGCTCTGTTGTTTGCTTCACTAGTTTATAACTGCTTTAGTTGGACTTGCTTCCTATTATTTTTTGATATCTGTTATGTGTTATTATTTGGTGTTCTGCTTGTTTCTGGAAAATCTTTTGGAATGGCAACTTCTTATGGTTTGGGACCTTTTAACGGAAAAACGGACTTTTCTATTTGGCAACAAAAAATGAAAAGCATTTTGATAAAAGAGAAAGTCTTCAAAGCCATAACTCACAATTTTCCAAAAGATGCTTCCGAAGATGCTATTCGCGAAATGGACGAAAGTGCTTATGCTTCTCTTATCTTGAACTTGTCTGACTCAGTTATGCGTAAATGTGGAAAACATAAACATGCCAAAAGTCTTTGGGAAAAATTAGAAGAAATTTACTTTGAGAAAACTCTGCCTAGTAAAATTCATCTTCTTGAAAAGTTTTTTAGTTTTAAGTTGGACTTAAACAAAGACATGGAGGACAACATTGACGCATTCACTAAGTTAGTAGAAGATATTAAACAAACCGGAGATGAACATATAGACGATTATACCTCAATCGTGCTTTTAAATGCGATACCTGAATCTTATGCCGACATGAAATATGCGATTAAGTATGGTAGAGATAACATCACGCTTGATACGGTGATTACTAGTATGAAAGGCAAATAATTAGATTTAAAAGCTGCTAGGAAAGGTAAATCGAGTTCCGGTGAGGTTAATATGGTGAGAGGCCGAACTTCGGAAAGAAACAATGGACAAAAGAACAACCAAAATCAGAATCAGGGAAAGAATCAAAACTCCGGAAATGGTAGGAATAGGAGCAAGAGTAGATCCAAATCTAGAACTAAAGGCCGTAAATGTTATAATTGTGGAGAGGTTGGACACTTTAGGAAGGATTGCCCTAATCCTAGGAAGAAAAACTCGAACCATAACTAGCAAAATGATTGCAACATGGCTTCCAATAGTGATGGTAATGTTGAAGTTTTTATGGTAACTGAATTGTATGATGAGACTGTGAATTCTGTTCATTCTGTTCATTCTATGCTTGCATGCAAAAATGAATGGTTGGTAGATTCTGGTTGTACTTATCATATGTCTCCATTTAAGAATGTTTTTACCACGTACAAAGAATTAGAAACTGGTTTTGTCTCCATGGCAAATGAAAGAAAATGTCAAATTGCTGGTATTGGTGATGTTTGTCTTCAGTTTGATTCTGGAAATTGTTTAACCTTAAAAAATGTTCGACATGTGCCCGATTTGTGTAATAACTTGATTTCCTATGCTGCTTTGGAAGATGCGGGTCTTGAGGGTAAATGGGGAAATGGGTTTATGAAAATTCTTAAGGGATCTTTGGTGATTGCTAAGGTTGAAAAACGCCGAAATCTGTATATTTGCTCTGCTATGCCTATGTCTTGTGATGATAATTGTGTGAATCTTGCTAAAGAAGATAAAACTAAATTATGGCATAAAAGACTAGGTCACATGAGTTCTAAAGGACTTGAAATCTTAAACAAAACTGGAGTGTTTGGGAAGGATAAGATTTCTGAATTACCTTTTTGTGAAACGTGTGTCATGAGCAAACAAAAACGAGTGAGTTTTCCCCCTCCCCTAACCCAAAAAGGTTTTCTTCAAAACGTGCCTTAGAATACATACATGCTGATGTGTGGGGTCCTGCGAGTGTTCCAACGCATGGTGGTAATCGTTATTTCTTGTCGATCATAGATGACTTTTCTAGGAAAGTGTGGTTGTTTTTGATGCAAAACAAATCGGATGTGTTTGAGAAATTTAAGAATTGGAAAACTTTAATTGAGAACCAAACTGGTTTAAAAATTAAGACACTTAGGACCGACAACGGGTTAGAATTCTGCAATCATGACATGGATAGTTTTTGTGTGAAAAACGGGATTGAGAGGCACAAGACCGTGCCTTACAACCCCAACAAAGGAGGATGAATCGAACCCTTCTTGAGCGTGTGAGGAGTATGTTAGCATCGTCGGGTCTCTCCAAAAAGTTTTGGGGAGAGGCAGTTTTGACTGCCGCTTACCTCATAAATAGGTCCCCGTCCGTTCCCTTACATGGTCGTTGTCCTGAGGTGGTGTTTTCTGGTAGGGAGGTAGATTTCTCAAACTTGCGTGTTTTTGGTTGTGCGGCCTATGCCCATAGGAAACTAGATAAACTTGAACCTAGATCGGTGAGATGCGTGTTCTTGGGTTACCCGGAGGGTGTTAAAGGTTATAGGTTGTGGTTGCGTGAGGAACCGGGATTCAAAGTGATAATTAGTAGGGATGTGGTGTTTAATGAGAATGAATTTCCCTGCTTGATTGTTCCCGCTGAGCCTATCCCTCCCCCGGCTCCCATTATGGTGGAGCATCCCATAGGATCAAGTGATGCTAGTGACCAATCCGAAAATGTGAATTCGAAATGGTGGTGGAAATTAGAAAATGTGAATGTGGATAATTTGCATGAATTGCTGAAAATGTGAATTCGAAATTGAGCATGATATTCTGAAAATGAACTTGATGAGCAAAATGAAGATAATGAAAATGGACAAAACGAAATTCTGAATTGGATGATTTGCATGACTATCAACTTGTGCGTGATAGACCTAGGCATTTCTAGGCGACCTTCCGTTTTGATGATTTTCATATGACTTCATTTGTTTTCGGTGTGTTTGAATCTATTGATAATTCCGAGCCAAAGACTTATAATCAAGCTTTGAAATCTGAAAATTGTAATGATTGGATTAATGCTATGAATGAGGAAATGAATTCGTTACACATTAATCAAACTTGGATTTTAGTGCCTAAGCCTAAGAACTGTTCTGTAGTTTCTTGTAAGTGGCTTTATAAAATCAAGGGTGAATCAGATTCAATTAGGTTTAAAGCTAGATTAGTGGTTAAGGGATTTACTCAAAAGGAAGGAATAGATTACACTGAAATTTTTGCTCCCGTTGTTAAGTTCACAACCGTTAGGATTATGCTTGCTTTGGTAGCTCAATTTGATTGGGAATTGAAACAAATGGACGTTAAAGCGCCTTTTTGCATGGTGATTTGGTTGAAAAAATCTATATGAGGCAACTTGAGGGATATGTGGATAATCGGCGTCGACTATGTGTGCTTGTTAAAGAAATCCTTATATGGCTTAAAACAATCTCCTCGCATGTGGAATATTAAATTTGATCAATGCATGCTAGATTTGAAATTTCGCGAGTGCTTATGATCATTGTCTTTATTTCAAAAATGATAGGAGTGTGCTGTTTTCTTGCTCATATATGTGGATGATATGCTTCTTATTAGCCCATGCACTAAATCTATTGAATATGTTAAGAATTGCTTGAGTGCTAAGTTTGACATGAAGTATTTAGGCGATGCTAGTAAGATACTTGGCATGAACATAGTTAGAGACCGAAAATTATCATTTGTTTACTTGAACCAAATTTCATACGTTGAAAAGATTTTGAGTAAATTCTCGATGATTAATGTTGATTCTGTTGATGTTCCCCTTGCCTCCCATTTTGTGCTTAGTAAAGAGCAGTGTCCGAAAAATCAATTCGAAATGAATCAAATGAGTAGAATCCCTTACTCCAATGTCATAGGTTCAATTATGTATTTGATGGTTAGTACTCGCCCCGACATTGCTTATGCCATTAGTTGTCTTAGCCGTTACATGTCGAACCGGGCTTGCCCATTGGCATGTCTTAGTTAAGTGGTTGTTGCGATACTTAAAACATTCAATGAACTATGGATTGAGGTTTTTTAAATCTGAAAACGGTGTTAGGTTGGTAGGATATGTTGATTCAAACTATGCCAATGATAGAGACCATAGAAAATCGACCACGTCTTATGTGTTCACACTTTGCGGTTCTTGCGTTAGCTGGAAGTCCCAATTGCAATCCGTTGTGGCCACCACAACCGAAATAATACATAGCCATAACCGAGTGTATCAAGGAAGCCCTTTGGTTGAAAGGTTTGATTTCTGAAATCGGTTTTTTAAAGGACAAAGTGGTGGTATTTTCGGATAGTCAAAGTGGCATACAACTTTGCAAAAATCCTGTTTTTCACGATAGAACTAAGCACATTGATGTGCGTTTTCATTTTATTCGTGATGTTGTTGCTAAGTGCATCATTTATTTGGATAAGATTGACACTAGTTTGAATCCTGCTGATATGAATACCAAGTGCCTTCCTGTTTCAAATTTTTTAAATTGTTTAAAAATTTTGATGTTTGACACCGGTGATCCCGGTAATTGAGGTTGACCCGTTTTCGTGATTTTCTCCCCGAAAATCCATGCTTGTTCTGTGTGAGCAATCATGGTAACTTAGCTCTTTCTGTTTGTGAATTAGCTTTGTTTTTTTAAATTTTCTGCTTCTTTTGTGGTTGCTTAAAATTTTGTTTTCCCTGTTTTGGTCCTCCTTTGTGTTGGATCAAGTGCAGGGCTAAGGCGATGATGACACCTTTTCTGTTTAAATATCCTCGAGTTCATTGGTTGGAACAAACACTTGATCCAAGGTGGAGATTGTTAGAAATTGTGAGGCCCAAAACCGTTTGTGGCAACCTTTCTAATGGTTTACTCCCTAAGCCCAAACCAGCCAAGCCCAATTCCCTTGGCAGCCCGCCCATTGCTTGCCGTTTTAGCGGAGGGTCATTTTGGGGTTTTCCTATTGATGGACCAGCTGTCCCCTTCCGTCCTTTGCGATCTCCCAAATTGTAACCGCCTTTGTTGTTTGTTTCTTGAGCGACCTTATTTATTCAGGTAGGAGGCGAGCAGATTTTGAGAGAGAGTGAGAGTGAGCAGAGCACGACATTTGTGCAGAGCGAAAACCGTATTGCAGGTTGTGAGCTGTGGAGATCTAGTGTATAGATCTTTATCTCTTGGTGAGATAATTAGAGAGAGAGAGAGAAAAACCAGAGAGTGTTCCCCCCTGTTCGCCGAACCCATCTCTTCCCTCCGTCTTCTGTTTCTTCGTGAGCTGTGAGTATAGACGGTGAAGATGAGTCTCTCGGTGAGTCTCGTCTTTAGAGTACCAGAAAGTTCGAGGTTACTGGGTTGGGTTCTTCCTTCTGGATTTTTCGGATTACAACCTCTCTATTTCTTCCCCTTCTCTGTTCTTCTTCAGTTCGGGTTGCCGGAGTGGGTCGTGCCTTTTGTTTGGTGGCTTTGACCTTGGCATTAGTGGGTTGGTTCCCCAGTCGAACTCGTTGGTGGATATGGCCGTGAGAGGGTATCTGAGCTTAATGAGAAGCTTAGCCGAGGTCTCGGACCGGTGACGACGAGTCGTGCTCTGTACACGGCGTTTGATAAGCTCTCATTTGTGGCTTCTTAGTTCAGTAGCTCTATATCATGTTTGTTATTACATCTGTTTATTAACTGTTATAGTTATTTTTGTTTATGCTCTTGTATTGCTCTGTTTCAGTACTGCTCAGTTCATTAGTTTAGTTTTGGGTTGACTTTCCACAGAGTATTTCACACTATTTAGTTAATAAACAGGCTGTTGAAATGCTGGGTCTGTGTTTCCAAATTAATAGTATAGTTTCTTGCTGTTTATTTGACCCCAAGTGATTAAAATGTTACCCCCTTCCCAGGTTGTAATGTTATCCGTTTTATTTTAATCTGGGTCTGTTATTCTGGTTACTTCCGTTTCTGTATTTGGAACAACTCCTGGCTATTTATCGTGTAGTGGTGAAATTACACAACAGAGACATCAGACATCGCAGCTAGTTCATAACCTTTTTACGAGGCACAGCGGTGATAGAAACATTTGTTTTAGCATAAAAAATTGAAGGTTTCTAAATCAAATTGATTTGTTGTCAAATGAATAACATGTTTGGGCGTGTCTTCACACACCCTTATGGAGGCAGAGAGCTGAAAAACAAGAATTAATGTTATCTTGAATACAAACAATGGGAATGATTCTACTCATAGTTCACTTGATAATGACTGCAGCAGCTGTAGGGTAGTTGAATGGGAGAACTTTGGTGGGAGGGTGATAAGGGGTTTATCATCACTCACCTTGTGCACAGCCAACCCCAATGCATAACCCAAGGCACGCCCAACCGGAACAGCCACAGCATTTCCCACTTGACGGTATCTGTTAACACCAGTAAGTTTGTTAAACAAATAACTTATATGGGGGTGAAACTGAAGATAGATAGATATATAGCCTGATACGTCAAGGGTTAGGCAATTTACATGCTTAAGAGCCTTAATGGCCACTTGTTTAGTTTCCTAATTAGGCAATTTATTACGAGTCTATTAATGAAAGTTTAGTAAGTGTCATACAAACAATTGTTAGCAAAATGGTTGAAGCCATAAGAACGTTGCGCGTAGTGCACATGAAAAGAAATGGTTTTGCCCGTCGCTCAGCGAATGAATCTCTGCTTTGAGAGTGGACCTTCAATATGCGAGCTAGGATTTTAGTAAACATAGCACGTTTTCATGAAATTCAACTAAAATGCCCTTGGATGAAAAGACTAAAAAAAATTGATTTTTTTAGTGGTGGCTGGCTAGACCACCCGCCCCCTACTGGTGGTGGCCTGCCCAACCACCCGGCCCCTCCCTTACCCCGCAACCAAGAACACCCCCACCCAACCGGCCCCCAATATGTAGCACTTATTTTTAAAACAAAATATAAAAAAAATAACAAATTTGCAGATTAGTATTGAACAATTGCAAATGAAGATTACTGTAAATAAAAAATATAAAGACAATTTTTGCAACAGTCAAAATATTTTTTTCTTCTTTATTTACAAAATAGTTTAATTTATTTAATCATAAACAGGCACAAGGGCATTTAGTCAAGTTCCATGAAAATGTGCTATGTTTAGCATATTATCCGTGATACGTTTATTGTTTATGTTCACAAATTGATATTAAAGATTAGCGGATTTCTGTTTCATCATGAATTACCTTTCTGTTGCTGTGTAAACAGCAGCTCAACCTCCCTCTTAAACTTCATTACCCACTATATGGTCTAGCATGGAAGTGGAGTTTAGAAAATTACAGATCAATGGCGATACTCATAAAGCAAAAGTCCATTTTATGCATTTCACTGATATGTATTAATATCTTACTTGATTTTTGAAAAGTTAGCTTGGATTAATTCTTCAATTTTCTTCACACTGAAAGCTGGACTGCTAGAGCTTGCGCCATGGTTTTTCAGAAACTAGAACAGACTGAAACCGAGAGAGTGGGACAGAGCAAAGGAACTGATGATGCAGCTAGGGTTTACTTGGATTATAATGATTCCAGTTAACTTACCTATTTACCTAATGACTAGTATATTACATATGAACCCTTAATATGCTTGCAAAAGTAAATATATACATGTATATATATATGGCTGAACATTTTGATAAATTTAAGAGGCTCTCAAGGCGCTCCTGCTCTGCCCCTCTCTAACCTGCTGTGTGACTTAAATCATCGTTTCCAATGAATCGGGACTATTGGCCAATACTATTACATCTAAGCACGGGAGGCTACCAGGACATTGCCCCAAATAACTGGGAGAAGAGAAGCTAGTTCAAAGATCAAGGTATGAACTTATCATGTGGCTAGTCTGGAGAGATGGCTTTGGAACCTATGTACCGAAATACAAAAATTCAGCTATATCTTTCTATACAGATTTGCTAAGATTTTTTTTGATAGGGGAGGTGAGTGAAAATAATCTATTAAAAATTGGATGGCATTTAGGGATAATGGCTAAATTGCAATCTTTTTTAAAACTACACAGTTGCAAAATTTTAAGATTGTTCAAACTAGAGTGGCAAAATTGACCATTTTTCCGAAGGAATTACTACCAATTTCAAGTTTAGTAGCACATTTCGTGTGAGAGATGGGGGAATTGTTATAAATTTCTAGAGGTTTTTTTTTTGGTTGCTAAATATAAACTTCTAGAAGCTACTGACAAGTTTAAGGTGAAATATTTAATTTCAATATTTCCAAGTCTCTCCTCAGGACCTTGATGACCTTGATGACAATATGGTAGAGGAATTACTAAGCATTGCGGAGAGCTTTGACATCCCAGGGAAAATGTTCATGAGATTAGACTATCAATTGAGACACAGTTCCAGTGAAAAGCATGAGTAGAACTTTCAGATAGCTTGCTTTTGTAAAATCTCCTACAACCTGGGAGCAGGTTGTCTTGAGTGGGGGTGTAAGTGGTTCAGTTTGGTTTGGTTTATGCCAAAACCACAAACCGAACCGCCTCCTAGTGGTTCCAAAAATCTCAAACCGAACCGAACCGAGTAAGACTTGGAACCGAACCGAACCGAACCACTCGGTTTGGTTTGGTTTGGTTCGGTTTTGTGGTTTATATAAATTATTTTTAATGAAATTAACCAACATTAAAAATAACAATAAAAATAATATTTTAATTTGGAATTAACATCAAAATTAGGAAATAATCTACTAACAACAAATTATCATAAATAAAACAATACAAATTCTAAAATAAATACAAACAATGGAAGAAATAATAGTTCTCCAATAATCAAGATTTTGTTTGGTTTAGTATCCGTTTATATATATATATATATATATATATATATATATATATATATATAATAAATCAAAGGTTCAAAATCGTTAATAAATGTAATATAATGTATATTATATAATAAATAAATAAAAAATATAGGGTGGTTTGGTTCGGTTCGGTTTGGTTTGGTTCGATACAAAAACCGAACCGTGTGGTTTTCCAATTCTTAAAACCGAAACCGAACCGTTTTCGACCAAAACCGAACCAAACCGACTGGTTTGGTTTGGTTTGGTTCGGTTCCGTGGTTCGATGGTTCCGATTTACACCCCTAGTCTTGAGTGTGCTGCTCCTTGACTTCAGGCGGCAATCCCAAGCTTTTTGCTTGCAAGTTTTCACAGGATTTTTTTAATACTTCTATCTACTGTATTTTGTTTCCTCTTTATTTCTTCAGGGACTTGCTCCCTCCCAAAAAGTGGTACATTACTCTTTGGTTTGTCCCAAAAAGAGAGGTACATTTCCTTGTGAGATAAGTTCTTTTTAGCAAATTGACCGATAGACCCTTGTATATTTTGAAAGATAAATGACATGGGTCTACTATATTGATGAGGGGTATATTAGGAAGTTGATATGTACCTCTTTTTTTGAGACGGAGGGAGTACATCAATCTCCCCCCCTCCCTCCTCTCTCCAGTGAACACATGTAAAGGATGAAAGGGAAAGAGAGAACAGGAACCCACACAACAGAAGTCAAGACTGGCAGCAAAGCCTGTTATGTATTAAACATATTATTGCAATAGACATGAAACACATCTTCAGATTTTGCCATTCTTTTTTAACTTTAAGTTCTCATTGTTACATTCCAGAATTTGTTCTTATTTTTTTTATTCAGAGAGGTTTCCGTTCAATGTTAAAAGTGAATTTTTTAAGAAACATATGCAGTGAAGTGTTTTTGATATCCGTCTGGTTAAAATGGATAACAAACAGAGAAATCCAAGGGAGACTCAATGCTCTGTAGGAAGTGTTTCTTACTGCTTTCTATCCTGAACGGTTGATTGATCTGACACAGTACATAGCTCAAGCATATCATTCAAGTAGACATTGCAACATAGCAGGTGATAGTATGCTGGTTCTTCAGACCAAACTCTTTGGAAAATTAAATAAAAACAAAACAAAAACCAAATGGACTAAGGATAAAAATATGTGCTGAGAATATTGAAGGCATACCTTTTTTGTCACACTACCGCATAATTCGTAATAGTCATGAAACCCTTGCAACCTTGCATACTCACGAATAGTAAGGACTCTATCTTGTTCAGGATGTAAAAGTGCCTGAATTAAAAATCACGTTACTAGAAATCCCTGAGAATGACTTAATATAAAGGAAAGTAGCCGCAATGGTACCTCACAGCGAGGATTTGGATCACAAAATACAGTTGACACTGTCTCGTCCCACCACAAACGTGCAAAAGGCCTACATGTTTGCAACAAGGAAACAAAAAAGCTCGTGAAAAAAGCAACAAAAGAAGCAAAACTTACAATGCTACCAGACAAGAGCTCACTTTGCCGACTTCCCTTCGCAGAAATTTATTGCATAATCTGGTACCTAAACAAGAACAATAAGTTGCCAAGACATGCAAATTACATAATCGTCAAGAAAATTGATTGTTAAATGGTTTTGTGCATGTAAAATGCAGGTATGAATAAACCCTTCTAGGAAAGGCTATACATTCTTTAGGAGACAACTTCAAAATATTATTATTGTAGGCAAGAAACTTTGACATTCAAATGAAAGTTTAGAATGCTTGCCAAAAGGAAAGGCTAAACAATTGTTATTATTCTAGTTAATTTTTATGGCAATTTTCCACATAATATTTGCTTTTTCACACGATTTCTGTTTCACAGGCACTAGATACTCTTATCTTTAATATCCAGTCACTCCTGAATGTAACCACCAAGCCCCAATGAGAATCTTTGAGAATCCATTCATGGTAAAGCTACACAACCAGGGTGGTCTGATATTCTTAATTTTAATGTCTTCAGAAGTTTGGTGATTTTATCCACAAGTGAGGGTTAGGTTTGAAACTTCTAACATTGTTCATATCCCTCGCTCTAACGAGTGCTGGACTTGGTAGTTGGTACCCACTAATTGATATTTACCTTTTCTATTTTCTTTTTTGTAGCAATTACCACTTCCAATGCAACATTGGTCGAGTCCAAGAATTAATGAGCTATGCTGCCTCGACCCTTCATTTTTGCCAAAGTACCCATGTCGACACGACATGGGTGTGGATGTGGCAATTTTACACTAAATTAGTGCAGAACCTTAAAAAATTTGGTGGATCCAACAGGATCCAATCCTCCTAGTCAACTGCGGGTAACATGGTTAATGAGCATGCCCACACATGTAACATATCCTTAGAAAATAAATCTATGTACATGCATTACTTTATTTCAAACATTACCTCCCAACACATCACACTTTTCAGTCATTTGCTTCCACAATAAAATTTTGAAAAGAATACAACTAACCTACTTTAACTACGTTCAACTTAAGCACGCCAACACATGTAGCATATCCTAAGAAAATAAGTCGATGTATGTTTTAATTTAATTCAAACATTACCTCGCAACATGTCACTGTTGGTCCGCAATAAAGCTCAAATAGGCTAGAAGGGGGGGGGGTGAATAGCCTATGATACCACAATAAAACTTTTCTTTTGGATATGCAAGAAGTATAGGTTTTAGTGGCATAGACGGTAGACTTGTCGAGCATGTCTGCTGTCGGCTTAGAACAGAACAGAACAGAAGACTTGCTCTCAGCAGAGTTGTGAACTCTGCTGATGAACCGTCAGTAAAACAAAAGCCTATTTAGAAAGAGTTTAAGCAGCGGAAATATTTAGGCTTAGGTTTTGAGAAGTCTTAAGTAGCTGTACACGATTATATGATCAGAACAACAACATACTTAATCCTTCTTCCAAAATGCAAGTTTTAGGAAGTCATTGAAATGTGGCTTTACAAAAGATAATCAGTTTATTAAAAGCACATAGAGAGATAAGGATTGGAAGATGAGTAATTGAAAGAACATCTGAATTTATTCAAGGATAAATTACAGATTACATCAACCTAGACTCTCTATGAAAATTTATGTTCTCATCTTCATCAATCCCTAAATCTTGTACTTAATCGTTTATAGACAAACTCTTAAGTACAAAGGACAATAGGAGACGAGATGAGAAACAGTGATGAGAAGACACTATTGTTATTCATTCAGATAATAAATATCTGAACGAATGAGTGCAAAGCACTCGACCTCCTAAGATGATTGATTATTACACAATCAACAGCATTTGTATCAAAATACAAATCTGAATATATGAATGTAATATGAACAGACAGCTCTTCATCTTCCTTGGGCAACATCTGGGTTCAATCTTCAAATTGATCAACGACTTGACCTTTAGCTTTAGAAATAGATTTCTGAAGCTTTAGCTAAAGGTTGAGTTCTTCGAAGAAAGATGAAGAACTCAAATCAAGAACTGGGTTCTTGACCAAGATGAGAATCTTGACTGTTGATAATCTCTGATCTCTCTTCTCTTCTTCAAGGTAGTTCTTCCTAGCAATTTACAGGAGGTGATTTGCTAAGGTCTGGATAAGCTCACTGCAACCAGGATGTAGAGATCTGAGATGCGTTGGTGAAAACGATCTCGTTGTCGACCTTTTTTCTTCTTCGAAGTTCTTGGTGCAGGTTCAGAGACTTTTCGTCGTCGTCTCTTTCGTTGTCTCGTTCATCGTCACTTTGAAGGATATAAGAGATATCCTTTTTATATTGATCGCTGTCAAGATGATCGTTGAGATTTTGAAGATAAACTTTCTATCCGTTAGAGATGTTATATGTTGAAATCCATTGGATAGAGATGTTTTGTTCAACTGGACCTTTGACCGATGGATAAAGGCTTTGTCTTCAAGATCCTGAGCTGGTTGCCCGTCACACTGTCATTGATAGCTTTCTGAAAAGTGAGTCTGACGTCTGATGCACTGTTTAAATGATCTGTCCAATAAAGTAGATGCTTTTTCAGATCACATGAGAGAGAAAAGATCTTGCAGTATCAATGGTATCAGGCTTCAAAAACTTTGATGTTTTCTTTCGTCTTTGTCTTGATCTGCTGCAGTCTTGACTTCTCTGAAGCACCTGCAGAGTAAAGTCTGCTGGTATGATGTTCAAGGGTGAGTCTATCTTTGAAAGAATGACTGATGTTCGTTGATGTGAACATTCAAACCGTAACAGGTTTGCTAGTGGGTCTTCAAAGTGTCTTCGAGATGCACTTGACAAGTTTGCTGGTGAGGAATCCTTTCAGACTTTGTCACTGTAGCACGTCTGCTGGTGGCGAGTCTTCAGGGTGTCCTTTAGTGCATTCAACAAGTCTGCTGGTGACGAGTTTTACGAAGAGCCTTTTGAGACTTCAGCAAGTCTGCTGGTGCTTGTGCATATGAGGTGTTGTTCTGTTCAATCATCTATGAGGAGGTTAGGACTAGACTAGGACGACCTAATCTAAGACCTATGTGTTGTCAAACAAGCTGCCACACTAACCGGTACGCAGACCTTTTAGCCACTTGTTATGACACACAGTAATGGGAACAAGCAAATCAAAATATTAAGGATATGCAACAAGATAATTTGATTATCAAGAAGCATATTCCAACAGTCACACTTTTCAGTCATCAGCTTCCACAAGTAACTTTTGAAACGAATACAACTAAACTACATTCAACTTGATCTGTGTCCCAATTATAGGAGGTTGGATAAATCAATCCCTTTAAATCATTCATGTCTTTGCTAAGTAAGATTATCTGTTTCACAGCACTTGGCCATATCTTTCTTCATTGCAGTCCTGTTAGTTTTGATCATCTACTCACCTCAAGCATTGATGTTGATATTAATTTGATCACTCTCTTAATTAGCACACTGATAGGTCGATGTCACATAAGTCCCAACCATCTCAAGTGACTTTCGCTAATTTATCTCCTATCAAGCTACTGTTATTTTCTTGCAGATTTGTTTGTTTTTAGATCATAATTAGGACACTAATTGGTCGATGTCGCATAAGTCACAAACCCGATTAAATGCTATGACACCTATCATTTTCAACAACTAATTCACCCCAAATTACCAAATTGACCACTTTGTGGTTTTTCTTAGTCGTCTAACAAGGGATCTTGCATTTGAAATGCTTTTACCACTTAAATTTCACTCCATATATTCTATTTTATCTTGCTTATTCTAAAGCTGTCCCGAGTCCTCTTACTTGTAGAAATGAATAATCCAATTAAAAGTTTCTATCTTGTAGGAAAAGAGAAAATAAGGGATTTCCTGTTCTTTTTTTCTTTTCGGCTAGCAAATTGTTTAGCCCAATCAATACAACAAGCATTAACTCCTTGCAAAAGTACATGGTCCAACTAATAAATATTTTATTTTGTAATTCTGGCCCTTAGGAATGAATAGGCCATGTGTGCAAAGGCATGTAGGCCTACGAACTAAAAACACTAGTATAGAATTATAGCATCATGAAAGAAAAGCTGAATCAAATTCTTTCCACGTGACAAGTAAAGCACAAGAATGAAAAACCATAATTCTGATTCACAATCTGTCATTTGGATAAATCAGCTTACCAGATTTAGTTGCTCTAATATACTTTTGAAAATCAGTTTCAGGAGTGCCTCTGTACGGCATCTTGTCACTAGTTTCACCATTCGTGACCTTCAAGTAATAAATTGAATGAGTAATCATTTTACTCGTACAAACCATTTAACCATACAGGGAGGGGGAGTGACAGTGAGAAGGAGAGAGGCTATACTGGAGGAATATCAGAGATAGCATCACCGAGAAGAACTGCTTTCTCCAAATCCCGAGATTGCCCTTCATCATAAGCAACAATACTCCGTTGTAATATGAAACTATTTCAGTAAAGAAGATCGATAAGTTAAACTCAATGGTACTGTTATTAGACACAATAACCACCTCAAACTCACTTGGAGCCCCATATTTGAAGACCACATCATGAGTAGGAAGTGGAAACTGGGGCAAATGCTGCATGCGGTACAAAATCATCAAGTGTTAAGCCACCAACTCATCATAAAGGTTAGAAGACCAACAATGTATCTTATGCTTCAACACTCTCCCTCAGGCACAAGCCCACATGCATATGGAGAGAAAAAGTTAGTTGTATCAATATGCATAAACCAACTGAGTTTGAGAGCAGACAACGTAATATATCATGCTTCATCAACTATAGGTCATATTACAATCTGAGAAAAGCTAGTAAGAGACCACTTGCCTCATTGAGATGAGCCCCCCACAAGAAGACACGCAAGCGGAACTGTGGAAGACCATAACATCCAGCAGCCATTATCCCAAGCCTTGCTTGGTAATTCATATTAACCAATCGACTTAAAGCATATCTTCCAAGACAACCATTAGCAAACCTCAATATGTCAACCACATTCTCCATTAGGCAATACTTTGGCCTTAAGAAGTTGATGGTATCCATGAAGACTACAATTTGATGATTTCTTTCATCATCCAGAGGAGAGTCAACATTTCTGTGACGGTTATACCCACTTATTCCTTGGCATGGCGGGCCACCACAAATAACATCAACGTCACCCTATGAAGTACAAACAGCATAACTACTCTTTAAAACAAAAAAAAAAATTGGTTGGTTGTATTGGTTATGCCATTCATAGACTAAATCATACCGGACGTGGCAATATTTTTGCCTTTATTCCCTTTGTACAAAATCATGTATCTTCTCCTGGCATTTACTAAGATATGAAAAGAATGTAATAAGTATAACAATAGCCAATATGAAGGAAAATGCTTTGCAACGGAGAAAGTAAGTACCTTAACCCCTCAATTGGCTCCCACGTATCGTCGCTTGGACCATATCCAACCCAACGTACCTAAGAATTAACCCTTAAATTGTTATCATAAATCACAAGCTACATTTTCCAATGAAACACACACATAAAAGGAGACCACTCTTCTATCCAACATATTGTTCTAGTTGTTGTTTTTTTTTTTTTGATAAGTAAAGTTAGATATATAAATATAAGCGTCAAAACAGGTGACGCGTCCTATGTACACAGGAAATATACAACCAAACCCCCGCTAGACAACAAAAATATTATCCACAAACTCTACAAAGGGATTAGATCCCTGCGAAACCGCCTCATAACACAAAAACTACAGAGTCTGCATAATCTGATTTTTGATCCCCTCCGAGCTCCTTTCCTTGTTCTCGAAAGCTCAAAGGTTTCTTTCTTTCCAAATGGACCAGCAGACCACCAACGGAGCAGCATCCCAAAAACTATTTTTTCTTCTGCTTATACAAGGACCAGCACATAAGCAGCTCCTTAATTGAATTAAGCATCACCCAGGTTAACCTGAAATAGATTCAGGACAAAACTCCAGATTTGAAAAGAGCAAGGAGCAAGTGCAAAAGCTTATGAAATTAATGGCAGCTGGGCAGCCAAGGTCATAGTATGAGGGTTTTTGCCACCTTGTGGGACCTGTGGGTTTGGGTAGGGAATCCCATGAGGTATGAGAAGGAGATGTTTCGGGGGTGAGGCTCTTAGTGGCGACATAGTAACCAATGGAATCACTTGGAAGGGAATTGCTTAAGTGAAAACACAGGCAAGCACTTACGAGCAAGAGAGAGGGGGGGGGGAGTTGTCTGGCAGAATCTTGCCACAGACTTTCACCAAAGTGAATAGGTTGCAATTGTTGTTGTTCAGATGATGCGACGAGTTGACTAGCGTGCAGTGGTGAAGCCACCTTATGGCCAAAAGGAGCCATGCCTTTTAAATCAATAAGTTGCAATTAAGTTTGATTATTTTTGGGAAAGATTGTACCATGGCTCCCCTAGAGTCAATAAGTCAAAAAATTATATTTTGTCACTGCTAACGTGTATACTCGAGGTGGGCAACATGATAAGTTCTAAAATACGTGACTTTCTTGAGGTACGAAGTAAAACTGGCAGGGATGCATGGGATACTTTGGATGGGTAGAACCTCGGTGGGTCACTCTCTCGGGTCACACTTGGAAAAGATCTTTGCATCCGACCACTAAACCAAAACCCTCAAAATGGTGAACACATGGGATGATAAACTTCAATTCCCCAAAAATGATCTCTCTCTCTCCCTCTCTCGGTATTCTAGATTTACACCAATTGGCTCGAGTTATTCTAAATTTACACCAATTGGGAACTACGGTTCCCCCAAATAAGTAACATGAAAGCCAAAGAAACGCTCCATCCCAAAAGTTCATGAACTGGACAGATTTATTCACTCAGGAGGGCTTCAAATGAAAAGAACAAGAGTACCAATTAAGTACGCATACCTTGAAGTTGAGCCCACGTTTGCTTTTTCCAGCAGGATCACTATAGCATATATAGACAAGGCTTGCGACTTCATATTCATCTTTTGCACTTTTAGTGTCACTTTTTGAGTAAACATCCTTATCAGCTGATCGCATGACTGTGGAATCTCGACCGCGTGTTTTCACCTCTTTAACTTGAGTAGCATTTGCAGAATTTGTCCCACTCCTTTAATAGGTCAAGGAAATCCTCAGCAGATTCATTCCTAATCTGTAAAATGGTAATCCATTCTTGAAATGCCTACATCACAGCAACTTGGACAAGTCCTGGCAAAAGAGAAAAGAGAACTGACTTGTGTCTCTGGGTGGTTTAACTTCAAGCTCTCACATGCAGATTTATCAGTATCAACAGCCCATTTCTGTATAAAAGGGTAGTAAGTTGATCACCATCTCCTCACTCCCAAGATCACTTGCAAATAAAGTAAAAGAATGCTAAAAAGCCCAGGATTATTACCGTTGCAAGATCAACCCCAGATAGTTTGGCCCCAAGACACAATCCTGTTAACATTCCACCACACCCTGAATACATATCTAGTAGTGCTAGCTCCAACTTGTGCGGTTTATGACTAGATATTTCCTTAACAGGAGTATTATTGCCATTTGTATTAACTGCCTTCACAGGCAGAGACAAAGATGAAAAGCAACTATCTGCAGAATTATCTGGGCCGATCAAGAATATTAGACATTTATAGTAAGCTTCTATGGGGTGGTTCCAACATGTCCTTTGACCGAATAAGAGACATAAAGGAGTCACATAACATTAAACTGATTATTACGTACAAATTAATAAAACCATAATTGCTCAGATCTGATAAAGTAAATAGCTCAAACATATAATATAGTAAGACAAATTTTATAGCCAGAAGATGGTGACGATGGTATAACAACCTGGGTAAAAATTGTGTGATAACTGATAAGAGATAAAGACGTAAACTTTGATTTGTTTCTTTTACATTTACTGCAGTCACCTGGCACCCTAAATTCAAAGAGACCTGCTTACACTTCAAGAGCACTTTAATTCACGGAACAAAATGAGTATGCAGAAATACACACGAAAAGAACCAGGATGAGTGAAAGTTTGACAGTTAACCCCATTCTACCAAAATATGCACGATATTACCAAGTGTTAGCCTCTGAATCCATGTGCCAGGGCGTAATTCCCGAGAACTACTGACCTATCTTTTACGAACCAACTCTCCCTCAAGGATCTCCAACCCACCTCTAAAGGATTTGAGGACTAACCCTCCATGGATATCCTTTCCCAGATATTGACCTATCCTTATACCCTGAATTCAGAACCACCTAATGCTTTGCAATATGACCCCCACGAGGGGCCTAGGCTTCAATGCAGCCAATCCAACCTTCAACTCTGACATTCACAATCTCCAACGCTCTCTTTAGTGGTTTTTGAGACTTATCCCGAGATTTCCCTGTTGGTACTTGATTATACCAGTGGTCTTCACCTCAGGACCTCTCCATCATAGATCTCTCCACAAGAAACTGCAGCATATTGCCCAGCATTTGCATCATAGAGTGTCTTCATTGTTTAGGATGCTCCAAATTTTCTTCTATAATTGTCAATATCTCATGTTGTGTAATTCAAAGTGTAGCAATAGATAAAGTAGTAGTAATAGATATCACCATTTTCTCCTTTCCACTCTGACCGCGACCCTATAGATATTAAGGATAGCTGTCTTGAACATCTCTCTGCCTTAAAAATCGATTTTTATGATTGAGTTATTTCCGTCATGGCAACAATGGGTGTTCGACCAGATAGCATTGTTGCATCCTTAATGCATTATGCACAGGTATCCTTTAATGGTCTCGGCAAACCTCAAATTTGGAACCCAGCAAGAACAAATCCCGTCTCGCTAGAAAGTGGTCAGAGGATGATTGTGGAAACCCTTGCAAGTCTACTCCCAACAGAGAAGACCTCATCTATTCCCCTGAATTTTCTTTTTGGAATGTTGTGGACGGCCACCATGGTGGATGCTAGCCTTGCCTGCAGACTTGAGCTTGAAAGGCGGATTGCTTTTAGGATGGAAATGGTTTCTCTTGATGATCTGCTTATACCATCGGTTCAAACGGGTGATTCCTTATTTGATGTTGACACCATTCACAGAATACTCACGCATTTCCTGCAGCGCATTGAAGAGGAAGAGAATGAAGACTCTGGGTATGGATCAGAAGTCATTGGTTCTCCAAGCCACGCCTCTGTATTGAAAGTTGGGCGGCTTGTATATGCATATTTAGCTGAAATCGCTCCCGATCCTTACTTGAGTCTACCAAAGTTCATTGGCATGATAGAAGTACTACCCGATTATACTCGTTTTATTGATGATGGGCTTTACAGAGCAGTCGATATATATCTGAAGGTACATTTACCGTTGCAGTTTTCAAAACTTATATCTATATCTACAAGATTATCTCGTCCCATCACTTATACCCTATTTTGATTTTTGAGTGATTAGGCACATCCAATGCTTGCTGAGCATGAATGCAAGAAGCTCTGCAAGTTCATAGACTGTCAAAAGCTATCTCAAGAAGCCTGCAATCACGCTGCACAAAATGATAGGCTGCCAGTCCACATGAGATCTCTTACTTTGTATCTGAACACGTCCTGCCTTGGAACTCGGAAGTTTATATATTAGTCACAGTCATAGTCACAGTCACTGCATAATTAATTAATTATCATCATCGCACATCCACAAGATGTAAAAATAACCTCAAAAATGGAAGCTACATCATCAAGTCATTCATCCAATTAAGGATCTACGCATCTAACTTATTACAAAATCTGATGAATAAGTCGAGACATCTTGAAGAGGGATGAAAGTAGGAAATGACTTATTATCACTTCCCAACATAGTGGATAGTATGTTTATCGCCCAATGGTATCCTCATCACGCACTCACTTTACTGAAAAGGCTCTTGCGAATCTGCACAGATGTGAAAAATAACAAATTTTGAATACCTATGAGTTGATAGTCAAATGGACAGTGCAAATATGATTTTAAGATAGAGCATATTTTTCACATTCATTGGCTGCTGACTACTGACAAGCTTCCATTCTACTTGGAAAACAATACATACCGCAGGAAGCTTTTGTCGAAAAACTACATCCAATCGAGCATCCAGTGTGTTTTCAAAGACGATCTTCCCATCTTGTGAAGCCAATACTACCCCACCAGAGCTTCCAAATGAGAGGAGCAGCAATCAGCAAGTCAGTAATATTATCAGAAAAAAATTGAAGGATATATATAATGCACAACACAATATACAAGTGTAGAAGCAACTGCAAGATTAACAAACATGCATGCAATCAGTTAAAATAGTGTACAAGCACTTACCGTCCTCGAGCAGTTTATAAGAGACTCATCATAGTAATAATGGACTTGATACACAAAACTAAGCAATGAGAAAATGGGGGGGAACACAATGGTCCTCTTATGAGACCGTACATGTGCTCCTAGACACGTGGCAATATAATACTAGTTTAGAATATTACGACAAACTTATGAGTAGTGTTTTGAAGATAGTTATGAGTTGACCAAATGAACTCTCCAAATATGCAAATGATGTGCCAGTGTTGATTTACCAAGAGGGACCATGAGAGTTAGCACCAGTTGGAGGTGGTGGGAGATACACCCGTTTGTCAACGGTAATTTTGGGAGCATGTACATTGGCTTTCTCAGTATACTCTCGCTTTGCTTCTTCCAGAACCGACTCAACAAGTGAGTTGTCAACCTCTCTACACCGCAACAACACCCCTGGCTCCTTTAGCCTTAGTAGACTCTGGAAGTTGAAATAAATATAGCTTACTTAATGAATGTATCAGAAAGAAAATAAATGAATTATTATTTACTCATTAATCAGGATGCTGATTATATGCTTTAAGCACAAATAACATTTAATATCACAGCTGATTCTTGACATTGGACAATATATTCAGCCACCCTCAATCATTAATCCAATGATCCAATAACAAATCGTCACGGAAAATACTATTTTCAACAAGCAGGTTTAGTCGAGTGAGAGGCTGAGAGCTAAGATGTAAAACAGAATCATATAACTCTTCATTGGATTCATATAGCTAAAGCTCTGTCATATTAATTATGAGTACCTGAACAATCAAGCCTTTAAGTAGCCTTTTATATGCATTTTTGTTATTGGAAACATTCAGAAGCTCCTTGCTAGCAGAATCTTTCATGGCATTTACCACATCATCCTGTGCTTGAAGAACTTTGATACGGGACGCATTCAGTTGCATTGAGTATTCACTGCAAGGGAACTAGTTTAGAACCAAAACTAAAAAAGTGGTGACTATTTAACAGAACTTGACAATAAACAAGAAAAAAATAAAGGAATTATTTGCCATAGCTTCTCCAAGCTTCCGAAATCATCTGCAATAAGGTGGACCAAAGTGGAGTGTATTCATTCAGTGACCCCACCACTTCTGTTTTGAACCCCATCAAATCTTTAACTTTTTTAATGAGGAACAAGCTGCAACCATCCCATAAGGAGTTTGTGGAAGTAGCCAGATCGAGTACCACCGGCACATTTGTGCACTTCTCACTTTTATATAGAAAGAAAAAGTAAAATAAAGAGGATAATTCATATATAATTCCAAGGCAGTGAGAGAGTGAAGATTTTTAATCAAAGAAACTTAGAATCTGTTCTCCTTGGTGATTTAGTTATTTGGTTTTGTGAATTGTGTCTCTCTTTGGTCCCGCCAACTTACCTTGTGTCTCTCTTATTTTTCTTTAATCATTACAAAAAATAATAATAATCCAAAACCTCAAATTCAAGTCACTAAATCATAATGTCAAACACATCCATAGGTTTTCTGAACTGACATAACTAATCACAACACATAGCCCGCAACTGAGTTCACTCGAGTTAATACTATCTCATATTCTCATTTCCTAACTCCACACATTTTGTAGATCTGAGGGACTTGCCAAATGACCACGAGTGGGCTCTCTTCATCCCAGCGCAATTAGATAACAGGCCATTCACCTTATGGCTAATGCTATAGACAAACATTTTTTTTTGATAAGAATGCTATAGACAAACATAAAAGTTGTATTCCTGGTTGGCCAGCTGTGTACAAAACGAGAAGGCACTGCCCAAGTTTGCATGATTGCTTTGTCCCAAGCAAACTGCCCGTGTTCCACTCACTTCCACAGAACCACGGAAGGTTCAGGTGAGGGCTATTGTATAGATTGACAAATTTATGAGATTAATAGAACTCACATTTTCTTACGAACTTCCACTTGCTTCCCCTTGCGCTCATATTCTCCTCGGATTTTCTTCTTTTCAGCTTCAACTATTTGCAATTTCTCGATGTTGAATTCCTACAAACAAAGAAGTCAGAGAAAAATGCATATGTAAAAAAGTAGGTTTCAAAAGCAAAACACCTATCAACCAAGGAAATTGTGAAGCAACTACCTAAAATAAAAAATACCAACAGAAGATTAAGTTTTTTTTTATAAGTAATAATAATAATAAAATATAACATGGCGTTAATGCAAGTGACGCATTCTTGTACACAGGACTTATACAAGATAAAAGAATTAATTAACCAAAAAAGTATCCACAATATCAACAAAAGATTAAGTTCCTTAAAACTTATAGACGTTATTCAGTATGGACTTAAGCACTCAAAGCTCAAACAGACCTTATGAGAATCATCACCAGTTGAAAAGGAAAGAAATTCTAAATTCTAAATGGTTGTCCAGTGTAAGGATTGCAGCTTTAACATGTCTCTGTTTCATAATAGCATAACAAAAATATCTATCAAACAACATCCGTAATTGCATTTAACTCACTTATTACTACATAAGTGAGTGTGGTGTCCAATTAGCTCATCTAAGGTCAACACAAAACATAAATCCAGTGGTTTAACTCCGATAAAACAATGTAGAGAGTAATCAATCATAATTAATGATACTTTTGAAACTTTGATATGGCCTGCAGTCTTGCTTTTGCATTTGTCACCAATTCATCGAACCCATAATACCATCTACTCCCTCCGTCCCAATTTTTCTTTAAAAAAAATCCTATTTAACAAGTCAAACTTTTAATGATCGCATCTTTTCTTGCTTGTACATTCTTCAAATCACACTTAAATTATAGCTATTTTCAGAAATAAGACTATTTTCTTAAACAAACCAAATAGGAAAGAGATTTTTTTTTAGGACAGTGGGGCTAATACACATGAAATTGGCAATTCCATGATAGCCTATGAACATAATTGCATCCTATGCTTGGCAAATCAAACTAGCGAGATCAAACAGGAAATAAGGTTCATGCTATTAGATTAACAAATGTACTGCATTCAATCAAAACAAATTCAACATTTAACCATTAGGCTACGCTTAAAAATGAAGGTTCTAGGAATAACAGCATTATATTGACTCTATTTACAATCAGACAAACATTAATTTGCAGAAATTTGTAATATATGTCCATAAAAAATGTAGAAAGGAAACCTCCTCGGCGGAGACGGAGATCTCGTTGGCTTTCTCCTCGGCCTCCTGCCGAATGAATCTAACCATCTGCTGTATCTGTTTCGATACATCTGCGTCATTCATCTTTGCAACTTCACACCAACAAATTGAAAAACCTCGATTTCCCACAGGGATTGATAATAGTATCGATTTGATTTATCACGGCCGGCTATTAACGAGAAACGATTGAAGTTTTGAAGGGGGATTCGCCGGAGGTAGAGAAGGAGGTAAAGGAAACAAGATAGAATTCGGGTTTAGGTTCAAAAGCCAGACAGGGAGTTGAGTTTCGGAGTTATGGTGGTGTGGATCACAGTTGCGAAATTTCGGCCGAATTGATAGCACGGTTTTGGACTTTCGGAATTCGATTAGGAGAAATCGTTGGCGGGACTTTTTTCAGTTTTTATCACTGTCTAGTTACTCTTTTTTTTTTTCTCCCGGTTAAAATCTATTTTTAAAATATTGTTTATATTATACTCAAATTTTGATAACGCTTTAAATTTTTTTTTCCTTCTCTTTCGTCGTTAAATTTATTAACCTGAAAACTCAAAAAAAAAAAAATAAAGAGGAAAAAGAATAGGAAGTTGATTGGTGAAGAAGAATGGTAGTTATTATATAACTATCTTCGTCATGCTAACTTTTCATTTCTTCTTTTTCTTGAAAACACAAAAAAAAAAGAGAAAAGATGCATTAATTTTGAATTATGTGTTGATCAAAGTACATAAAGATATGGTTTCATTATGATTTGAATTGCGATGCATCATCAATTGAGGGCATGAATTGTTACATCGCGGTGCATTAATTGGATTTAGAAATTTAAATTGATTCATCGCGGTGCATTAATTGGCATGACATGTTGCATTGCAGTGCACACATTGAATTTGGTTAGTTTAAATTGATGCATTCACGGTGCGTTAATTGATGCAGTGCGATGCTAAATTGAATTATGTAATTCAAATTGATGCATCGCAGTGCATTAATTGATGCATCGCGATACACACTGAGTAAGTTATCTGAAATGAACATTGGGCTCATTAAGGGTATTGTAGTATTTTTGCCCCCAAAAGTAACTTTTTTCCGATTAAAAGAAAGCATAGAGTACATTAACAATTAAAAACTTTTTAAAGTGGATTGGGCCGAATTTACCCCACTTGATTACTACTACGTGTTTGCCGGTATACAGATCCGGTCGTTATTATGTATGGCCCATGCTCAGCTGGATAGTTCATCCAAATAGGCCCATGTCATGGTTTTGTCTTCAATTGGCATATATAAATGGGTGATTACCGGTGTAGTTCCTTTTATAACATTTCTAACTTCTAAAGAATATGATTTTTGTATTTAGCGTGTCAACGATATTTTCACAGAAAAAAAATGAATATATCCTTAATGAAGTTGGAATAGGGGCTCGCTGCTTCGTAATTTCAAGTCGATGCATCGTAATTCAAATGTGTGCATCGCAAATCCAATTTTACATCGGATTCACTAATTCCAAATTGTGCATCACAAATTCAAAATTTTGCATTGGAATTTTCTGTATAGGGTGTCCAATTGGTGTATCGCAAATCCAAAATTTTGCATTGAGATTTACTAATTCAAAATTGTGCATCATAAATCTAAAATTGTGCATTAGAATTTTTGTATATGGGTCTAGTTGGTGCCTCACAAATCTAAAATTTTGCATCGAGATTTTTATATATGGGGTCTAGTTAGTACATCACAAATTCAAAATTTTGCATCAAGAACTCTTGGTGGATAGACTTTTCAGCACTAAGTCAACCCTATTGTCAAGAAGAAAATTAAAATCAGCATTAAAAAAATGAGCATGTGTATGTGTGTGTATATATATATATAACTATAATCAGCCTCATTAGCTTTCAAGAAGGTCTTTGTACCAGAGGGTAGTGCTTTGTCGCTATGGTAGCAATACCTTCTTTCGAATCTACATTAGTCATTCTTGCTTTCATCTGGCCTTCCATCCTGGTCTCTTTGTTGGACAAAACCTTTTTGGAGAAGACTTCGCACATATTGCCGCAATCTATTTCGCCTTGATCTTGCATTTCACTTTTTACCGGTTCAAGTCATTTTATAAGAAAAAAATATCTTGCAGGACTCACAGCTTTACCAAGAGGAATTTCCCTTCGCGCTCCTCTTCCTTTCTGCCTGAAAAATAATTGGTCCATCCGAAAATCAGACTTAACCACCATTCTTTCTTATGGGGATTGTTATCTTTGATGAATGCTTGAAGCCTTAAACCCTTCACTAACTTTTAGAGTACAAATGGGATCGTTTTTCTTTATTAACTCTGCCTGCTTTTCTATGTTATTTCTTTGATATACCCATGTCACTTGCAACCTACTCTTGGATTCCCCTTTCTTATTCTTGGGCCCCTAGGAAAGGACACAAGTTGAGCAAGGAATTTATTATCTGGGATAATCTCACTTTTCATACCCAAAGTTTACCTACCTTCGCTTTTGGTACCCTATGTACCGACTTAATCAATGTTGATCACCAACGTTTCTTATTTCAACCATTTTAGATAATGTATGTTAACTTTCCATCCAAGAGTAACAATTTACCTATTGTTGTAAGTTGCAAAGGGTTTTAGCCCTGTTTATCCGATTAAAAAAAAAAAGAAGTGACCCCACCTTCTTTGCTCATCAAACATCTTCTCCCAAAACTCAATTATAACCCCACCTTCCATTACTCAATCAACCATTTACATCTCTCCCACCGCCACCTCTTCCACCTTCACACATATTCATGAGTTTATTGGATGACGTTGACTTAAAAGAGAGACACGATGACAACAATTCGAATAGTAGTAGGAGCAATTTGAATAGTAATGACAACCATTCGAATAGTTGAATAGTAATGACAGCAATTCGAATAGTAATGTTAGCAATTCGAATAGTAGTTGTAGCAATTCGAATAGTAATAGGAGCAATTCGAATAGTAGTAGGAGTAATTCGAATAGTAGTAATAGCAATTCGAATACCATTCGAATAGTATTGACAGCAATTCGAAAAGTAATGGCAACAATTCGAATAATAGTAGGAGCAATTCGAATAGTAATGACAACCATTCGAATAGTCGAATAGTAATGTTAACAATTTGAATAGTAGTTGTAGCAATTCGAATAGTAGTAATAGCAATTGAAATACCATTCAAATAGTATTGGCAGCAATTCGAATAGTAATGTCAGCAATTCGAATAGTA
Organism: Codonopsis lanceolata; assembly: GCA_013146195.2. Classification (NCBI taxonomy): domain Eukaryota; kingdom Viridiplantae; phylum Streptophyta; class Magnoliopsida; order Asterales; family Campanulaceae; genus Codonopsis; species Codonopsis lanceolata. The sequence continues at coordinate 109,073,280 of CM028377.1, read as the reverse complement.
ATGGAAGCAATTCGAATAGTAGTAGGAGCAATTCGAATAGTAATGAGAGCAATTCGAATAGTCGAATAGTAATGACATCAATTCGAATAGTAATGGCAGCAATTCAAATAGTAATTGTAGCAATTTGAATAGTAATGAGAGCAATTCGAATAGTAGTAGAAGCAAATTTAATAGTTGAATAGTAATGACAACAATTCGAATAGTAATGACACCAATTCGAATAGTAATTGTAGCAATTCGAATAGTCGAATAGTAATGGCAACAATTCGAATTGTAGTTGTAGCAATTCGAATAGTAATGGTAGTAATTCGAATATAGCAATTCAAATAGTAATGAGAGCAATTCGAATAATAATGACAGCAATTCGAATAATAATGGAAGCAATTCGAATAGTAATGACAATAATTTGAATAGTGGTTGTAGCAATTCGAATAGTAATGAGAGCAATTCAAATAGTCGAATAGTAATGACAATAATTCGAATAGTAATGACAACAATTCAAATAGTAATTGCAGCAATTCGAATAGTCAAATAGTAATGGTAACAATTCAAATATAGCAATTCGAATAGTAATGAGAGTAATTCGAATAGTAGTGGCATCAATTCGAATAGTAATGAAAGCAATTCAAATAGTCGAATAGTAATGACAACAATTCAAATAGTAATTGTAGCAATTCGAATAGTCGAATAGTAATGGCAACAATTCGAATTGTAGTTGTAGCAATTCGAATAGTAATGGTAGCACTTCGATAATAATGACAGCAATTCGAATAGTATGACAACAATTCGAATAGTAATGAGAGCAATTCAAATAGTAATGAGAACAATTCGAATAGTAATGACAGCAATTAGAACATAGTTTTTGCAGAAATTCGAATAGTAATAATAATAATAATTCAGATAATAATTCGATTAGTATTAGTATTAGTAATTCGATGAGTAATAAATTGTTTCTCTGTGGGCTTCGGCTAAGGGGTGCTTTTGAGTAATAGTAGTAGCATCAATTCGAATAGTAATGAAAGCAATTCAAATAGTCGAATAGTAATGACAAAAATAAGAGATTGGAGTGCACTAATCTCTTATTTTTGTTTTCAGTTCAGGCCCTTGTTTTTTCTTTTTTTAATAACTTTTTTAACACCCTTTATTTTGACTATGTATGTAGAACTACGGAAGCATCTAGATCCTCTTAGTGCCTTAAAAGTTCAGGGATCTTATCTTCTTATCTTTCCAGTTTCCTAACATGAAATCCATGACAGAGATCTAAAAGATGTTTCACCTAATGATACATATCCTTACTGATGCTGGCCAGTATGTTATTTGTTTTGGAAGTTCCAATCTGGATTCAAACACTAGCCCTGCTGGAGAGGTAAAGTTCATATCATACACCAAGTGACTTTCATTTTAAATTTCTTTATTATTCCCGAGTTAAAATGATTCATTTTGTAGATTCAAGAGTTAGATGTAGCCCGTCCGCTGACTTTGTCAGAGCGAACGGTAGCTGTTGCTCTTGCTGTGTCGTTGGATAATGACTATTTCTCAAGACATGGAGGCTGGTAAACTTTTTTTTTTTTTGCTTTCATTCATCATGCTCATCTTTGTGTAGCATATGTATGTTTATACTTAGGCTGTAGCCTTAGAAGTTGCACTCCATAACCACATTTTACAGTCAGCAGAATGCAAACTCAGGGTGAAACTAATATGCTCTTAATTCTGTCAGGGGAATTCCTTTCATTGCAGTCGGAGAATAACATTTCAAGTTATTTAGGTGATGTGTATAAGCTGCTGAAGATATATAGAGGGCTATAATTCGGCCATTCAACATTGATGTTTCATGCTTAACACTGTATGGAACACACATATTTTTACTTTATCCTGGCTTTCACCCCGTTTTGTTGAAAAATTGTTACTTTCTACTAACCTAGGCCATATGTGGGTTGCCTATGCGCGAAATCTTACCCTATCTGGACTATGGAAGAAACTGAGAATGTGCCTCTCCAGGTTAAGATGTGTAATGTTTTTCGGCAAGTTCGTCAATGAAAACTTTTTTGTTTACCCATTTCCTCATTTTTGGACAACTTTGTTAATACTCTTGGAAATTGGACGAAAAGTTCTTCCTGCATCGCTGATTCCCTGTACAGTTTTTCTAGAGGCGTAGAAATAGGGTTATTTGATAACTGAGCTAGCTACCACCCCCCCCCCAACAATGGTTGAAGCTTGGCTCGGTTTAGCCCAACTTGACACATGTTTTGTTAAACTCGATCTTGGACATGACTTTAGGCTCAAGCCTTGAGGTATAGATGATTTGGTTTGATTCGAACATGATTTAGGCTTTAATAGCTTGGCTCGGTCTGGCTCAACTTGACTCATATTGGGTTAAACTTAAGGTCGGACAAGATTTTAGGCTTGTGGTATATGAAAGCTTACCTCAACTCGGTATTCAAGTTAGGAAACTGAATTTTTGAGATATTGCCTTTGTTCCTATCAAAGTGATGACTATTTTATTTTGAAATATTTGATTTAAATGGTTTAGTTTTAAAAGGTATGCATATTATTTTTCATAATTTTTAAACTTTATTCTCTAAATGAGTAAAAACATTACTGGATCGTTTGGTAGGCGGAGAAGATTAATTTATCTCAATTCAATGTTTGGTAGGACGTTTACGTGTTGGACAAAGTTATCTCTAGTAAATAATACCTCAACCCCGTAATTTTATCTTAGATTTGAAGAAACGTTTTCATTCCCATATTGGCCTTCCTACTACTAAAGAAACCTCATTTTAATCTCACTTTTACAGCTTTTCAATCACGATCAAACTTGTTACTCTTCAGCAATTTGGGGCATCGTTGGTGGCTGGGCTCACATCCACCATCCGAAATAGTGTGGTGGAGATGCATGATTGAATAAATGAGTAATTTGTTTGTAGTTACGGCAGATTTCATATTGTTTTTGCACACGCTTTGTTAACTTCAAAAATAATACTTGAGGCTGATATTGCACAAGGAACAAAACTTGAACGCGAAGCTAGCAATGACGTCAAAAACTCTAGGGTAGCACTAGGCTTGACAATTGGATGGGTTGGAATAAGTAATGAGTTGAAACACATGTCAAAACTCGTTAGAAATTAAATGTCAAACGGGTTAAAATAAGTTGGGTTGAAAGAACGGGTCGACCCATCTTACCCCAAAAGTTTTCCCCAAAAATTATAAATTTATAGCATAAAAAGTCAGGGGCCGAAATGGGCAACATGCCCGACACGACCCGTTAATATTACTGGATTGAAACGAGTTACCCGCTTCAACCCAAAAATATTAATGGATTAGATTAGGTAATTAGTGAGTTGAGTTGGGTGAATTAATGGGTAATAGGTTACAATTGCCAAACCCAACACTATATTTTGGGCTGAATAAGATAAGCTCAAGTCATATTTTGTCATAACGGAATTTAAGGATATTTTCGAAAAAAATAATATAATATTGAAATTAGTATTGGCTACCAAATATTGAATAAGATAACTAACAAGATAAATTTATCGTATCCATGGTGTACCAAACGTCAAGTAACTTTATAGCTGAGAAAAATAATCTACTTTCTTAGTATTAATTAGTGTTATCTTACTTTCCTACCAAACAATCGATAAAAGAAAACATTATTTTTTAACTTGATAATGACTGCAAAAACTAAATAAATTTGAGAACTTTGGCGAAGAGTAACCTCAATGCGCGACATAAAAAATGTCATTTCCTTGTGTTATAGCAACATCATTTCCCTCGTAAAGGTATTGACAGACAGGGGCTATATAAATGTACACCAACCATTGCTTTATTTCACTTATACACTATGTTTTCTTTCTATCTTATACTCCCTTCGTCCCGAATAAATGTTCTTAATAGACAAAATATAAGGATTAAAAAATATAATTAATGATGGATGATAAAATATATTGTGACAATAATACCCATTACAGATTACACAGACTCTCTCTCATTAACTATATACCCATTACACTCACTCTCTTTTTAGGATGTGCAATAATGATAATATTAAATGAATGGATATATTACAAAGAATGGTAGAAAATTTGTACACCAAAAATCTTTAGAAAATAGGAACATTTATCCAGGATGGAAAAATAAGGCTATCAACGGATATAGAATTGGTTGAAAGCGCTGATAGCATTACCCTGATATTGGAGACATCAGACATAACCTTTTTACGAGGCACAGCGGTGATATAAACATTTGTTTTGGCATAAAAAATTGAAGGTTTCTAAATCAAATTGATTTGTTGTCAAATGAATAACATGTTTGGGCGTGTCTTCACACACCCTTATGGAGGCAGAGAGCTGAAAAACAAGAATTAATGTTATCTTGAATACAAACAATGGGAATGATTCTACTCATAGTTCACTTGATAATGACTGCAGCAGCTGTAGGGTAGTTGAATGGGAGAACTTTGGTGGGAGGGTGATAAGGGGTTTATCATCACTCACCTTGTGCACAGCCAACCCCAATGCATAACCCAAGGCACGCCCAACCGGAACAGCCACAGCATTTCCCACTTGACGGTATCTGTTAACACCAGTAAGTTTGTTAAACAAATAACTTATATGGGGGTGAAACTGAAGATAGATACATATATTGCCGGTTGCACATTGTCGCGTCAAGGGTTAGGCAATTTACATGCTTAAGAGCCTTAATGGCCACTTGTTTAGTTTCCTAATTAGGCAATTTATTATGAGTACATCGAGAACCATTACCAATCCATTGGGGATGGCTATCAATGCAACTATTTCTATTAATGAAAGTTTAGTAAGTGTCATACAAACAATTGTTAGCAAAACGGTTGAAGCCATAAGAACGTTGCGCGTAGTGCACATGAAAAGAAATGGTTTTGCCCGTCGCTCTGCGAGTGTATCTCTGCTTTGAGAGTGGACCTTCAATATGCGAGCTAGGATTTTAGTAAACATAGCACGTTTTCATGAAATTCAACTAAAATGCCCTTGGATGAAAAGACTAAAAAAAATTGATTTTTTTTAGTGGTGGCTGGCTAGACCACCCGCCCCCTACTGGTGGTGGCCTGCCCAACCACCCGGCCCCTCCCTTACCCCGCAACCAAGAACACCCCCACCCAACCGGCCCCCAATATGTAGCACTTATTTTTAAAACAAAATATAAAAAAAAACAAATTTGCAGATTAGTATTGAACAATTGCAAATGAAGATTACTGTAAATAAAAAATATAAAGACAATTTTTGCAACAGTCAAAATATTTTTTTTCTTCTTTATTTACAAAATAGTTTAATTTATTTAATCATAAACAGGCACAAGGGCATTTAGTCAAGTTCCATGAAAATGTGCTATGTTTAGCATATTATCCGTGATACGTTTATTGTTTATGTTCACGAATTGATATTAAAGATTAGCGGATTTCTGTTTCATCATGAATTGCCTTTCTGTTGCTGTGTAAACAGCAGCTCAACCTCCCTCTTAAACTTCATTACCCACTATATGGTCTAGCATGGAAGTGGAGTTTAGAAAATTACAGATCAATGGCGATACTCATAAAGCAAAAGTCCATTTTATGCATTTCACTGATATGTTTTTTTTTTTTGATAAGTAAAGGTGACGCGGCCTATGTACAATAAAGAGAAGATACAAGAGATCTCAAGCTACACGAGCTGGAGGGAATTCCTTATCACTTCTAGATAGTGAGTAGGAGTCTGGGAAAGGTCCACTGACTCAAGGCACCAAGAAGAAATAGTGCGCAGCCAAGTATCTTTAAGCTTCTCTAAAGACCCTTCCTCGTTATCAAAAGCCCTCCTATTCCTTTCCTTCCAAATGACCCAACAAGCCGCCAATGGAGTAACCTCCCATAGAGAATTTTTCCTGCTTCTTTTGTATAGAGACCAGCTCAAGAATAAATCCAAAACTGATCTAGGCATAGCCCAGGCAATTCCAAACAGGCCAAAAATCCAATTCCATAAATCCGTCGCCATGGGGCAATGAATCAACAAATGATCCACGCTTTCATCGCTCCTTTTACACATGTAACACCAGTTAACATAGATCTTGCGCCGCTTCCTCAGATTATCCCCGGTTAAGATGGCTCCATGACAAGCCTCCCAAGCAAAGAAGCCTACACGACTGGGAGCTTTAGTCTTCCACAGCAACTTCCAAGGGAAAATGCTGTTTCTTGCATTCAGCAACTGGGAGTAGACGGACTTAACTGAGAACACTCTTCCTCTGTTACCCTCCCACCTAACTGCATCCTCACCATTTCTTCCCACTTGTTGCTTATAAACCATATCAAAGAATTCCACACAAGAATCCATTTCCCAGTCCTGTAAGCATCTACGGAACGTAGGGTTCCAGACCACGGTATCCCCCTGAACTTGAAGAATCGAGCTTACCAAACAGTCCTTATCAGTAGCCAAATTAAACAGATCTGGAAACAGTCTCCATAACTCCACCTCCCCACACCATCTATCTTTCCAAAAACGGATAGTGGATCCATTCCCTATTTCAAAAGAGATGTGTCTCACAAAAGCTTCCCAACCTTTACGAATCCCTTTCCAAACTCCCACCCCATATGCTGCTGAAATACTGTTCGGGGTCCATATGTTTACGCCTTCCCCATATCTGCATCCTACCAATTTCCTCCACAACCCTACACGATCAGTCATGTACCTCCATAACCACTTAGCAAGCAAGGAAGAATTGAAGACTCTTAGATTCTTGATCCCTAAACCACCATCTCTCCTGTTAGCCCGAACCTTATCCCATTTAACAAGATGATGTTTGCGCTCCTCACCCGAACCTTCCCACAAAAAGTCTCTTTCCAATCTTTCAAGGCTGTCACAAACTGAAGAAGGCATCACTAAGAGGGACATGAAATAAGTAGGGAGGCTGGACAGAGTACTTTTGACTAGAGTGAGCCGCCCTGCTTTCGAAAGCAACTGCTTTTTCCAACCAGCCAAGCGTCTTTCAAATCTTTCGGGACTGTGTTCCGGTGTTTTTCTTTTTAAAAGGAGCTCCAAGGGGCAGGCCCAAATAAGAAGAAGGAAGTTGAGCAGTTTTACATCCAAACCAAGAAGCTAAAAAATCTATGTTCTCCACCCCCCCAACCGGAATAATTTCACTCTTAGCTATATTAACCCGAAGGCGACACCATCGGAAGAACGCCAATAAGAGGCGAAGGTAGCCTAAGCGAGTAGCCTTAGCATCACATAAAACCAGAGTATCATCTGCAAAAGAATATGGGAAACCGAGACCACCTCATCTCCTCTCCTCCCCACCTCAAACCCTCGAATAAAACCCCTGCCTTATCCATAAGCTTACTCAAAGCCTCCATAACAATAATGAGCAGGAATGGAGATAGAGGGTCTCCTTGGCGTAATCCCCTCGAACTATCAAAAAATCCGGCGGGTTCTCCATTAATCAACACTGAGAAGCGAGCCGTAGAGATACAAAAGTATATCCATTTTTTCCACTTCTCCCAAAACCCATTCTACCCATCAAGTACATAAGGAAATCCCAATTAACATGATCGTAAGCCTTCTATGTCCAACTTACACAAAAGCCAGGCAGCCACTATTGAGTCGGCATCGAGGGCTTCATTCGCAATGAAAGAAGCATCAACAATCGCCTCCCTCCTATAAATGCATGTTGAGATTCGATATAATCTTAAATAACACCTTCCTCAGCGTAGAGCAAGAACCTTGGCCAGCAACTTGTAAATCTTTGCCTACTAAGGCGATAGGCTGAAATCACGCAAATCGATCGCTCCTTTTTCTTCGAATTAGGGCTATGAGCAAGCGTTGAAGCTTTTCTCGAATCCCTTATTAACATAGAAATCTTGAAAAACCTCCATAACCTCGGTTTAATTACCTCCCGGCAGCCGAAATAAACGCCATTGTGAATCCATCAGGGCAGGGGCTTTGTCCCCACTCAAGCGCCAGGGCTGCCACCACTTCCTCTTGGAGAAACCATCCTCCAAAGCCGACTATCCTCTGTTCTAACACTTTAAAAGAGACACCATCAAGATTAGGCCGCCACTCTCCTTGATCCTCAAAGAGTCTAGAATAGAAATCTACTACACCTTGCTTTATATCGTTTTTGTCAACTAGCAACGATCCTTCAACCGTGATGTTTTTGATATGGTTTGCCGATTTATGCAAGCTTGGTTACGTGAAAGAACTTAGTATTTTGATCACCTTCTTTGAGCCAGAACTCGGGACTTTTGTCTCGGTGATTTCTTCACTTAGAAGAAGGCTCCTAATTCTCTCCAGAAGCGCCGGCGAAGCTCTTGGCGTCATTCGAGACCATACGAGCACGCTTTCAAATCAGCATGCGATCTACGCCATCACTTCCTTAATCTTAACTTCCGGTCTTCCAAAAACCTCTCTATTCCATATCTTTAAATCTTCCTTGAGCGGTTTTAGTTTTCTAGCCAAAATGAAGCGAGGGATTACCGGCCACAATATACGAGTCCCACTTTAACTTAACCCATTCAACAAATCCGGAGCCTTGACCACATATTCTCGAATTTGAAGGGGATTTTCCTTTCGATATCCCATTGCATTCTAGCATCGAGAGGGACATGGTCGACACCACTCTAGGGAGGCTAATCGTGAGGCTGGCGAAAATGGTAACTTGATCGAGGAAGATAGAAATACGTCTATCAGAAAAGCGATTCTGTCTCCATCTCTAAACCAAGTGAATTCTCCTCCCGATAATGGAAAGTCCACTAACTCCATCTCATTAATAAAATCATTGAACTCTGCATTGCTCGAGTGAAACCACTAGAGCTTGATCTTTCTTGAGGAAGCGAACTACATTGAAGTCACCCCCTAAGCACCACGGAGCATTCCATTTCGATCGATGTGCTTCAATTCCTCCCAAAACCACCACGCTCATTAGCGGAACATGGACCATATACTCCAGAAAAAACCCACTCTTTATCGAGTCAACCATTTTTAGTAAACAAGAGGCGAATATACCCACACTCTATCGCCAACTTTGTCACCACCCTTCTATCACATAATTAGAATACCACCTGTGACCCATTCGACCCTAAGAAATTCCGGTCAAACCATCATGTCACCTCGATGCTATTGGCTGCTCTTACGTCGATACTTCCCATTTTGTTTCTTGCAAACACACCACGTGAGGCTTCCGTCTCCTTAAAAGGACCTTTACTATCATCCTCTTTTCTCGATTATTAAGACCCCACACATTCCATGAAACAATGCGTAACGCCATGATAAACTTATACGAGATAAGTTCACATGTTCCTCCTCCCTACTTGCGACCCTCACGGAATATCAAAATTGAGACTACTGGCATAAATTGCTTCACTCACGTTTACCACAGCTCTTGTCTTGTTCGAAATTCTTATTGCTGTTGTCTTTTGTCGACCTCCATTTCTTCTCTATATCCAAGAGAGCTCCGTAATCTTATCTTGGCCAAACGAGGACACCCCAGTGCTTGCGAATTATCTTAGCCGAGGGAAATGTCTGTGTTGCCTCGAATGGGAAATGAGTTCGATTCCTTCGACTCCTGGGATGGACCACGGCGAAGGAGTGCAAACAATCGGCTCGGATAGTGAATCCTCTTGGCTTACCTTCTGCGGCCAGGCCCCACTTAGGGATCTTGTCTGTCGGAAGCCCCTACGCATTGAACTGGTGACTCCACCTCGTCACCGTACTGTAGGAAATTACCCTCGGACAAATTGCGACGGAGGACCGGTGCATCTCTCGGTGACAACCTCATCTCTCCCTTGATAAGCGGGTTGTGAGCAGCGGCTCCACTTCCTCTTCGCCTCAATGAATGTACCCGGTATCTTTTAACTTCGGCCCACAGCTGCCCAACTGCGGAGAGATAGTCGTAATAGGGGTGCGGTGAATAGGTTCCTTCCTCGAAGCCTTTCCTAATGTCTCGGCCCAGCAGCATGCGGCCCTTGATTACAACACACTCCTGGGCCCCTTGTCAAAAGCGGTCGACTAGCTACTCCCTTAAACCCATCAGACTCGGGCTGCGTGGCCTTTGCGAACTTCGGCGACCACTCGCCCGTCAGGCATTCGAGGGAATTATCAGATTCTCGCCCGGTAGAGCTCGACAAACTATAGGATGCGTTGACTCCCGTGTCTACGTCACGAAGACAATCGGGTCTACCTTACTTCCCCAGTGCCCAGTATTGCGAAAAAATTTCGATATTGGACTTATACGGCCCGAGACAATGCCCTTTGTGACTTCCTTCTGGGCCTTTTCATCTTTGATTTAATAGGGGCAGAACTGACCTTACCAGACCACTTCTAAGAAATGGGCCTCTACTAGACCCGTCCCCTTGGAATAAAGCCAGTCTACCACGGTTATTCGATACCTTGCCCTTTCTGAGAAGAACCCTTTCCGCTTAAGCTGCGGCGTTTTGACCACGGGATTTAAAATTTGAATTTGAAAACCTTTGATCCACAGGACTAGGTCCTATACTTACCTTGTACCTCCTATCCCGCCCCCCAGCATAGCTCGTGTGAGTTCCACCCTCCTTCTCCAAGTCGTTTCCTCAACCGGCAGATTCCTACTGACCCGCCTTTACGGCGGTCCCTTAGCATCCTTGTTTCGACCCAAGCGGGGAATAACAAGACACTTATTACCACGCTAATTCGCGCGGGGATGGCAACTTCTCCTTTAATCTAACCAAAATTCTTGCCCGTCTCACTGTCTTTTCCTCGTAGAACATGGGCCTTCCACAAA
>CM028377.1:109010508-109062428 GCA_013146195.2 Codonopsis lanceolata | reverse complement strand
GCGAGAAAAAATAGAGCATGCATATGAGACAATCCTGTTTTTGAAATTCAATCGCGAAAAACATATGATTCTATTCGTCCGAACACCCTCTTTTCATTTACCATTTTCATCAATTGTTTTCTCTTTAATTAAAAAATTCGAGCAACCAAATCTGGTCGATCAGTAGCACTTTGATTAAGTAGTAGAACATCATTAATTTCAGGCCACGTTGGGTTGGCTGTCATGGTTAAGAAAACTAGTTTTTTTAACCCGTGCGTTAAATGCACGTCATTCTTCTTTTTCAACTAAATTGTACACAAACAAAATAAAGAGGATAAAAAAATCTTAAAGGATAAAATAAGAAGAATCAGTTTATTAACAAATACATGTCAGTATATCACTAATCATTATAGATTCTAAAAAAAATTCTTATACACAACCTTTGTTGTTTTATTAGTTGGTTTTTTCATCTTCATCGCATATCAATATTTTCAAATCAAAGCATTTTGTTACTCTAGAAACTGCGACATATAATTGCCCATGGCTAAGTACTTGATTCTTCAAGAAGAGACATGTGTGCAATTATTGACTTTGAGACTTGTTAATTGTCAATGCATATGATACCAGTAATGAAAATTGTCTTATCTGGAACTTGAAAGTTAGTTTTATATCAGATAGAGTTTTTTTATTTTATTTTATTTTTTAAAGTTTTTTTGTAGACCTTTCCCCTAAGAGAGCATGAGACGTAATCGAACATGAGACCTCACATTTGTAAAGCCACAACTCTACCACTGGGTCATCCCTTAGGGTCTACATCGAATGGAGTTAATGACAATTTTGGGATAAGAATATTTTCTCCAACATTACTTCCTTTCAAAAAATTTGTTTTAACAATGTGATCCCCAAGATTTATAATGATTAGTTTTGTTCCATTGCACAACCATGCATCATAATCAATAGCTTTCAATGGAACACCAATTAAAAGTGCCAATCCATGGCCCGACAACCCCGAATACTTTATACTATTCAAAATTTTTGTAAAATGAATGTTTTCGAACAAATTTGGATTTTTTCTACCCTGCAAATAGAATCTGAACTCAAATAAGTTATTCATTTTGAATGATTATTTTTATTAAATTATATTTGTATTTTAGGAATAAAGGAATTTCTAATAAGAAAATAAGCAAAAATCAAAATAACGAAATTATTTTTACCATTAACTATTATTTTTGTTACGTAAATTATTTTGATTTTACTAACTTCCTTTTTATTTTTTGTTTTATTGACTTCGTAACTATTATTTTTTTTTATTTTTAAGAATTAGTTTTACTGAAAACTTTTGTTCCATTAATTATTTTTATTATTTTAGTAACCTCAGTTTAATTTTTTTGTTATATTGACTTTAATCATTATTTTTGTTCCTTCAAATATTTTTATTTTACTAACGTATTTTTGTTTTACATATATATTTTTAAGAATTTGTTTTAAACTTTTGTTCAGTAAATTATTTTATTTTACTAACCTCCGCATTAAATTATTTTTTGTTTTGTTGATTCTATAACTTTTATTTTTATAGTGACTTGTTCCATAAATTATTTTTTATTTTACTAACTATCTCTTATATTTTTGTTTTCTTGATTCTGGAACTATTATTTTTGTTTTGGTTATTACTTTTTATGTTTAAAGAGAGAAAAATATTTAAACATAATTAAAAGAGAGGAGATGGTGGTGATGAGAGAGAAAATAGTGAGGAGACGGGAGAGAGGGAGTGAAAGAGAGAAAATAGGGAGAAGATAGGAGATAGAAAGAGTGGAATGGTAACTCAAAAGTCAATAATTCAAAAGTTAGATTTTGGAGGATAAATCCATCATTGTCATTATATGTATATATATATAGATATTTTGGGTGTTTATATGTTTGAGTGATAGTCATAGAATCTTGAAAATTTTCATACATATGCCTCGGTCCACCCAAGTGAAAGAAGATGGAAGAATATATCTTTTGCCAATTTGATTTGGTTCTTGATCATGGATTTCTGGAGGTCTTTATACCGATCAACACGAATAAACTCAACTTGCTTTTTTCTAATGTAGTTAAGACGATTTTGCTCTGTTGCAGCCCAAACATCTACCAAAAATTCCTGAAAAAGCTTTTGGGCTCTCAAAATGGTTGAATATTCTGAAGTTCGTTGGAATAAACGATAGCTATAGTAATCCATCATTGTGAGTCGATTTATTGGGTTAGTACTTAAAACATCTTTACCCACATCCCAATGCATCATTGACGGGTCCCACCGTAGCTCCCTAGATGGAAACAATAGCACATAATGCAATGGTGTGTATGCCGGGTGACATTCACTGATCCGCATCAAGCCTCGGCCTCCTCTGTAATATACAACAATATCTCTTGATTCTCTCCTTTCAATACCATCACTAGGTAATATTACTACAATCTCATCTATTGTTGGTGCATTATAACGCCGTTGATCTGTTCTTGGATTATATTGCAAAATCGCTGGTAAATATTGATTAGATTGATCTTGGTTTTGTTGTTGTAATATTTCGTGTGCGTGACGAAATTTAGATACAAATGGATTATTTTGTAACAAACATTCTTGGATGAGGGCCAAGAGTTCTCGATCCAATGTAGGATTCTAACGTTCATGACTGTTTAAGGCGGACACCGGGTCGTATATATAAAGCTGAGCATATACAGGATCTATACCCGCCTGTCGTAATAATGCACCATTACAATGTCGCAATTCACCATGGATAGTGAAGCTATAAGGACCCCTCTCTATTAGGACACTGTGATCTATTGTACATCCAAGACTTATAAAGGCATTTGCTGCATTATATTATCGAATGTGCTATAAAAATGATTTAGATCGGTTGTCATAACCTTCGTATAATGTTTTAAAGAGAGTAGGTGGATCACAAAGTGGAGGTAGGTTGATTTTCCTTGAGTGCAACATGTTCCAAATTTGGGATTGAGCTTAGAAGAAACGAACCAAACTCTCGTCAATTCAATGTATCGCTTTACGATACTCACAAATGACGCTCATTCTCGCCAAGGAATGGCGGCTTTGATCCAACAATTGTTGATTCTAAATGTCGGGTACATGAAACGCATCATCTTCAAAGCCACCTATTTTGTCATGTTCCTCTTCAAAGTCACCTATACGACCATGTTCTTCTTCAGTTGTGAGAGGTTCTTCTAGTATATGTGTCCTACATTTAAAAGGTTGAATTAAAATCTTTTAAGGTATGTTTATTTGAATTAAAGAGGAGAGAAAGAGGAATTAAGTTACATAATAGTAGGACGATGTTGTTATGAGGCATGCATTCGTCGTCTCCTTTGTGCTAATGTCCGTCTCGAATGAGAGATAACAATGTTTGAATGTGGTTCGCTATCTGGTCGAATTCTTTCACGTTCAACTCTTTCTCTTGTGAAACGTCTTGTTTGCCCAACCCCACGTCTACAACGGTGCCGCACGATTGGCGTTATATACGCCCTTTGTGCATAAGTATTACGATTGAGTTTGTGAATTATAGAAGATGAGCTTTCTCCTAACTCAATATTCAAAGAAGGGGAGGAACATTTGTTGGGCTCTCTCTCGACTCAATCGCACGACCAATTTATAATCATCATCCTAGAGCAATTAAGGTAACTAAATAAACAATATAATTGTAATATGGTCAACATGTGTGCATATGGTTGGGTGACTTTGGTGACAACTAAACAAAACATAAAAAAACTAATCATAACATAAAATCCTGAAAATCCTTGTAATAGACCAAAGTATGTAGTATAGAAGTATGCCATAATAATAATTTTGGCATTGTAATCTATTCAACATGTGAAGTATGCCATATGATTGGGTGAGTTAGGTGACAACCAAACAAAAATGTAATAATAAAAACTAATCAGAACATAGAATCATGAAAACCATGTAATTAATTAAATTGATCTATTTTGGTATTTTATAATCTACATGATATATGTTGAACCTAAAATAAACAAGATATGAAGCCTCTATGTAGGAACAATTAGTTTAATACAACATGCTCAAAATAATCCTAGTAATCCTACCTCGTGTAGAGATGGTAGCGATGGTAGTGCTGGTTCTTTTCCTTTTCTTGGAGGTGGAGGTTGGTCCATGTAGTGAAACTTCTTGCTGCATAAATACAAAGAAGAATAATTTGTTTTAAAACATTAAGCAAGACAATCAAAATTATAATCCATGCTTAGTAATTAATTTAGGCCAACGGCAGGTGGCAGGTATAAAGATAGATTAGGAAAATCTCAAAATGGAAGAAGTAGTCTATAACGCGTGTTTTTGGTTTTCTTTTGATTTTCCCTCTCACTTTCTCGATATGACACTTTTAATGTGTATGCATTATTAAAAATCTAAAAAAAAAATATGCATACAAAACTTTGCTGGAGATTTATGTTATTGAGGTATTTATTGGGATCCAGTTATTTTATTTTATTTGATACTTGTAACAGGTCAAGTTCATGAGCATGAATATATGTAGAGGTCAGTGTCGGTCATATTGACTATAAATAAAATCCCTAATCAAAACAGATTTCATAATAATATATTGGTAGAAGACTCAAAGAAAAGACCTTTGCAACACCCAAAAGATCCTAGGAAACAAAATTAATAGGAAGATAACTATAAAACAATGAAAGAGTTGACTAGGTGAACTGTGCTATAACAATAATCATGGGAAAAAAAATTAGGTATCAATCAATCAAAAAGGACTAAAAATACATAATTTCAAAACAGATTTCTAATTGCAACCCAAAAAGCTAATGTAGACAGAGAAATATATGGGGATTACTGTAACTCTATTGGTCATATAATGCTTTAGATTATTGTTGCAAAAAGAACTTGAAATATTCCAACTACAAAAGGTTGATTCGGAAGAAGCGCCTTAAGTGCAAACAGGCTGTGGTTGCTCCCGTCGCCTCGAAATTGTGCCGTCGCCTTCTCCCACTCCTTAATCTCAAAGAACATGTTAGTGTATCAAGTTTACTAACTATCATAGTTTCAAAATTAAGAAGACTTCGGTACATTTCTTGGTAAATTAATTATTGATTTCTAGTTTTGTGGTTTTGATTTTGCATTCACCCCTCATGACCGCCCTTCCTCTTCTTCTCAATCTGACAGGAACGATAAAGTAAGCATCCCGAGACATCATATATAACATCATATAGGGATATTCTTGTTGAATCTTGCATTATTATAAAATTTGTTGAGAGGAAATAAAATCTTTTGTTTCATTTGTTGTCGACCAAAAACTTTAAGTTGTGAATTCTCTTTGAGTCGACTTGTGTTTTAAAACTCTCATCGGAGTTACTTGTTTCGGTGACCATAATATTTTAGTGTCGACTTGTTTCGTCATTTGCTTGAACATGTTAGAGAATAATATCTTTTCCTTATTCTTGTTGATTTGTAATTAGTAATTAGTGGCAATTACCTTGTAGAGTTCTTTCCTTATTATGTTTCCTTTCTTGTATAGGTTTCTTGTTCCCTACTCCAAGTGTAACCCTAATTGTATATCTCCCTATAAATAGGTGATTAAATCAATGGAAAGGCTATGCCATTATTCCAAAACTTTATTAGTTTCTACATGGTATCAGAGCCTTGCTCCTAAAACCTCGTCTTCTTCCTCACAGCACTTATGCCGCCCTTCTTAACCATGGCTAACGAAATCACTCTCACCATTAAAAACCCTCTTGATCCCACACAAACCTTCGACCTCATTAACATCTCTCCTACAATATCACCAAACTCACCTCCACCAACTATATAGCATGGAAACTCCAAGTTGAGAGCCCTCTCATTGGCTATGACCTCTACAAATTTGTGAGCGGCTCACATCCATGTCCGCCTCCCTTGTCCTCACCAAGGATGCTCGAAACATCCAAGGGCGTTCCCACCCCAACCAGCATTACCAACCACGGATCCGGCAAGACAAACTTACATTTGGTGCTCTTGTCGGCTTCCTACACCCTTGGTCCCCTTGATCCAACGGCCGCCTTGCAGGTGCGTGAAGCTTGGCAAACTCTTGCTCACACCCATGCTCGCCCCACTGGCCCATCAAGCGGATCAAGGATTCTCTAGCGAGCTTCCAAAGGCACTCGGTCTATTTCCGACTACATGCAGTCTGTTAAAGGTCGGGCTGATGAACTCGCTGCTCTGGGCAAACCTCTTGACCACGAGGATCTCATTGAGACCATCCTCGGTGGTTTGGATGATGACTACCGCCACATCGTGGATGTGGTTGAAGGATGGGATACTCCCATATCGTTTGATGAGCTTCATGAAAAACTCATAAATCGCGAGCTACTCTAGAAGCGATCTCGGCCTTCGTCCTTCTCGCCACCTACTTGGCAACCTGGCGCACGAGGGCAGCAATAGCTCGGCGGCTCGGCAATCTCTCACTCAAGGCTTCGGTATCGGCCGCCCTCGCAACCTCGGCCACCTTCCCAACCCTCGGTATACGCTCTCGGCCCACGGCGGCCGAGTATGCGGGCAAGTGTCAATCATGCGCCAACGGGGCCACTCGGTTACTCGTTGCCCGACTTTTGGCGGTGCCACCACATCTCTGCCGCATTACTCCCGGCTTCGGCAAGTGGCTCCAAATGGCAACTCACGGGCTCACCTTGCAACCACGGCGGACACGGGGACAGAGCGCGCTTTCGATAGTGGTGCCTCTCATCATGTCACTAGCGACCTTGGCAATCTCTCGCTACACTCCAACTACACGGGCATGGATGACATGGTCATTGGTGATGTCTTGGGTTAACTATCTCCAGCCCGGTTTTCCTCGCCCACATACACCCTCTTTACACTTTTTCCCTTCATAATGTTCTATTTGTTCACGACATGAAAAAAGAATCTTATATCTATATCTCAATTTTGCATCTCTAATAAAACCTCTATTGAGTTCTTACCAACTTCTTTTCATGTGAAGGATCTGCTAAGGGCGGTGTGTATGAATGGCCGAGCCACGACCACCCGCCCCACCCTACAGCTTGTGTCGGCTCCAAAGTCTCTCATCGGGTGGCATCATCGTCTTGGTCATCCATCGGTCCCATCAGTCGGATACTATCTAGCCTAGGTTTAGCTTTTGACCTTTGCTCGTACTCCTATTCATTGTAATGATTGTCTTTCTAATAAAAGTCATAAAATTCTTTTCATCAAAATACTATTGTGTCTACTCTCCCTCTTCAAACTATTTATCGATGTGTGGACCTCCCCCTTCCCTCTATTGATGGGTTCAAATATTATGTGATCTTTGTTGATCACTATACCCATACATCGGCTTTACACGCTCGGACTCAAATGCAGGTAGCCACCATCTTTCCCAAATTTAAAGCCTTAGTGGAAAATTATTTTAAAACAACCATTGTCACCCTTTACTCGGACAATGGCGGCGGTATATGGGGCTTGCAGGGACTACAGCAGGCTTGCCGCCTACTGTCATGCCCATGGCATCTCACCTTACCTCGCCCCTCACACCGGGAACACAATGGGGTTCTCGGAGCGTCGCCATCGCCACATTGTCGAGGCGGGTCTCTCCCTTCTCTCTCGTGCTTCTCTTCATTTGCCTTTACGGTCGTTTGCTTTCCAAGCGCGACCTATCTCATAAATCGGCTACCTACGCCCACCCTTGCTCACGGTCTCCCTACCATAAACTTTTTGGCTCTGCCCCTTCAACTACGCCAAGCCGTGCTTTTGGTTGTCTCGCTACCCTTGGCTCCGATCCTTACTCCAGCCCACAAACTTCATTGCCGCTCACTCAGGTGTGTCTTCTTTGGATACTCGCTCACTCGAGTGCCTATTCTGTATGATCAGAGCACCACCGGGTTTGTACATATCGCGTCATGTTCGCTTTGTCGAGTCTACCTTTCCCATGTCCACCTTGGCCACCAGGCTTGCTTGCGGCGAGATACCTATGATAGTGTCTCTTGGCTACCCCTCATGAGCTGCTAGTCACTCATACCACTCATTTTGCTCGCTCCGGTGCCTCCCATGATTTCTCCTCGCACTAATCGAGAATGTGGTTGATCTCGGCTCGCCCTTAACCCAGGCTGACTTCAACCTACCTCGGCATCGATCCTATGCAGGGTGGACCTTTCCCCTTGCAGGTGCCGTGACCTTTGTTCATGTACCGCCCGTCACGTGTCCCACCCACGTTGCCGTGTCTGGCTGATCTATCCACATTGTGCCGCTTATACGGTCCTTCAACCATGGTTACTCGCTCCAAGAACAACATCTTCAAACCCATCAACAAGCGAGTCTTTCGGCTCAAGCTGGCGGCAGACGGTGAACCAACATGTGTCACTCGGGCTCACGAAAGATGAGAAGTGGCGTCGGGCCATGTCGAGGAGTTTGATGCACTAGCTTCGCAATGGTGCCAGGAACTTGTCCCTTCGGCGGATGCTCGCGCCATTGTTGGTACGTAAATGGATCTACGCATCAAACGCCATCTTGATGGCACCATTGATCGCTAAGCTTCGCCTCTTGTGGCCAGAGGATTTCACCGGCGACCGAGGGGTTGACTATCATGAGACCTTCCGGCCGGTTGTTAAGCCGACCAGCATTCGTCTTGTTCTCTCTTTGTTTGTCAAGGATGGGATATTCGACAAGCTGGATGTGAACAATGCCTTTCTTCAAGGCAATGCTGTCTGAGGAGGTTTTCATGGCTCAACCACACAGGTTCGGGACAAAGACAAACCTCATCATGTGTGTCCGGCTTCCAAGGCTATCTATGGTCTCAAGCGAGGCTCCCGAGCATGGTATAATGAGCTTCGTCGGTTTCTTCTAGACTCGGTTTCACCAACTTCGGTGGGCGACACTTCACTGTTTGTCCTCGTGCTGCGAGCACTATCATCTATCTCCTTGTGTATGTGGATGACATCATTGTCACTTTGGGAACCACCGCCATTGCCGATTCGGACTTTCATCTCTCGCTTGCCAATCGCTTCTCTGTCAAGGACCTTGGTTATCTTCACTACTTTCTTGGGGTTGAAGTTGTTAAACGCCCAAGTGGTCTTCTGTTTTCCCAACGTGGGTGCATAGCTGATCTCCTTGCTCGCACTGGCATGACCAATGGTCGCCCAGTAGCTACGCCCCTTGCTACCTCGCCTACCTTAACTCTTCACACGGGCAATGCTCTCTATCCGATGCAATTTCGAGCAATGGTCGGGAGTCTTCAATATATGTCTCTCACTCCCGATGTTGCCTCAACAAACTCTCTCGCCTCATGCACGCAGGCCGACCATCGAGCAACCGGATTGCGGTCAGAGAGTTCTTCTGCATTCTGTGGCTCTATCAATACATGCATCCTTCTTCATCGCCAGATCTCCTCCCCGCTCTCCATGTATTTATCGATGCCGACTGGGCTGGCAACAAGGATGACTACACATCCAAAAGTGCCTACATTGTCTATCTTGGAAGCAACCCGATCTCTTGGAGCTCCAAGAAACAATGGAATGCTTAGTCGCTCCTCGGCCGGCGAATACCGAGCAAAGGGTCGCCACTGCGGCGAGGTCGTGGATTGTCTCTCTTCTTGGCGAACTCCTGCCTCACCTCCTCAACCAAACCATCATCATCTGTGACAATGTGGGCGCCACGAGTCTCTGCTCCAACCCGGTTTTCATACTCGCATGAAGCATGTGGCCATGGACTTTCATTTTATTCGCAACAATGTTCAGATGGGCTTCTCGCGTTGTCATGTCTCCTCGGCCGATCAATCGCGATGCCTTGACCAAGCCTCTTGCTCGTCAAGCTTTCATCTATTAGTACACAAGATTGGTCTCTCTGACGTCCATCTTATGCGGGGGCATGTTAGAGAATAATATCTTTTCCTTATTCTTGTTGATTTGTAATTAGTAATTAGTGGCACTTGCCTTGTAGAGTTCTTTCCTTATTAGAGTTCTTTCCTTATTGTGTTTCCTTTCTTGATAGGTTTCTTGTTCCTTACTCCAAGTGTAACCCTAATTGTAAATCTCCCTATAAATAGGTGATTAAATCAATGGAAAGGCTATGCCATTATTCCAAAACTTTATTAGTTTCTACACTATCTTCATCTCACCCTCCTTGTTCTTAAAATCATTAAGTAGCTCTCTTGCTCTTTGATTCAATGGAGGGTCGAACCAAGCAAAGTAATGACACCTTTTTTCATCATCCTGCTACAATCAATTGAACAAACAAGCATACCCAATTATGGGAATTTAAATATGGGCAACCAACTGGCTGACCAATTCTGGAAATTAATACCAAAAAATAAGAAACCAAACCAATAGCCAATAACCAAAACAAGTTCTTAGCAATAAATTGAAGATCAATCCTGGAAATTAAAACCAAAAACAAGAAACCAAGCAGAAATTACCAATAATCAAAACAATTCTGATAGTAGGAATTGAAAACCAATTGGGGAAATTAAAATCAAAAACCAAAAACAAATAACCAATAACTAATCACCAATAACAAAAACCAATTTTGGGCAATCAATTGAAAACCAATTCTCAAAATTAAAACCAATTTTTTTTTTGAAGAGAATCACATACCTTTCAATCTGGGCAACCAAAAAACCTCATCCCAGAATGTTCCGCAGTCCACGATGTCCACATACGAGCCCTTTTACCACAATCACATAATCTTTCTTCAATCGTATGATTTGAGTTATTAGGGTTTCGAATACCTCGAATTGAACTACTCGACATGGTAGAAATGAGATTGATTAAGAATCAAACCTTTCAGCCTTCAATTGTTCGTACTCAATGGTGGCTTGTGCTCTTTGTCTTCGATGGCTACGAGAATTCCGCCTTCGTTTTCTTAGCTTGAGCTCAGTCTTTGTTTGAGCTCATCGGACATGGTCCTTCGTTGTGAGCTCAGTCTTTGTGTGTTTAACGTGACTTGCACATGCGAAAATAAGGGTAATTTCGGGGTATCATCAAAAATTACACCGTAATAATTACAAGTAGACTAACAGAATGATGAACTGATTACAATTGTTAAGTACAATGACTATTTTGACGAAAAATGTAGTAGAGTGAGCTTAATGAATTTTAGCCGAAAGTAGGGTGACCAAATTGATATTTAAACCTTAATTAAATTAGATAAAGTCTATTTTAAATTGACCGAGTTTTGGTAAACTAATAAAAAATTAAAACCTTCTACCATGAGAAATGAGGAGTCCTAATCAAATGAAACTTGTTTAAATCAAATGTGATAAATCTATCTGGTACTAACCGATTTTGATAATAAAAAATGGTAAAAAAAAATTACCATGAGAATTAAGAAGTTTTAACCAATTGAAACAGTCTAAATAAAATTTGATAAACTCTATTCGTAAAAAAAACTTTTACCATCAAAATTTGGAGTCCTAATCAAGTGAAACACATTTAAATCAAAGGGCAAACAACCCAAATGATCCCTGTACTTTTTGGGTTTTTCGGTTTTGATCCTTGAACTAAATTTTTTGAAAATTTCCTCCATGTACTAATTATTTTCGCGGGATTGGTCCTTATGTCCAATTCTGTTAATTTTCTACAGTTAAGTCAAACCACGTACACCTCACATGATTTTTGGTAGGGGAAAATTTGTCATTTCAATTGAAAAAAGTACAGGGACCATTTAGCAAAAATCTTATTTCAGGGATCTAATTGTATATCATCTCATTCCTCCACCACCCCATCTCCCTCCTCAGACCTCTCTGCCAGTTTTTTCCCCTCTACTTCTACGCTATCTTCTTTCTCTTTCCTTATCTTCTTATCTTGCTCTAATCTTGGTCTAAAAATCCTTTTAGTTGCTTCCTTCACCCATTTAATCTTAATTTCTCTTTCCTCTCTCTAAAAATTACAAAATCACACATTGTTATTGGTCAAACTGTTGTTGGGTATGGAAAGGAAGGTTAGGGATTGCGATTGGGATATTTCACATAATATCTCCCCCTCTAGTTTATTAGTGGCCAATCGAATCGCGACAAAGTGTTGTAGTTGAAAAGGGTTGCTGGCATGATACCAGTGAAGTTGTGGTCACCGAGGTCAATGCTTATAAGTTGGGTGAAACTGGAGAAATCAAAATTAGAAAGGTGCCCACCCAATTGACAACCCTTTCTGGTTGTTCTTGTTTGTTTTATTTGATGCATCCTCCAATTGGGTCTCTGATTTTAGCACTGTTATGGACAACTCTTTTCGCTTTAATCAAAATCAAAATTTAATTTTAATCGTTGCCCACCCAATAGTTGTTTTTTATGCTGTTATGGAGAATCTTCCTATTGAAGTAATTGGTAATATACTTTCCCATCTTGGAGCTGCTCGAAATGTGTTAATTGTGGGTATGGTGGTTGCAGATAAGTAATTGGAAGGGAAGGGGATTGATTTTAATCTTCGTGGGTTCCAGAAAAAAAGAGTTAATTTTAATCTTCGATTGGTGGGTTTAATAAAACAAGTGGGATGGATGACATTTCTAGAGATAGAAAGTTGGGTTTGAATTTGGTCACTAGAGGTTTGGATTTTTGACCGGTATAGAAAGTAGAGGAGGGGTTAATTACAATAATACCATCAAATCTAGTTTTAAAAAATAACAAAATTATGAGTATTTTTGTCTATTCAAAGAAAATAATATATAGACAATTTTACCCATGGGCAGAATCACATGACACGCACGTGAGGAAACTTAACTAACGGAATTGGACGGAAGGACTAAGTTCGCGAAAAATTTCAGCTTAAGGACCAATTCCGAGCAATCGAGACCAAAATGAGAAACCTAAAAAGTTCAGGGACCATTTGGGTAGTTTGCCCTAAATTAAATATGATAAAATCTATTTGGTATTAATTAATTTTAACAGCAAGAGGTAAATGATATATATATATATATATATATATATATATATATATACACACACACACACACACACACACACACACACAAAAGAGGTATCGAATGCACAGTTTTAGTTCTTTTTTTTTTCGCAATTTTTTTTATTATAAAATGATTTTCTAAACTTGTAATAAATAATTGAAACTTTTAATTAGAACTAGTATACATGCCCATGCCATATACATGATGTCGGTATGAGATTAGTTCAATGAATGGTCGGGATAAACAAAACACATAACTGACGAGGTAATTCAAATAAAATCCACAACTGAAAGTTTTATATGTAATTGTAGAGGGGCAATTCAAACATAACTTATAATTGAATGGTTCATTTGTAACTTACATACTTACGAATCAATTTGGACCGTCAGTTGTATTTAGCACAATTCGATCAGGGCTACCAGTTAGACCATAATCTCTTTTATAATTTAGATGATTTGTAAAAAAAAAAATGAAAAATAAGGTAAATATTCAAAATTAATCATATGAATATGTAATTGAAAGTTTAAAACCTATGAGAATTGATAAAATATATCTGTTAAAAAAACTTTTGCCATGAAAATTTGGAGTCTAAATCAAGTGAAACGAGTCTAAATCAAATGTGATAAAATATTTCTCATACTAATTGATTTTGGCAGAAAAAAATAATTTTTTTTACCACATATAAATGAGTCACCGGTTTTAAAATCTACTCCCTCCATCCCCAAATTATTGTTCAGCATTCTTTTTTCGTCCGTCCCAAAATAATTGTCTTGTTTGAAACTTTCCTTTGTAGAACAACACATTTACCACTTTACCCTTACATTTTCATCCTACTTTAATTATGGGTCACATACACATGTGATTTAAAGTAAACTACACATCAAACTAATATTAATAATATAGTCAAATGTGTTTTCTTAAACCGTGTGCAAAGTCCACCAAAACGATAATTTAGGGACGGAGGCAGTATCTGGTTTTAATTTTTGGCAGCAAAAAAAAAAAGAATTTTTTTTACAACATTATAAGAAGGTGACACGTGGAAGCTCAGAATTCCTTTAAAATTTTAAGTATTCAGTAAAAAGTCGTCATGTGACAGTATCAGCTTCTATTTTAATAATAGTTAATAAATAATTAATAAATTAGTAATTAAATATAGATTAGTAGAAGAACAAATAATATAAAATTATCCCGTAAATAATTTGTATAAATTAAGCAATATGAAAATGAAAAGAGATAGAAATTGAAGAGTTTCAGTTAAATTAAACTTGTATAAATTACATTGGATAAACTATATCCTAAATCTGTTTTTATCTTATCAAATCAGTTTTAGAATTTTTATCTTATCTAATTGAATTTATGATTTTTATCTTCAACTAATCAATTTTGAAAAAAAAAAAAAAAACTTTTACCATTTTGAAGGTGACAAGTGTCATCACAAAATCCCTTCAAAACTTTTTAACTTTTTCTAGAAAGCCGCCACGTGGCAACAACCACTTTTATTTTAGTAATAGTTAACTCTTTGGCCGCCTATAGTAGTATGAATGAAGTACCTTGTACTTATTTCCATTTCTGTCTTGATATTACTCCTGCTGTTTTTAAATTATTGTCTTTATATTTTCGTTCGTTCTTAAATAATTGTCATTTTAAAAAAAAATTTCTTTTTAGAAAAACATTGTTACAAATGAGGTGGTCTTCTGTAAGATGGCTTTACGGATCATTATCCATAAGACAGATCTATCCAGTTTAGATGAGGCCAAATTTAAAAATCTCAATGTAACCCCTTAGTTTTTAAAAATTACAATGCCACCCCTCATGTTTATATATGCAGAATATCATTTTTTTTTACTCTTAGCAGTGTCACTTTGTAGAATAAAATGTGTGACTTTGCATTTTTAGTGAAAATTATAATTTTTTTCCCTAAAAAAGTGTTACTTTTTGGGCTTAAATGTGTCACTTTTAGCCTTAAATGTGTTACTTTTATTTTGAGAAGTGTCACATTTTTTTATAAATGAAAATCATTATGTTTGACATTAAAATGTCACTTTATATCATTAAAAGTGATACTTTGTGGCATTAAATGTATTACTTTTAACCCTAGAAGTGTCATTTTGTCTTATAACTAAAAATTGTCGTTATTGGCCTTAAAAGTGTCATTTTTTAGCATTAAATATGTCACTTTTTATCATTAAAAGTCACTTTTGGTCCTATAAATATCACTTTGCATTTTAATGAAAATAATAATATTTTTCCCCTTGATAGTGTCACTTTTGAACTTAAAAAGTGTCACATTTGCATTTTTAATGTGTTACGTTTACCTTTAAATGTGTTACTTAACGTTTCGTCGAAGTTCGTTAGGGTCTGTCAAGCATCCTAAGACAAATGAAGTTAACAGAAGGATAACGAAGCTGACAAAGGACTAAATTGCAAAGGTTAGGGCGGAAGAAATTTTCGGCAGTAACTGTTGGAAAACCAGGGGAACTGGAGCAAAAGATGAAACATTTCAATTAAAAACAATTCCGGGGTTAACAGGTCTCAAACACGGGAACACGTGACCTCCATCAAGGTTAAAAGCTTCTGCCCCTACAACCATTTTAGCTGGACCATTATGATTTTGGTAATATGCTTTATATTTGTTATGAACCGCGAATTCCTAAATGGAGCTTCCTCTTACGGATCCGTCTTACCAAATTCCTTCCTATACAAGTTTTTTTCATTACAAATTTACTCTTACTTTTTCTACCTACTTTAATTATGGCCACATACCCAAGGGCAATAAAGGAAACCACACATTTCATTAATATTTATAATCCAATCAACTCGTTTTTTTAAAACAGTGAGCCGGGTCAACCCATACAATATTTTGAAAACGGTGGGAGTATTTTCTTTATGATATTCTCTACAAAAAATTCCACCATACTGTTTCAATTAAGAATCTACTTTCAAATATTATGTTCATCATATTCATACCATTTCAACTTTACCGTCACATTTGTCTTTAACATATTGATTACGCTCAAATATTTTTGTAATTATCATTAACTTTAATGCTAGTTACATATTCCTTAATAATTAGATTTTTCTAACATGAACCGTTTGATAACAATATACTCTCTCCGTCCGACCAAGAATTCTTAAAAGTCAATACTTGACTAAATAAAATCAAAATTAACATACCTTAAATTGATATTAGGAAATAAAATCTCATTCGATACATACTAAATTAAAAATACTACTCTCTTCGTAGAGATGTTAAAAAGGCCGAGAACCATAGGGTCGACCCTATTAACCGGAAACATAAAAGGGTTAGGGTTGGGAAATCTAACCCGTTTAATAAACGGGCTGACCCTGTAGGGTCACGAGCAAACTAAAGAGGGATTCAAACCCACAACCTCTCTGGTGGATAAGAACTTAAGGATGGTACCTTAAACCACTCAACCATCCTAACTTATTTGTTAGATATTCATATGCATAATATATAATATCATTTCATTTGGTAAACCAATAATGTCTATGCCCTGTTAGCTTTGTGATGATGTATGTGTATTTGATGAAAGCCAAACCCAAACATGATCGTAACTACAATTCTAAGACATAAGTTTCTAAAATTGGTCAAAATGAGATTTTTGGATACATAATTAGCTATTTTAAAAGGGCCAAGAACCACATGGTTGACTCTGCTAATCGGGAATCGGAAAGGATTAGGGTCGAGAAAATCATACCCGTTTAAATTTCGTGCTAAACGGTTTGACTTTAGTATTATATTTTATTATTTGATTAAAATATTTGATTGTATTAACATTCTTACCAACATTTATTTTATGTTATTTTATTATTGTAGATGAAGATGATAAATGGATAATGATGTTGAAGAAGATACTTTCTCAAAAGAAAACTCGATTTTATGTTTTTAATTCGTATTGTTAATCGTTGTCACTTGTCCGTCAATATGTTTGTTATTTAATTTCGAATTTTTGATTTAGATAAGACATCATGTGTTAATAGGGCTAACCCGGTTAAACCGTACCCTATAGGGTTAGGGTTAGGGTTGCGATTTGAGCGGCCCGTTTAAATAACCCGTTTAACCCGTGGCCATATAGGGTTACAACCATGTACGACTGACCCTATAGGGCTAGGACCAACCCAATTTAACATCTCTATCTCTCTGTTCTTAAATTATTGTCATGGTTGACTTTCTTGAGTGATCAAATGAATTGTTATTCTAATGGAAATGTAACATATATTTTTTTAAATATTTTTTTAAAATTATAAATCATGTATTTCGTAGTATTTTTTAAATACTACAAATTGCATGATTAAAAAAATTAAAATTATACATAAAATTTTTGTTTGAAAAAGAATTTGTTTGACTATAAAAAAGTCAAACATAACAATGATTTAAAAACGGAGGATATTATAAAAGAATATAATATATTTGTGATATATTATATTTATAGTTAGTTTATACTTTACTAATCCCTTTGTATTTAGGTTTCCTAATCCCTTTTATATTTAGACTCTTTAGGTTAAACTTGTGTAGCAAGTATTTTAGTCATATATATATGTTCAACATATCAATAGAAATGCTATATCATTATTCCTAAACTTTATTAGTTTCTACATGGTATAAGAGCCTCGTTCTTAAAACCTAAAACCACCACCACATTCTACAACACTAAAACTTCCTCCCACCATAGCCGCCGCCAACCAAGATCTGACCACTAACCCCACGTTCAGATCAAGTCGGTTCCCCCCCCCCCCTTGAGTAACCAAAGGACACCTCGGTAAAATTTCCCTTCCTTAGTCGCCTCTCCTTTAGCACCTATTACCACCAACCTTCAGCCTCTATAAAACTGCACACGAAAGTCGCTGCCAACGCCGCCCCTCCCTTACCTTGGCAACCTCCTAACCCTAAACCACCAATCTTCCGCCTTCTTATACCTTCCTCCCACCAAAGCCGCTGCAAACCCAAGTTCAGATCCGGAAACTCTCCACAACCAAGCTGGTTCCCCCCCCCCCCCGAGCAACTAAAGGACACCTCGCTCACCAAGCTCTAATCAACCCAAGAACTCCTCGGCAAACCCAGATTCCTTTGCAAACCCAACTCGCCCTCCTCAGAAGGAAAGCTCGCCAACGCCCTCCCGCCACAACTCACCGAGGCCCCTCTTTCACCATACGCCCTTCCTCAACTCGCTCGCTCCTCGAGAAACTTCGGCATCCTCGGCAACCCCGACTCGACAAGCCCATCTCTAACCAGCTCGCCGACGTCCTCCTTTAACTCATTCGCTCCTTGAGCCACTCACGGTTTCCTCGGCAAACTCATCTTTAACCAAATCGCCGACGTCCTCCCTCCACTACTTGCCTCCCGTGCATCCCAAGGATTCCTTGGCAGCTCTAACCAGCTCGTCGAGGCCTTCCCTAAATAGCTCGCTCCTCGAGCACTTCACGGACTCCTCGACAAACTCAGCTTTAACCAGCTCGCTGAAGTCCTCACTCAATTGCTCGCTCTTCGAGTACCACAAGGACTAGGACTCCTCGGCCAAACCCAGCTCTCACCAGCTCGCCGAAGACTCCTCTCTCAACTGCTCGCTCCTCGAGCACCACAAGGACTAGGACTCCTCAACAAACCCAGCTCTTGCCAGCTCGCCAAAGACTCCTACCTTAATTGCTCGCTCCTCGAGCACCACAAGGACTAGGACTCCTCGGCCACACCCAACTCTCATCGGCTTACCGAAGACTCCTCCCTTAACTTCTCGCTCCTCAAGCACCACAAGGACTCCTCAACTACACCGAGCTCTCATAAGCTCCTCGAAGACCCCTTGTTCACCAGCTCGTTCATCGAGCAAACCATGTCTCCCCGGCACACCAGGCTCTCCCCAGCTTGCCGAAGACCCCTTGTTCACCAGCTCACTCCTCGAGCAAACCTTGTCCTTGGCAAACCAGACTCTCACCAGCTAGCCAAAGACCCTTCGTTCACCAGCTCGCTCATCAAGCAAACCATCTCTCCTCGGCATACCACGCTCTCCCCTGCTCGCCAAAGACCCCTTGTTCACCAGCTCACTCCTCGAGCAAACCTTGTCCTTAGCAAACCAGACTCTCACCAGTTCGCAAAGACCTCTCGTTCACCAGCTCGCCGACCACTCCCTCACATTGTCAACTCGCGCACTCTCAGCATCTTCTTCTCAAGATTGATCTCTCTTAACGGTGATCAATCTTGTGGGAGCATAAAAGAAAATATAATATATTTGTAATATATTATATTTATAATTAATTTATATTTTCCTAATTCCTTTGTATTTAGGTTTCCTAATCCTTTTTATATTTAGACTATTTAGGTTAAACTTGTGTAACAAGTATTGTACTCATATATATATGTTTAACATATCAATGGAAAGACTGTCATTATTCATAAACTTTATTAGTTTCTACAAATACAAGGTCAGAAAATCTCTCGTTAAGAACGATTAATAGAAGGAGCGACAGAGAGAGGGAGATAGTGAGAAGCTGCAACTGCAAGGAGGGGTTTGAGATACTTGGGAAATTTTTTCTCTCTATTTTTTCTTTTTAAATATTATCTAAGGAGGGGTTTGATATATCCGAAAAAGCTTTTCTCTTTATTTTTTCTTTATAAATCTATGTTATAAAACAGATAGGTGATTGACTAGGGCTATTCAGAGGTTGAGATTAAATTATTTTAAAATTTTAACGGTTAAAATTCACCCTCACATTCACAAGTGTGAGTAATTATCTATTTTTAACTCACTATTTTTTTTCCTATTACAAGTCACCTCATATAATTAATATTATGAGCAGTCACCATTTTTTCTTCTCTATATGTTTTATCTTCGTATTATAAAGTCACACCCTGCGATTAATCTTCTAAACAGTCACTCCTTATAAAACATCAATCATTCAACTATCACTTGAAGCAATGCACCACTCAATTATAACATTTTTTAAAATTGCACATCCTGTTTAGACACTGTCATTTTAATTGACGAAATCAGATATACGGACACCGTGCCATAGACACAGACACGAAGATCTAGTATTAATTATTTATAAATTTACTTTTGATATCTATTATATATTCCAATGTGTACTTGTATTATTATATTGTGGAAGCAACGAGCTCTAACTCAACTGGTAATGCTCACTTCTCTTAACGGAAATGTCGTGTATTCAAGTCTTACTAAAGAAACTGGATTTTACAGCTCTTAATAGAGTGGTCGGATGTTCAAGTCTTTTCAGATGCACCGTTGTTGTTCAAGCCCCCATTTAACTACTCACTTATCTTAACGGAGAGGTCGAGTGTTCAAGTTTTATAAGGGGCACCCTGATACTTCATTACTCTCAACCGAGAGGTCGGATGTTCAAAGTCTCACAAGAAGCACCTTTGTTCGAGCCACACAAAATATATATATATATATAATTCGATCTATTTCCTCTCCAACCTTTGAAAAAAAATATAAAAAATTATTATATTGTGGACATTAAGTAGATTCTATATACTTCTAAAATATTGATCTAAAAGAAAGCTTTCTAAATTTTATAAGAAAGTAAATAAATATATACTTTGAGACAAAGAGGAAACAATATTAATAATCTCTAACTAATAGACGTATCAAGTAAGCCTTTTTCTTCTTTTGCCATTGTATTTAGTTTACACCAACGACACACATATCAACAAATTTCTCCTTTTCAAGGGAGCACGAGAACAAATTTTTCAAGAAAAACTTACTTACATTGGTAAATTTAGTACTCTTCATTTCAAATATCCCTTTCTCCCCGACCTCTCTCTCTCTCTCTCTCTCTCTCTCTCTCTATATATATATATATATATATATATATATATATATATATATATATATATATATATATATATATATATATATATATATATATATATGACTTCATAATTTAGGCTCTCTTCTGCTTTCAAGATTTAAAACGTTGGTTTCTAGTTTTTACTTTCTCTTTGGTTGGCCGCAACAACTTTTTTATATCTCACTCTTACTTTTTCTTTAGTAACTATAAAATAAAAATCTAAAAACCAACATGTGTGTAATACCCCAAATTTTCTATATTAAAATAAATTTTATTTTATTAATTTATACTAAATATCAATAATTATTGTGGGCTTAATTATTCAATTTGGAGTTTATTAAAATTAGTTTAGGCCTAGTACATTGAGTTTAATTTTAGTGGGCTTGGTGTACATTACCTATAATATTTTGAGGTTGGGCTTGGCCCATCAAACTTAAGTTTCTTTAACTAATAATAACAATTAATATTTTAGCATAATAATAATCATAGCAAAATGAAAAAAAAAAAAAAGAAAGGGAAGAGACGCAGACTCTACGGAGAGTTGGAGCGGAGAGTTCAGGGCATTGGGGCTACCAATCGACAAGGGGCATTTACACAAATGGCCAAGTCAAAGATGACTTGGTTATTTATAACCTCACTTAAAAAAATATACTTTTATAGCCACTTTAATCTAAAAATGTCATCAATACCCTTTCCCTACCATTTGCGTTCATGGCGTCGCCGGTGACTGCGTTCATGGTGGAACAGAGGGAGAGAGTTATTGCGATGGGGATCTTGGCCAGAAATGGAGGCTAGGGCGGGATCTTGGTCGGAGATGAAGGCTGGGGATGAAAAAGACGAAGATGAAGATGAACCAGACGCCAGACGTCGAACGCCAGACGCCAGACGCCGAACGCCGGACGAAGATGAACATCATTGTCGTCGGAGAAGACGAAGATGAAACCACAGTGGTCGACTAGACGACCACCTAGTCGACCAGTGTGGTCGACTAGTCGACCACTGTGGTCGTCTAGTCGACCAGGGACAGTTTCGTCAAATCTCTTCTTTGGTTAGTCAAAGGCTATATATGTTCATCAATCGGGTAAAATGGATGTATTTGATAAATGCCACAATTTGACAATCCAAAAATAACCCTTTCCTCTTTACTCAAAACTTAACTAAATCTTAAATAACAATTCCAAAGCTAGCATAGAGAGGAGAGAGCCAAAAACTTGGAGCAAAGAAGTTCTTCCGGGAAGAGAACGGGTGAGAGAGACAGTCGACGGTAGAAGAAATCGATCTAGTCGGTTGTGATGCAAAGCCTAATCAAGGTAGAGATCCTTTCGTATCCAAACGATTTGTTTCGATTTTTGTCGTGTTGATTATATATTGGACTTTCTTTTCTTTTTGGAATTGGGTTGAATGAAGAGAAGTGTTGAATAAGCAATATAGTATCAAAAGAATTTTTTTTTGAAGCAACGACGAGAGTGACGAACTGAACACATGGAGTTATTGGAGAAGAAACAATCAAGTAGTGTGATGTATAATATACTTTATAAATTTTGTACTCCAACTTCAAGCAAATGGGTAATGTTATTACACATACAGAAAGTATATTTTGTGGCAGTGACCCAAACAAGGTTTTTGTTTTAAATTGTTGACCTTGGGATGACAGTCAATGGAATGCATGAGTTTTACAAAGTTGGATTTTTTTTTGGTTGGTATAATAGATTGATGTTAGTTTAGTTATGTATACTAATGGCAATGGCGGGAAGCTATCACCAAAACAAGGAGCTGTTTTGGTGAAGATGATGGTAGTAATTTTCAACCACACCCCCAAAAATTTTGGACTATGGCTTACTGATTTTTGAAATTGCAGGATGGTCCCTAGAATTTTAAAACCCTTAGTAAATATCTTTGGTGAAAATTTTCTTTTATTTTTGTTTAAACAAGCTTAGATAAAATAAGGCCCAAACTTAAAAAATCCTAATTTGAGTATTATGCTTTATTAGATTTGGGGCAAACAACTTAAGGTGATCGTTCGTGTTTTTTTTTTTTTTTTTGAATTGTTTTTCCTTGTACTTTGGGGTAGCTTGTTAGGAAATATAAATTACAAAAGTTGTTAAACAATCCATAATAGTTTCATTAACTATATATTTAGAAGTGATTAGTTATAATTTAAATTTGTTAATATTATTTAAAAGTCTCTAAAGTTAAAATTATATTTTGTATTTTATTTAGATTCGGTTAAGCGTGGGTAGCGGTACTGTGTGCTCAGGATATTTTTTAGCAGCATCACTAAGGTAAGGGATTATACCTCTTGTAGTCTCTATTTTTGTTTATCCTCCGTTAGACTTCCAATTTATTTATTGACATCGATATTCTTTTGAAACGTACGCCGACTTGAGTCGGTAATTGATTTAAATTCTGTCGATTGTACTTCTTCGAAAATCATGAATTGATTCGCGTTTGAATTCACTTAATTATTGAATTTCATGTTAGTTATTCTTCCTACATGAAATATATTATTGTTGCGATGTAAAATTTTATGATGCATAATTTTTGTGATGCATAACCCTTGTAGTAAAATTTGACTATCGTTTCCTTGAAACTCTGCCATGATCATTTAAATGATTTTTATGACTATCGAATGCCACATAAAATGTGAGCATAATTATTGAATGATCGAACTTATCGAATACCACCTAGCTAGTGGTATATGGTTATCCGGATATACCAAACATGATCGAATTATCGATACTCTTCGGAGTAATTATTGAACTGCTTATCGATACTCTTCGGAGTAAATATTTAAAAATTGTTTTATGATCATGAGATTCTGTGAGTAATTTACTGTCTCCAATCGGTATGGGACGGTTGGTGATGGTTGATCACTCGAGTCGTTTTGTTGTTAAATTTTCATTTGACTTCCTTTTTATTTTGAATTGAAAATTTGATAAATTGCTTCCGCTTATCGATACTTGAACTGTGAACTTAGAATATTGAAATTTATTCATCTCTGATTTATTTCTGGTCAACTCCTCCTTAGTAACCGGAGGGGTTGTATATGATCTTACTGGGCATTGTTCGCTCACCATTTTCTTTCAAATTCTCCTTCTTCAGGTAATGAGTAGGAATTATGAGAAGACTTAACTCGGACAAACCATGATGACGGTTCCGAGAGATTTTGGATATAAACATTATTTAAGATAAAGGATGACTTATTAAGAATGATTTACTTTTATTTAGCATCAAGTTTGTAGTGAAGTTTATTGGGTTATTTGACTTTATTTAAAGATGATTTAAGGTTTATTTATTTTGAGTTGGGAATATTTATGACTTTAAGATGTTATTGTAAGTGACGTGGTCAAATTATGGGACCGCGGTATCGATATCGAGTTTGGGATGTTACAATGTGAACCCCGACAGTAAATCCATAGTCACTTAATTTGGTGTTTAAGTTTATTTTGTAAAAAAAGAATTGTAAAAACTTGGGTAAAACGATTTTATAGATTTTTTTTTGTAAGACGGATCTTTTTTACCCGACTCATTGTGTGTTGGTGGGTTAAGATATGAGGGTGGAATTCCGTCTTACGAATTAAAACGATTTTAATGGAGACTTACTCAAATTGAAAATAGAATAAGAGAGAAAAAAGTTAGTGACACAAATGAAAAACAAAGTCAAAACGATATCAAGAAAGTGAACGGCTTAGCTCTTCCGAATGACAAAAATCAAAATAACGCATTGACTATTAGTGAAGAATATAAAACTAAGGGTGTGTTTGGTGCTGCGTTTTAAAAATGCAGCGTTTTTAAAACAGAGTTTTAGTGCTTGTTTGGTGGAGCGTTTTAGTCAAAACGCAGATAAAAAACGCAACGTTTTCTCTTTAAGTGTTTCAATGCAGCGTTTTAAAAACGTGGAGCATTTTAAAACGCTCCACGTTTTTAAAACGCCGCGTTTTAAAAACGCGCATTGAAACACTTAAAGAGAAAACGCTGCGTTTTTTACCAACGTTTTGACTAAAACGCTCCACTAAACAAGCACTAAAACTCCGTTTTGAAAACGCTGCGTTTTCAAAACGCTGCATCAAACGAGCCCTAAATGCATATCACATGCAATGCAACCATTTCTAGTTCTAAAAATAAATTGAGCAAAAGGCAATGAACAGCTAACCATGTGATGCCAGCCTACTACTTTCTGTAAATATGCAAGTCTAGTAGACTAGTACACCTTAACCGTATATTCATCTCTATAGTGCAGCAGTATGGGAGTAAAGGAAAAGATGGTTTAGCTACTTATCCTGTTTTTCAAAACCATGCTTCACAAGGTAATTCAAAAGGGCAGCTCTCAATACACCCTCGTTTCCTACAAGTACACCCCCAAAAACCAAAACTTCCTATTTTTCCCTCCCATCAATCCAAACATAGCTCCCTCCCTCCCTTTGAGTCCTCTAATTATAACCCCTCCCATCCATCTGCTCTCTCACTCCCGATTCCAGCGACCTCGATCTCTGGCCACAGTCTCGTCCTTCTTTCTCGAGCAAGAGTCCCGTCTCCTCCTCCCTTCTTCCTATGTTTAACCCATCTCCCTCCCTTCTCCTTTTCCTCTTTTTTTTTCCCGATTCAACTAGGGTTGGTTGGTCAGCCATGGCCGACCGAACAACCCGAGTTAAATCGAAAAAAAAGGAGAGGTGACGGGGAAGAAGGGAGGTAGGGGCATGTGATGGGAAGGAAGAGGTGGAGTATTATTAGTGTTGAAAACAAAAAAAAAAAGAATGAAAGAAAAGAGTTGTGTAAACTGGAGGAGGAACGGAGAAGGGAAGAGACAAAGTGGGAGGGGGTATAAGGGAAGAGGATGCAGTCAGTGGGGAAGAAGACGCAATGGGTGGGGGAGGGAAAAAGGGAAGAAGATACGGTGGGCGGGACGGAGGGAGGAGGAAGGCAGTGGGAGGGAGGGGGTATGTTTGGATTGGGGAGGGTCAAATAGGATGTTAGGATTTTTTTAGGGGGTATACTTCTAGGAAATGGGGTTCTATATAGTGCCACCCAATTGAAAACACTTTCCACAATACCCCCCTCACCCAAAAAAAAAAATCAAAATGAAACACGACATTCAGCCAAGTAGTACCAAGGGTCGTCCTTCAATGCTTATAGGGAAGAAGTTCGATCCCTGGAGTCCTAGCCTTTGAACCAAAAATAAAATAAAATAAAATGAAACATGCAAATGCAGATAATAAGTTGGAAGTTGGAGACAACATGGCAAGTTGTCCCCCCCACCCCCCCTCGCACTAGCCTAGTAGCAACAAATGCCAAACCTTGTCCAGTTGTGCCACTGTTTCTGCAATTGCATTGCTACATCCACAGGTAATAGACAACTCAAAAACAATACTTTTCTCATAGACTACAACTCTACCAGGTCCATCTTTCCCTTGAAAGAGGAAATCCATGGACGTTGACCTCTTAATGAGAATCGAGGTCTATCACCACCCAATTACAGACGACTTGACCAACACAACAATATGCATGTGTTGTACTAAACAATCACTGGTAGATAAGTACAACACTTTGATGCTTTATATTTCATGTATTTTTCCCATGTTTAAATAAAGGGCGCAGATGAAAAATTCAAAAATCTTTTTAACTGGATTTCCCCATCATTCATTCCATGTATATAATATAACCTCCACTGTGGATAATTCAGAAAGTCATAAAATAAAACCCTATTACACAGTTCTCGTGACCCTTAGTCACATAAAAAGGTCCCAAAGAAGACTTTGACTAACTTTGTAAAACCAACTTTAACATAAAAAACTTCTAACAGCTGTGTTTCCTATATCTATGTTTCCTAAAGCACAACGGATTTGGCTATACGCCCTAAAACAGACTGACTCACTCATCTGGCTCCACCCCTTTCTAGTAGGGATACCTAGGTTGTCTAAGCCTGACATAGTTTTAGATAATACGGTAATTGATGGCATAAGCCATCATTTGCTTATCAGCCTCCCTCTAAAAAGAGAGGCCGCAGAAAAAACTTTTAAGAAAAGTTGATATCTACCAGTTTCTTCAAGTTCCAGGACTGAGGGTCTTGAATGATGAAAGCCACACCCAAAGCCATCCCAACAGCAACCAACATCATTGCCATCCCATAACCTCGTGATAACCTTCCCAATATTGTCTTGCATTGCTTTTCAGCATCCTTGAACAACGCCACACGAGCAGCATCAACACCATCACTAGAAATGCCCTTTTCATTCTAAATGAGCAAAAGAAAAGGAAATGAAAAGTTAACAAAAATGATCTATTGGTCCGATTACATTTCGTTTGATTTAGGAAAACAATTTCAAAAATCGGATTGTGTGTAGAATAATTATCTTTCCTAACAATAACCGACAATGATTCCATAAGAACAAAGGTTTACCTTAGCCATAAAACTCTTTACCGCCACCTTCAAAGGCTCAACATTTGAATGTTTAACAGAGTGCACCTTCCATTCATCAGACAGCTTTCTGAGAACAACAACGCTCGCTTGGAGATTATCCAGATAAATCTTGTCCTGTTTTTAGAGTCATGACGAGAAACCCAAAAGTAAGATGAAGGCCACACAAAGGAGATATAAATTAAAGCAGTCAAGTAATAATGAATGAAATGCAGCTTTGTTTACCCATTGCTTATAACAATCGGGATTCTGAACCAAACACCATATGAATACATCACTTGCTTCACTCACTAGAGCAGAATTACCTGCAAAAAGCTTTGTGGTTAAGGCCCAATTGTATAAGATTTATATCAAGATTTAACTAGCTCACTTGCCTTCGCCAGCAGATTTGGTGACAGAGTATATCAGCTGTTGAGTAATTTGCTTCATTGCTTTGCTTCCAGGAGAAACGGCAAGCGCCACCTCTTTTAAGAGAGGATATACAGCTTCAAATCTCTCGGTTGCCTAGTAAAAACATACACATCAAGTTCCTTGGACTCAACTTCCTTAATAATAAAAACATACCAATTTGCAGACTGTCAGAAACATATGATATGCTTTGAAAGAGCACTGACCTTAACTCGAGCCGAAGGTGCTGGGAAGGTGGCTCTCATTAGATCCTCAAGAGCTGACGGCGGAACCAGGCGCTCCCTTTTCTTACAGCACCATTCACAAGAATGGTACGAGCTTTTGGGGAAGATACGATTCTATAATTACGAGTAGATGAAAGTTAGAACCGAAGGATTATAGACTAAATTCTAATGAATAGCTACCGAGTTCAATTGCAATGATTTCTAACCTCTCAACCAACTGTAGAACTAAGTCCCTTGATTGAGGATTACACGATTTACTGCTCACAACTGGCAAGAGGAAGTGTGCCCACATGAACAATCCCACAGGCAGATCCCCTTGGCAGGCCTATATAAATCCGTAATCAAGTTGAGATTAATTACAAAAACCATCTTTACCATTCAGAAAACTGTTCTTCCGGTGAAACATTAGTGTAGCATTGTACAAGACTTACCTGAGTGATAGTCCACACAAGGATCGGCAGCTTTTCTTGTCCCTGATATTTTGGATTCTCCTTCAGTAAGGTCAACAGACTGATCAAGACGTCCGGTTTGCGCCTTAGTACCATTGCTAAAACCACAAAAATAGCAACCTGGAACAACAATATGAATGCAAGGATAATCAATTATTAAGCATAACCGCAACAGCTTTGGTGACCATGGTTAATGATACAAGATCAAGTGTGAAAACCTAGATATGCACATGGCATCCATAAGTTTCTAAAACAAATAGAAAATGACTTAATTTAAGTCTATCTCACGCATATGGACAAACAGCTGGAGATAGTAGCTCTTAAATCAATGTAACTCATATCATAGTCAGGATACTAAATCCTCCCATTGAACTGACAAGCAATAGCAATTCAGTCTACAAACAAATTATCCTTGCAAAGACCAATGCTTATACACAAAATTTCATGTTACCAGAACTTCAATATAAAAATTTCCCTAGGAAAGTTCTTAATGTTTAGGATGTTACTATTATCAGTCCAGCTTACTGGGTTCCAACTAGAGGTGGCAAATGGGCGGCGCCCATTTTAGCAATGGGCTCAAATGGGCGGATGAGTAAGTGCCCATTTAATAACATGGGAATAAATGGGCGGGTAATAACTGGGTATGGGCGCCCATATACTCATTATCATAAAATTATCAAATAAATACAAAAAATTCATTTCCTTTTACAAAAATTACTCAAAAGTTAATGGTCAAATTTCTAAAACTAAAATTTCTGGCAGTGTATGGGGTTACATGTAAAAAACACAAACTAAAACTTACTTCTACTACTATACTAAAACTACTCCTTGCTTGGGGGTTTCAAAAAAAGACCCATTTTCTTTCAAGTACCCTATATTGGAGTGAAATCACCCAAAAAAACTTAACAAAGGAACACAAATTTGCCAAGGGTATTGAAAATTGCATATCTTGGTATCAGATAACCAATATTGGATTGAAGATACTGTGATATAGATTCATCATAAGGATGAAATTTACACGCATCTACCCAAAAATCTGTTCAAGAGGATGAGACCCCAGTTTCAGTAAGTATTTCCTTCATTGCTGCCTCTACTTCTATGGACAAGAAACTAGATAAGTCTCAAAGTCAAGAACTCCACCATAGTTACCATCATTTACCCCAGTAGACAGTTGCACCATCAAACTTTATGTCTTAGATCCAAAGCAGAGAAAAGAAAACAATTTAACAAACTCCATGGATTTCAATTGGAATCATTTACGAATAAATAATGGTTAATGGAATTGGAAGGTATGCCTACCCAGGACAGTTTGAAGCGAAAAGCACTTATTAGCACAGCTGGATATTTCTCATAGAACTATGAAGTAACAATTCTAGAATTCAGTTTGAGAAATTCTTACCGTTCAAAGCCAATATCAATGACGGATTTCAGATTTGTTCCTTATTTTGTCATGCCAATTATAGAAATTATTTATATCAAGAGGTTAAGTTGTTTCAATATAATATCCATTATTAAGATAAACAATTGTGGGGGAAGTTGAAACTTGTCAAAGTCCTATGTATTCCGTGAATCGTTAAATTTGTAGCAATGACTGTGGTAAGTGGCTACTATGACCCAAAGCCACAGTATTGGCCATTTTAAGGCAAATTGATTCTTCTAGATACACAATGCAGCTCTAAAAGCCAAGGAAAAACATGTTGCAAAGACTTGAACCTTAGCCACATCCAGCCCGCTGTGCACTAATAGCCACCAGCATGCATGAACACAGTTACTACAAAGACACACATACACACAAGTATTATATACTCAGCTCCGTTCTACCCAAAGAATCCATGTTTGACAAGTCTAATTATTAAGGGATATATAACTAGTATTAAAGTTGCTCATACTAACAAAAATGATTGAGCATAATCAATATGATAATAACAAATGCAAGGGTATAATTGAAATGTTAAAGAGATAACAAAACATAAATTTTTGAAAGTACACTCTTAAAGTGAAACATCTCAAAATAGTATGGTAGACTCTTTGCCCGAAATGTAGGAAGTATATACATATATTCCATTTTTGAAAATGTTTTCATTGAATTTTACTATAGTTGCCTTGTAACTCACGACATATGAAAACTACGATGAATTATATGATCCTTATACGTGTGATATTTTGAGTATTGTTCGTTCTTACAAAGATATGAAGAATATCAAAATCAACATATGACTTGTATTTCAAATATGATTTCCTTTTTCAAGAGAAAACTACAATAAACTTAACTTTCCATAATTCCCTGGATGGACCCATAGATTCTCTAGATCTTATACCTAGAAGCATTTCACCCATCCGCATATTTCTGCCTCTTTTCGTTTCTCTAATGTCTCATATCTTCTTTAGTAATATGCACCAATTACAGCTCAATAATTTTAAAAAAATACACTATAGACTTGCATTTAAGCTTAAAGAGTAGGATGTCCACACTTTTCTAGAGTTATAGAATGTCCTTACTTTTCTAGAGCGTGATATGAGGGGCTATAATCCTGATAGCAAGCTCGACAAGTTTCTTGTCAGGAAGAATCGTGAGGAGAATTTTAATCATTTGAATGATCGTCAAGTGGAAATTCCTTGCCCTCTCACAGAAAGAATTGCCATTTCTGTGAACTCCTTACCCACCATTTTTAAGAACCAACTAGTTAAGAGATATTATATCAATAAGTCTAAAAGTTTATTTGCTTATTAATTAATAATTAATATAATGATGCTAAAGAAATCAGCTATTCAATGAACACTTCAACCAAAAATAATTTTCATAAACGACAAAAGCAAACCCAAAGTTGGAACTTTCGTATCCAACAATTGATTGACGGATTTTAACTTGGATGCAAAAGCTCATATCTTTTATGCATGAATCCTGAATAGCTAAGCTACTTCTAGTTCAAATATTCTCAAATGCCCATCTTATTCTTCCAATTTCTCACCACTATTACAGACCTTCCCTGTAAATAAAAATCAGCACCCGAATAATGCATATCAAAGATCAAGTAAAGAAGTATCTACAAAGTAACCTACTTATTTATAACCAAATATCTTCCTATATCAAGTATTTCAAACCGTTCTGAATAATTTGCTATGTAGAAGCCACAACAATATCCATATTATCAAGAAGCTATTACCTGAGACTTTGAAGAAGCTTGTTTTGATCCTTTAGCAGCTTTATGATGGATAGCAAGCTCATCAAAAATGCTATCCAATAACCACAACACAAAGGAACCCAATGCTTCCACAGATCGCTCGTTAAGCCAATCAACAGATGTTCTGTAGATTTCTTCTGGCACATGGGAAAGAGGGATCTGTTTGAAAATGGAAAAAAGAAGAAGTTCAAATGAAGAGCTAGAGAAATATTTTTAATCTGATTTCCTAGTGACAACAGATATGAGGACGAAATAGACTACTCTTATCATACTATCAAACAATAACAACTTGATATAATTGATCATTC
Organism: Codonopsis lanceolata; assembly: GCA_013146195.2. Taxonomy (NCBI): domain Eukaryota; kingdom Viridiplantae; phylum Streptophyta; class Magnoliopsida; order Asterales; family Campanulaceae; genus Codonopsis; species Codonopsis lanceolata. The sequence goes on along the minus strand of CM028377.1, from coordinate 109,030,753 downwards.
AAGGCAAAAGAGAACTACAAAAAATTGGCAGTAAGAAAGAGCATAAAATGAATCTAATCAAGCTCTTTACAACCACCATGAAACACTATTTTGGATTCAGAGTAGAATTCAACTTAGAAAGAAGTAAATTGAAGAACCAAAACCATGAAATTCAGCAATTCATTTAACCGGATACCCTAGAAGTGAAATTCTAGTTATTTAATATAGGTATAACCCACATTGCCAAGTACAGATTCTTTCTATTAACTTTCCTCTTTTTCCAGTAACATGAGAATCAAACCTGTTAAAAGGTAACAACCTTTATGACTAAAAAAACTAAATAAATGAAGGAAAACTCACATCAACCATCTTTGCAACAGACGACTCCTTGAGAGTCTTCATCCATGGGAATTGAGACGTATTTACAGATGCAAATGCGCGCCCAAAATAATCGGCGAACCTCATTAGCTGTATATCTTGCTGCGATTCATAGGACGCCTACAAAATCACAATTCAATTATTTTACAATCATAGACAAAATTCATTCGAACAAAATAACGGATCAAACTAAAAGTAATCAAATAAGTGAATAGATTTCGAAAATTCACCGTTATATCAGCTAGGAAAACAGCGAGATCAGAATCATTCATCTTCGCAGCAGCCTCAGAAACAGTAACCTTAGGTTTCTTCAGCTTCTTCGGCTTAACCACCTTCTTAACCTCACCGCCACCATTTTCAACTCCGCCGTCGGCAGCCTCGACGTCGCTTCCTTCATCCTCTCCGCCATCATCAGCATTACGCACAGAACTCTCCGCTCCGATGGAAACAACAGCAGCCTTCTGAGCTTCGAAAGCACGACGGATACGCTCCTCGGAGTGCTGTTCAATTGACCGGAAAACGTCAGAGCCCGACGATAGATGATCAGAATAGATATCGACAGCGGGAGCCTTTGACGACTGTTTCCGGCTGGACTTCTTGTACGACACCGTCTTCCACCCGTGATCGTTGTTAATTTGGCTGGTTCCGAACTCGTCTTCTCTGAGAATCGCTTCAATGGTAGCAGTAGTTTCATCCATCGCTAATACGCACACACACACACACTCTCTCTAAAAATGAGTCAAAATTTTCTCTCTAGAAAATTTCGTCAAGGAGTCACTTCGTCGACGACGGGGGAGATCGCGGGGGAGTGAGAGAGAGAGTGAGAGCGAGAAAGAAATATAAGGAGAGAGGGTGGGGGTTTGGGGGGACGATGAGGACAAAAACAGAGAGGAGAGAGAAAGAGAGATATAGAAAGTGAGCACACGTGGAAATTACTACTACCAGTTTTGATTTTGCTTATCTCACTGACCCTTCCGTTGCGAATAATTACATCCACTGCCACAGTCAGTTATCAATAAGATATGGGCATGATGATATAGTTTCATCATCATCAACTAATATATACTCTCTCCGTCCCTAAATTATCGTTCTCTTTCCTTTTTTATCCGTCCTTAAATAATTGTTCAGTTTGAAACTTATCTTTTTAAAACATGATTTTTACCATTTTACCCTTACTTTTTCACTCTACTTTAATTATGTGTCACATACACATAAATATTAAAGGAAACTACACATTAAACCAATATAAATAATCAAGTCAATTATTTTTTCTTAAACTGTGCACCGAGTCAACTAAGACGATTATTTAGAGACGGAGGGAGTATATAGTATTTTGTATTCACAAATGATTTTTTTTGTAGAGAACTGTATACTACGTGGGAGAGTTTATTTTTCTTTTTTCCAATAAAAAATATATTTTCTCGTGTCGATGTGCATGCACGCAAGTAAACATTTGGAAGCGTGCAAGTGCAAACTGTGTACTCTGTTTGCATCGTAAAAAATTTACCATAATTTTCTGTGAAAAATGACTCCAATAACTATGAGTTATAAAGACGGTCTACGTGGTTGTTCATGAAACTCATTCGATCATGATGTCGTATCATACTATTACTTAAAAGATTTTAGTAAAAAAAGATCATTTATTGATAATTTTATAATTTACGATAGAAAGGACTCAAAACACTAATAACAATCTCGTGTTAAGAAGAAGTCATATCATATTTTACGAGTTCATATCTCCAGTACCACAAAATGTATCATTCTTTGTGCCAATACGATTCATTGATAGCCCATGAAAATATTCATTGGCACAAACACTACAATTACACATGTAGTGTTAAAACATATTCTCATTGTATATTGTACTATATATATATATATATATTATTTTATCAAAATGTTACAACAAAAAAATATCAGTGTTAAAAATATAGGGTTAACTTTTTTCGGTAGCCCATGTACTTTGTACTTAGACTTAACTCGCAGTTGGTCTAAGAATGACAATTTTTCATGCGGGTGGTCTCTAAGACAATTCCTTTATATACATGATCGTGAAATAATTATTTGAGGGTGCAAATGCAAATGCAAAAATATATAATATATATATATATCTAACTTTATATAGTCCTCAAACATCTTATTTTAAAAGACATGAATTAGATTGTTTATCATTGAAGCTCTTTTATATTTGAAGTTGAATACACATTATAATCTCTCTCTCTCTCTCTCTCTCTCCTCTCTCTCTCCCATATTTTACTCGCTAGCCTGACCATTTTTTAAGCATAACTTATCGTTCGTTCGCCTGATCGAAATAATTCAAAATTATATAGTTTTCTTTTTAAATGACCTACAAGAAAGTCCGCTTCTTGCAGAGGGAGGAAAATCATGTAAGTCGTCTAAGGAGGCAGAACATGTTAATTTGCGAATAGATCAAAATATATTTGTAATGTTTGTTCATAGATCTTTGATTTTATTTGTATATATTTAATACGCCTCATTCCTAAATCATTTATAAGTAAATTCATAAAATATTTAATCATTTCTAGCAGACATACGAGCGAGAAATAAGACCAAAATCGTTATTGTAGCAATTAAAATGACATGAGAATGGAGAGAGAGAGAGAGAGAGAGAGAGATTACAATGTGTTGTTAGCCCTTCAAATATAAAGAAATTTATTAGTTCAAGGATCTTCAGATAACATGACTTATGTCTTTTTAAAATAAGAAGATCGATGACAATATTTTGTGTTTTCACATTTTCAACCTCAAAAAATTATTTAACTACCAAACATCTAACAACATACATCTCAGAGACCACTAGCATGCAAAAGTGACTTCATACACCTACGTCCAAAATATAAGTATAGAGGCTACTAACAGAAAAATGCAAAACACAAGGACTACTAGTAAAGTTAACCCAAAAATATATAATATGAGTTCCGTTACGCTCATAATCATCACAAAGATGGTTTTGTTACGACTAGATCTAGTTCATGAAGATAATCATGTGAGACCGACAAGTTAATGTGAAGCATAATGAAACATCATTCCTTAAAGTGATTATTGAGTAATGTTATGATCACCTAAATAGTCCAAAACTTTTGCACCAAATAAGGTGGTTGCTTATGTCACCGATTAATTTTGACTTTCTATTTAATTTTTTGCATCACATCAGCCACCACCTCATTTTGATACTCTTTAGGTGGCCATACTATACTACCCATAATTTTTTAGAGCATAATTTTTCTTTAGAATACGTTTGATCATTAACTTCTGAGAGTTTCCTATGCATTAGAAGTGCAAGGATACCCCTATATGAACTCACATAAATTGATCACAGAATTCTATTTCCACAATGAGGAACTATATCTTGAGACTCCTCCTCTAAAGTGGTCCAAACTTTGGCGACAAAGTATATGATCTCACAGTACCACATCTACGACTATGGTGGTGTTCCATGACATACGAGGAGTTGCCAAAAAAAAAAGCTAAGGAAGTGTTTCAACTCTTATTCAATCCTTTTTACCTTTTTAAACAATCGCCTTTATTGGTTGTGACGTGGTGCTAATATAGGACCACAAAAAAAATCTCATCAAGCTTGAGTTCCACACGTGGTTTTGACCTAAATATCTCCAATAAAGTTATCCCTAGCTAAATATAGTTCCATACGTAGGATTCATAATCGTAACACAAACAACCTTAGTTTGAATGATTGATATTAAAAAAGAAGCTACTGACAAATCAAAACACGTTGTGTAATCCTTTTTAGATGTGCTTACCATTAAATCTTTCTTTTCTTACCCTATTCGCTTCCTTCTTCTTCGCCTCTCTCTCTCTCTCTCTCTCTCCCCTTCTCACTCTCCTTCACACACACGCACATACACAAACACTTGTATGCTTTCCTCTTTTTTCTGGAATGACCATAGAAAAGTTGCTTAAACTATATGAATGCTAAACGAGGGTACATACAAACCTTTTTTTTTAATCCTATCTCATAATTTTAGAAATCATATAAGAAAATCATGAAAAGATGTTCACAAATAATGTTTCTTTTTCCTTAATTGATGAATCCAACAAATAAATCTTTCATATATATTCAAGTTATGTATGTGACCTCAACTAGTTTAATGTTTATGATGAATATCAATTATTCATGAGTAGAAATCGAAGAAAAGCTTAATGAGTACATGTTTGGAAGAAAAGTTTCTGTTTTCCTACGCTATTTAGCCTTCTTTTCATGTCCTTCACGAAAACTTTTTTCGCCTTGAGCTTCAAGAATTTCCCCTTAGAGACTTCCTCTAGGCTTTTTATGTTCATGAATAGTTGTAGGCTATCCACGTGTACCAAATCATCCATATTTCAAGTCAACGATGGCTCTTATAAGGTCACCGTTATGTTTCCTCTATGAATCTTTGAGGCTCTTCTAGGAAGAAAGATTGTCGTCGTTCAATTTTATTGCAATGGAATCAATTTAAATTGATTTTTGTGAAGGAGATGTTATCAAGATGAAAAAACTACCCTTTTAAAGGATAACAAAATATAAGTAGGGCATTATTCTTCTAATAAAATGTGGACACAAGGCTAACTTATACAAATGGATTGAGTTAAGTTTTCCCATACACACACACATACATCTCTTTCTCTCTCTCTCTCCCTTTATATATATATATATATAGGGATGGGAGCAGAATAGGGTTTCCCCTTTCCAAACCCTCTTCTAATTTAAAGCCGCAAACCCTAAACCCACCTTGCTTCACGAGCCCGTTGAAGCAAACTCAAACCCAAGCCTAAAAGTAAGTTGAAACAAGTCTATTTTCTTTAAAAGTGCGAGAGAGAGAGAGATAGAGAGGAAACCCTAAAAGAGTAAAAGCATACAATTTAAATACACAATACTTTATAACTATTATCACGTGTATGGTTATAAATATAAGGACGAAATGCACCATTGGTCCCTGTACTTTGGGTTTGTCTACCATTAGTTCCTGAACTTCAAAACGTCTCACTATTGACCAAAGTTTGCGTTTTTTCTCCATCGTTGGTCCCTTGCTCAAACACTGTGAACTGTTTCACCGTTAAATGGTCATGTGCAATAAGTGTGAGCAAAATGAAGGACCAAACTGTCTTTTCTCACTGGGCCTTGGCAGCAGGGCATTATTGAGGGCCAAAGTCTTCCCGCCTTTCATCAATCTCCTCTACCAAACCCATTTAACTCAATTAAAGTACTAAACTCTTCCAACTAGCTCCATTAAAGCAGCCCCAACTCCAAAAATACACCAAACTCATCCTATCCAAGAACAAAAAATAGGAAACGTTTTCTGCTCGTGTGGGATTTACTCTCTGCTGCTGCAAGGGAGGTTTTAAGAATGAAAATGGCCAAACAAGCACTTGGGTCTGTGTTTAGTTCCAACAAAGGCTTCTTAGCCCCATCAAGGAAACCTAATCCAATCTCTATCCCCCTCGGAAACCATAATTCAAATCTAGGTTTTAATTCCAACTAGTCCCTCTCATACCAATAAGTATGGGCTATTCAAGTAAGCATATTCTAAAACTTACCCTTCGTTTGACCAAGTTTTGGGGGGCAATTTTGTTTCATATTTTGACTCGCCAATTTTTGCAATTTTCAGTAGATGAAATAGCGGTAGATGTTGAATCAACATCACCATCAACCAACAGAGCCACCAATAGCAAATGGTTTAAAACAGGGGTAAGAGTGGTCCTAATAGCAGGCCCTTGGGCTTGTCCATGTTTGCTTGGCCTACTTTGCAACAATCTCAACAACCGCAAGGACAACAAATTCATACACAACCCCAACTTCACCCACTTGGTTCAGGCGTGAGGGCTGTTTCCCTAGGGAACCCAGGAGCCAAACGTGAATGTTCTGGCACTGGTGTATTCTTGCCTCGCCAAATCGGCACCCAGACTGAGTCCCGCAAAAAAAAGAGTATAGTATTGTTGACATTTTTACATACGGTTTACGTGCATCTTGTTCTTTTGTGATATTATGGGTTTAAATTATTTAGAATTTTCAACAATTTCATTATGAGATCTGGGGGTTCACATGTGATATGAGGTTTCTTTTGAGTTGGGGCTGCTTTAATGGAGTTAATTGGAAGAGTTTAGTACTTTAATTGGAAGAGTTAATTAGTGCTCAACAATGCCCAACTGCCAAGGCCCAGCAAGAAAAGATAGTTTGGTCCTTCATTTTGCTTACACGTATCGCACATGGCCATTTTACGGTGAAACAGTTCACGACGTTTGAGTAAGGGACCAACGGTGGACAAAAAACACAAACTTTGGTCAATGGTGAGACGTTTTGAAGTTCAGGGACTAACGTTGGACAAACCCAAAATACAGGGTCCAATTGTGCATTTCACCCTAAATATAAATTTATATGTAAACACGTCAGGTTTAAGGGGTTTGAGGATGAATGCAACGCCGTTCCAAACCTATTGGGCTCTTAGAATCTTGTCCTAAACTTCGAGGTTGGAAATGGTTAAAGTTTTTTTTGCCATCCCTATATTATTACATTGTTTTTCTTGTTTTGAATTCTAGTTTCTAATTACATATAACCATATTGCTCTACTAAAACTCTTCTATATATAATTTGAACAGTTGTTTAGTTATATAGGCAAAAACTTGTGTAAGAAAATCTTACTAATTTTTTTTGTGAGACGAATCATCTTTACCCGACCCATCGTGTTGTGTGTTAGTGGGTTAAGTTCGTTTTACGAATTAAGATCCGTAAAATAGCCTTACAAAAGACCTACTCATTTATATATTATAGTCATGTAGCAAGACAATGGATTAACTTTGTACATGATGTCCTTAAGCATGATTGGACCTACCATTAGTCCACACATGATATGATTACTATCATGACAAAGTTCCAATTTTCATTTTATAAAGGGTTAATCGTACCATTGGTCCCTTGACTTTAGACCATTCTCAGTATTAATCCCTTAATAATTTTTTGTCAAAATTAGGTCCTAAAAGTTTTAAATTTTCACGCCATCAGTTCTTTTAGTGGATGCCGTTAGAAAAATCTCATTAAGTACCATAGACATTTGTGTAAGGGCTAAATTGAAATTTTTTGCACCTAATTTTTTTTTTTCAATTTGCAATCGAGTCCTTATGGTCTGGAAAAAGATCAAATGGCCTTCTTCCCCAAATTCCCTCCTTTATGGTCTTTAAAGTGATTACCTATGTTTCTGATAGTGGACTTCTGTTGTCTATTACTCTCCTTGTTAACATTACTAATGCTAGTCTGTAACTTGATGAACTGAGTGATATTCATTTACGTTGACTAATATATGTGGAAATTTCTCATGTGACTAGTTTATCCGAGCTAGCTTTACTGCTTTATGGCATTTGGGTGCATGTTTGTTAAGTTGCCTCTTGCATTCTGCTATGAATGGAATTGTTCTTTTTTGCTGCTTGATTCAGTATCTCAGTAGGATCCCTTGACTAATATTAGCCCAGAGCCATTGTCATCGCCCATTCTAGCACCCATCGGGTCCAAAACTGAACCCATTAAACTGTGTAGTAGCACCAGGATTCATTGATTTCATTCCCACAATGAAGAAATTCCTGAAAATCTCTCCCGCATCGATGCCCCCTCATAATCTCCTCCAAAAAAAAGATTCATTCCCCCAAACTGTGTTCTTCGATGTAGGCCACCGAAGCTACTGAGGCGGCGACCCATTTGCCGGAACCCGACGCCGGACGCCGGATTCAAGATCTGGTCGCGGGGTTATCGCTGGATTGACCGTCTAGGTTGAACAAGATATCATCAACGAGGAGAGACGACAAGCTTTCGAGGAAGATTCGGTCGTGAGGTTATCGCTGTAAAGATTCATTCTTTCAAGTGATTCCACCAAGGAAAAGATGTGAAGCTAATTCAGGAGGTTGTCCTGTAGAAACAAAAGGTGAAGAAAATGAAGGAAATTTTGATCAAGAGCCAAAAAGGTAGTGTATCGAAGCATAGTTAAAGGAGTTCTTGTTAGATTCAAACAAGTTTTGGTTAGCTTTTAAAACATTTTTGTTATTGTTCAAACTTGTAATTGATTAGATTTGCAATATAAATGACCATCAAGCTATGGATGATGATTATATTTGCTAAGCAAATGAAACTGTTGTTGTAGTTGGTAAAATTTTGTGCCAATACTACAGAAAACCTTTTTGGATTTTGTTTGATTTGTAAATGAATTTGGGGAAGGTCTTGTTGTCTTTTTTAAAACCCTAGGGATTCAATTGAAAATTATGATCAAATTTATATTTGAGAAATTTTATTTTAGTCTTTACGTATGTAATTTAACGATACTTCTCTAACGGCATTTATCTGAAGTATTAAGTTTGTAAAAATTTAAAATTTTAAGGACTCAATTTTAACAAAAAATTATTAAGAGACTAATATTATAAATGACCTAAAGTCAAAGGACCAATGGTGCTATTAACCCTTTTATAAAATATAAATATGTCCGTGAATGTCATTTTACTTTCCCCGTAAAAAAGAATAAAATAAGTCGGTGAAAGACTGAAAGTCAATGGGGTTGCTACTCAGTGGATCATTTGACAATTGATCAAGATTAGTGGCATCTTTGTAATTAAAATGGATACAAGGGTAAAAGCGGAAGATCAAAATAAGTTGAATACTGCTACTGCTACTGCTGAACTTTTTGGTAGATTACAGGAATCTGCATTTATTTCTTTCCTTCTTTATTTTTTCAAAATTTGCATTTATTTCTTACCTTTTTTTTATTTTTAAAAGAGCATTTATTTTATTTTTCTTTTCTTTTTTCCTATTCCTAATTTTCTGTTGAAACAATCTGCATTTACTTTCAAAATTAAGATAATCTACCAACCTAAAACCGCCCATTAAATATCAAATTTAATTGTTATGGACTCGTAGGAATTTGTCACTTAGGATTTATACTCTTTTTAAAAAAACATCTTCGATGTAAATATGGATGAGGGTACGGATATAACGTGTCAATCAAATTTTTAATAATATCAATTTTAATATTTTATTTGAAGGTGTGGATTCATCGGTTAACATTTTTTTCGTTTTAAAAACTCTTTACATTGGTTGTTCTCTTTTAGTGTATTTTTTAATTTTTTGTTAAATTTCATTTAATGGTGAGACGCATGTCACATAAGATCAAATTTATATTTGTATTTGAAAGGTTCGTTTTAATTGAATGTAAATTAAGAAAAAAACTGCCATATATGATTGATTATGTTAATTATTTAAAGCCACATATGAATCAAATATACGGTTGTATTGGTGATGTTCTTATGCTTGTCAAATGATCCACATAACTCCTATATATTAAATGAATAATTAAATAAATAGAGAGAGGGAGGGAGAGAAAAAAATAAATCAATTCACATGGCTTTCGATGCAATAGTAACACGTTAACATGTTATAACACGTCCAAATGAAAATCTTGTTTAATTGTAAATATAAGTTATAACAATAAATCATTGTTTGGTACCAAAAAAAATAAATAATAATAATAAATATTATAAATTACTCTATTTTCTAGTATTAAGAGTGGAATAAAAAATTTATCCACCGCCAATGTAGAATCTTTTTTACACAAAAAATTACTTATGTTTTTTGTTTTGTTATTATCATTGTGTGCTTAATATGAATGAGACGACCCTTCGATTATGGCAAGTGTAATCACAATATTGTCTTGATTTTTTTAGATTGTCATCGGTCACGTGTCAGTATTTTAAAGGTCACTTGTATAGAAAAAAATTATAACACCAGTGAATGAAAATTTAATCTTTAAGAGAAAGTGCGTTAGAAGGAATATGAAATGCAAAAAAGATTGAGATGAGCTAATAATTTTTTAAGTTTTTATAATTAATACAATATCAAGTAAGATCCTTTTAAAAAGGGAGGTAGTAAATACTAAATACCCTTGTTACTAGCATATCTCTCCCCGTTACCAAAACAAATGTTTTGTTTGATTCGGTATACAATAAGAAAAACCAATTCAACAATAATATTATTAATATTTATATTATGTTTTTTGTTTTGAATCTCATGTGTAAGTGATACCCTTCATTAAAGTAGCAAATAAAATACATAAAAATTTATAAAATTAACTTAGAAAAAGAAAGAAGATTAATAGCTTGTTTGGTGGAGCGTTTTGGTTAAGTAAAAAGTGTTTCAATGACGAAGAAAGCTACAATTAGCGTTTTAAAAATATGCTACGTTTACAACTACTTTGTTTATGAAAAATAGCGTTTTGAAATAGTTTTCCAAACGTATTTACAAAAATAAAATCGTGTTTTAAAAATGCTGAGTTTTGAAAACGCTGCATTTTGAAAAAACTTCGTTTTCAAAACGTTGCATCAAACGAAGCCTAAGAAGTGGACACGTTTTTTTAAACGACGAAGAAAGGAACGTGATACTTATTTTTATTTATTTTTGGAATGAAGGGAGTATTTAAAATATTGGAATATAATCATGATGAAATGTTGACATATGAAGCTATCATCAAATATTTTTATTAATAACAATTTTAATAAATGTTACCTTAATGACATTTCGGACATGGAGATAAGATGACATGGGATGCCTTATCACCTAAAAGATATCACGAGTTCGAGTTTGTGATATTCTTACCAATTTTAATATTAGTGTTATTTGATAATTTTAACGTAAATTTCAATACTTAAATATTGGTTAAATTTAATAATGATTGAGAATGAATATGTCATTATCTAGAAAAAGTAACTTTATGTGATTGTAAATATTTTTTATCCGACGACACTATACTAAATTTTATACAAATATCACGAGCTCGAACTTATAATATGGAAGCAAACCATTCCTTCAAAATTGGGAAGAAACATGGGTGTTTTAAAATAAAGTTGCGGAATAAAATAAAATAAAATTACATATATCCGTTTTAGAAGGAAAGTTGTTGGAGGAATTAATTCGGTTATAAAGAAAGAAAATTAAAGTAAAAAGGAATGTATGAAGTTTCAGAAATTGAGAGCATGTCCGTTAAAGTAACAATTTGATTATTTGGTGGTCGTCGTCAGCAAAAGAGAAGATAGAAAGTTCTGAGATTTTCTTAAACAATCTTCTTTTCCTTTTTCCTTTACGTCCTTCCCTTTACACTAATAAAATATGTTTATAAATTTGGTAAACTTTTTAAAAGATAGGATTTGAAAAACAGAGTTACACTCTCTAACAGCTTAATCTATTAATATATGGTGAGACGTGTAAAGGATGATCGTCTTACAAAAATATCCGTAAAACCGTTTTATTCAAGCTTTTGTCCTATAAATTTGGTCTAGAGCAAACATTTTATAGTATGACAAATGATATTAAGATATAAAGCTTGTGATATTATTATGAACCTTAATGTTAGAGTCGTTAAATAATTAGGTTGGTGATGATTTGAAATGTTCATGTCATTATTAGAAAAGAAAACATATTTGATGTAACGGTATAAAGATTTAAATAAATTTGATCTAACGACACTAACACTAAAGCTTGTAATAATAATAATATAATATCACAATATTTTAGTATTGTACTGCTCTCATAAGTTGTACAGTACAACATCGTAAATTCTGTTGTGAACCAAATCTGATGATTATTTTTGTTGATCTAGTCTTGCTCTGAAAAGCTTCTCTCTCCAAAATCCATGCACAAAATCACATAAAAATTCCATCTGTCTTATTAGAAAAGTTATCAAAAAAATTCAATTATGAGTAAGTTTTGTGTAGGACGATTTTATAAATTTTAATTTGTTAGTCAAATCTCTACTCTTTTATAATTTAACTCATCAATACACATTAAATCAGATAAAATCGATTCATCTTTCAAAAATATCCGTAGATCGTTTTACCCAAGTTTTGCCTTCAATCATATTATGTGCACTTTATAATCTTTAATTTGGTTTGTGTAAATTATATCACAACTTTGATTTATTTTGTTTAGCAGTAACACAGTTAGGGCCGGCCGAAACTTTTGGGGGCTGTTGGCAAAAAGGATAAAAGGGGCCCTACAGACTTATAAAATAAAATTTTAAAATAAATAATGTTTTAATTTTCATCATTCAAAGTATTCAAAGGGTACAATATTTACGAACATACAAAATATAAGTATGAAATCATTATTTAATAATTACTTCACTTGCATATTTGAGTACACTAGTTATTATTTTAATTTGGTAATTTTCTTATATATTGAAAATATGAGAAATGTCTATAAAACATATCTGAAAGGATTAAACCGAGGGATTGACCCTCGGCACAGCGACCCTCGGCACAATAATGGGCCCCACTTAGAAAGCCACTAGTAACAAAGTCAGAACCACTCGCCCCTAAGATAAACACTTCAGCCTCGGCATCATGACCCTCGGCACAGTGACGGGTTCAGCCTCGGCTGGCCTAAAGACCCCTGATACCCTTGGCCCCGTCACCAAATCGGTCTCTTGTATTCTCAGCCTCGGCAATAGTAAACCCTTTTGTCACAAAATTGCTTGGTCTCGGCTTCGAATCAATCATCATCCGCCCTGACAAACCGATTCCCTAGGCCCGAGAAAACCGCTGCACGCAACCACCAACTCCCTGACAAACGCACAGTTCACTTATTTCTGACGAAGACCCTTAACACATTTAATGATTGCCGCTTTATGCCCCCCAGTCACCAGCCGCCACGTCAACATAAACATCAGGTATAAATAGATAGTGCATATTTAATATGAAGACAAACAATTTTAGAGAGATCACAACTCTCTTATCACAGCCTCTTATCAAACACTTATCACGGCATATTTATTACCATCTTTCCACCGGAAGCCTTACTCTCACACCGGAGGGTTCTAGTCGGGCCGCCCCGACTCCTTAACGGTGTTTGTTGTTTAATTTGTGCAGGTTAAGCAAGAAGGACGAATCAACGACCGCCACCTCATCCTTACTCACGCGTGGACGACAAGACAAGATCACAACCAAAAAAGCGTGATCAGTTTGGTTCCGTTGCCGGGAAACGACTTTCTCAATCACAGCGTCCACAGACGAGAAAGGATGGTGAAGTCCAGAAAGCAAGCCTCTAAAAATGTCACCCCCGCTGCATCCACCCGCCCAGAAAAAGAACTTGCCGAGCACAACGAGGGAAGGGACGCAAGGGAGGACTCCGGCGCCTCGGTACCTGGTGTGTCGGCAAGGGATCAAAGAAGGCTCGCTTTGGCCAAACGGCTCTCTAACAAAAAGAGAGGCCGACCCCGGGATGGTCGATTCACTGAGGTTGAGTCTTCCAGAGCCAACGAGGAAGAACCTCGCGGCAAAACGAATAAACCCACGGTCCAGGAAGAGGCCGACCAGGAATACGCGTATTGGGAGCACCAAAAGACCCTGTACACAAAGATACAGGAGGCCGAGACCAAAATGCACGAGCTACGGCAAAAAGCCAGGGCCCCAGAACCCGAGCCCATAATCAACGTGCAAAGCACCCCGGCACGTTCCAACTCGGTCTGGCAAAGGGTGGAGGCTACGAAAGCCAAAAAAGCAAAATTTACCACCAACGTAAAATCAAGACTTGGCAAGAGAATGGCCGGCGAGGGGTCTAGGACGAGCGTTCATTCTCGCCTAAGATTCCCCCCCGGTACGGACAATCGCCAAGCCCATAGCGAGGAAGGAGAGTCCCAGCCCTACGCCCAGTCGTCAACCAACAAAGCTTTCTCCAGATCCCGACATCCGTCTCGCCAGCTCGCAAAAGAAGCTCGCTTGGGGTCCCCGATAAGAAACACTGCCGAGGAAGAGGTCGAGATACCTCATGCAGACAAAGCAGCCAATGGCATCCCCACCCAAGCCATAGGCTCGGCACAAGGTGACCGACCAATGACTGATGCCGAGATAAGGGCATGGATGGAGAAACTAGAAGCTCGGCAGAGCTCAGGAACCAATACGGCCGTCAAGAAAATAGGTGGGCCATTCATTAAACAGATAAGAGAGGTGGAGGTACCCTTGAAAGTGAAGATTCCATACTTTGAAGACTACACTGGTAGTACAACGGCCCTGGACCATGTGTCGGAGTTCGAATTGAAAATGATCATAGTAACAAGACTCGACGACATATGGTGCCTGGTGTTCGCCGAACCACAGCGAGCCCAACAGTGGTACAACGGGTTAGCACATGACTCTATCACCTGTTGGGATGACTTTAAAGGGGCCTTTTTGAAAAAGTTCGCTTCGGCAGGTGCTCTCCCAAAAAGCGAGATAGACCTGTATAGCGTGAAACAAGAAAGTGGAGAAAATGTGCTCTCGTACATGACTCGCTTCAAAGAGGTCCTGGATCAAATTCCAGATATTCCCGACACCTCCGTAAGGATGTGCTTCGGAGCAGGCCTGATGCGAGGGAACTGCCGAACAGAGCTCCTCATGAGACCAAGGGACACGTTTGGCGAAATGTTCACGGCGACAAAGGGTGGCTCGGGACGGCGAGCAACCCTCCACCACAACAAGCTCACGAGCGGTCACATCCCCTCCAGGCACGGCTAATACTGCCGACCAGACGCTCGCCAGCAAGGGAAAAGAACAGGGGAAAGCTCGGCAAGATGACGCCCATCGGCAAAAAGGAGAGAGGAGGAAAAAAACGCCAAATTCACCGGCGAGATTAGGGGGCCGAGACGAGACTTCGAGTTGGAAGATTTCACCCCCCTCAATGCATCTAGGGAACATATCATGGACGTTTTCTTGACATAGAACAAGATACGTCCCCCCTTCCCCATGAAGTCATCCCTCGACACACGAAACCCCAGGAAAAGATGCAACTTCCACAACGAGATCGGCCATGTCACGGAAGAATGCATACAGCTCAAAAGAGCAATACAGAGAGTGATAAACGAGGGAGATCGAAGGTTTGTGGCGAGAGAGGCCAATATTCGCGCCCCCGGACTTAGGGCTCCGAGGGGCGACAACAGACAGCCCGACAATAGACCAGTGGTGAATACCATTCGAGAAGAAGCCCAAAGTATCACGCAGTTGAAAAATGCTATCAACTGCCTGAGCAACTCGGCAGAAAGCGTTATGGAAGGGATGGTCGAGCATGAAATGGTCTTTAGGGATACCGAGCTGGCGGTCAATGATTATGCTCGTCAAAACCCGTTGACCCTGCAAATTGGTATACACAACAGCCTAGTCAAACGGGTCTTGATAGATACAGGGGCAGGAAGGGATGTGATGTACTACAAGTGCTTTCTGGCACTGGGACTCGGCGATACCCACCTCACTCCAAGCCGAGTCCAACTGGAGGGTTTCACGGGCCACAAGGTCACGACAAAGGGAACCGTGGCCCTCAAAGTCAGCCTCGGAGAGGGAGATACCACTAGAAGCGAGGAAGTCACTTCCTAGTCCTCGATCTCCCCTCCCCGTACAACGCAATCCTCGGCGCACCTTCTCAGGCAAAATTTCGAATGGTCGCATCAATGGCCCATCAGCGGGTCAAGTACATGACCTCGTTCGGGGTAGGGGTCCTCAAAAATGATGCTCGCACTACCCTGGAATACCTCATCAATGAGAAGAAAGAGGCAGAAAATAGATTGAAAAGGCCGGAGGAGGCCGAGGGAAAAGAAGATGAACAAGTTGCCAAACGAGCTCGAGGGCTCGATGAGGGGGGCTCTACCCCGTAGCAATCAAAGCAAGCCAAGGAGGTTGGCCCGCGTCAGGAAGAAGGAACATCGAGCGCCGAGATCGAGAAAATAGAGATCGACAGCCTCGATGTACGAGACCATCCAGTCTTACAGCCTATGGAAGATGTAGAGGAAGTTATCATAAACTTCAACTACCCCGACCAAAAAATCAAGGTGTGAATGGAAATAGCGGGCGACGAGAGAAGAGCTATCATCGAGTTCTTAAGAGACAACACGGACGTCTTTGCATGGCAGGCCGAGGATATGGAAGGCATTGCCGAGGAAGTAGCGGTTCACCGATTAAGCATCGATCCAGAATTTGTACCCATCCAGCAAAAGCCGAGGTATTTCTCTCCTGAAAAACAAGATGCAATTAAGGAGGAAATAGCCAAACTGCTTCGAGCCGAGATCATAAGAGAAATCCACTACCCCACGTGGATCGCAAATGTTGTGATGGTCAAGAAGAACAATGGAAAGTGGAGGATGTGCGTGGACTTTACCAATCTGAATGAAGCATGCCCAAAAGACTGGTACCCATTGCCGAGGATAGATCAGTTGGTCGATTCTATCTCGGGATACAAAATTTTAAGTTTCGTGGACGCCTACTCAGGGCACCACCAAATCAGGATGTGGAAAGAGGATCAAGGGAATACGGCTTTTCGAGCGGCAGGCGCACTCTACTGCTATAACATGATGCCGTTCGGCCTAAAAAATGCAGGGGCCACTTACCAGCGAATGGTAAACAAAGTTTTCGGGGACCAGTTAGGGAGAAATGTGGAGGCCTACATAGACGATATGGTGATTAAGACGAAGGAAACGGGCCACATAGACGACCTCAGAGAAACCTTTGCAAACCTTAGAAAGAATAAAATGAAGCTTAATCCCGCCAAATGTGCCTTCGGCGTAACGGCGGGGAAGTTTTTGGGGTACATGGTAAACGAGCGTGGCATTGAGGCAAATCCCGAAAAAATAAAAGCCTTAGCCGAGATGAAGGTCCCAATATGCATCAAATAAGTGCAACAGCTGAATGGAAGAATAGTGGCCCTGGGAAGATTCATCTCGAAATCAGCTGAAAAAAGCCTCCCCTTCTTCAAAATCTTAAAAGGAGCGAGAAAGTTCACATGAGACAGAGAGTGCGACCTCGCCTTTGCCGAGCTCAAAAAATACCTCGGCAGTTTACCCTTGCTCAGCTGCCCCACGCCGGGAGAAAGACTCTACGTCTATCTCTCGGTCACGGACACAGCCGTAGCATCGGTGCTGTTGCGAGAGGAATGAGGACTTCAGAAACCAATTACTATGTGTCCCATGCACTAACTGAGGTAGAGACGAGGTACATGCAGATTGAGAAAGTGATTCTCGCGTTAATGATAACGGTGAGAAAACTAAAGTCGTATTTCAAAGCCCATGAAATCGGGGTATATACCGACTTACCTCTGCGAAGAATACTGCACAGGCCTGACGTTGCTGGAAGAATGATGAAGTGGGCCATCGAGCTGACGGAATATGCAATTGTTTATCTTTCAAGGAAAACCATTAGAGCTCAAATCTTGGCTGATTTCATTGCCGAAACCTCTTTCACCTCGGCAGAAGGAAAGAACGATGCACTGGATCAAGGACCCTCCACCAGCGAACAAATGCCCAGGCAAGAGTGGCCTCGCAAAACGCGACCATCTCAGCCCTGGACATTGTTCGTGGACGGATCGTCCAGCAAAAATGGCAACGGAGTAGGCATCCTCCTCGTAACACCAAACGGAACGGAGATCAGTAAAGCCCTTAAACTGAATTTCCCAGCGTCAAACAACGTTGCCGAGTACGAAGCGTTGATAGCTGGTGCCAAACTAGCCGCCGAGATAGGAGCTACTCAAATCTTAATCTTCAGCGACTCCCAGCTCATCGTGAAGCAGATTTCAGAGGAGTATGGGGTAAACCACCCAACCCTGGACAAATACCGAGAGCTAGCCGTGGGTGTCCTCGCCCAATTCGAATACTGGGAATTGGAACAAATAGGAAGAGTGGAAGGGCCGAAACACAAAGGCGCACCACTCTCCAAAATGGCCATCGCTGAGCTCGGCGAGCTCCCCTAGAAATATGGATTGAAATCGGATACCCCGATCCCATTGATAAAGAAAAGATAATGATCTTTGCCGAACAGGCGGAGTGTTGGATCGATGACATCAAAAGTACATCAACCTGGGACATTACCCAAATGACAAAGAGCAAGGATGGGCAATGGCAAGAAGGTCGGCCAGATACACTTTAATTGGGGACGTACTATACAGACGATCTTTCACTAAGCCTCTCCTAAGGTGTGTCCGACCAGAAATCACACAAGGATTACTAGCCGATGTACACGGAGGGGTATGTGGAAGCCATCTAGGGGCTCGAACTTTGGCCGACAGAATCATTTTTCATGGGTACTACTGGCCGACGTTGAGAAAGGATGCCGAGGCATATGCCCGAAAATGCGACAAATGTCAAAGGTTCGCTAACATTCCAAGATTGCCCTCGGCACCTCAAACCCCGGTAATCGCAGCATGACCTTTCGAAATGTGGAGACTTGACCTAATCGGGCCATTCCCTCTCGCCAAAGGCAAGAACAAGTTTGTGATAGTTACAGTGGACTACTTCACAAAATGGATCGAGGCCAGACCCCTAGCAAGCATCACTGAACAAAGGGCCATCGACTTCATTCGAGACAATGTCCTCTGCAGATATGGATTATCGAGGGCCATTGTGTCGAACCACGGCACACAGTTTTCAAACAGATTCACGGCAAGTTGCGAGGAGAGAGGAATACGCCATTGGAAGTCTTCAGTAGCACCCCCCCAAGGGAACGACCAAGTGGAGGCTGAAAACAAACAAATACTTCATGCCTTGAAAAGAAGGTTAGATGACAAGAAAGGTGTTTGGCTCGAGGAGCTTCCGGCCGTCTTATGGGCAATTCGAACGTCTCGCCGAGGTTCAACCGAGGAAACACCCTTATCCTTGACGTACGGAACCGAGGCCATGGCCCCAGTCGAAATGGCTCTTCCCACTGCAAGAGTCATCCATTTCGACGAAGAGGCGAACATAGAATCAAGGACTCTAGACCTTGATTACCTTGAAGAAAGAAGACTCGAAGCCAGAATGAAGGCCATCAACTACAAAAAGCTAGCTAAAGCCCATCATGACAAAAGACTGAACCCTCGCACGTTCTCGATCGGCGACCTGGTATTGAGGAAAATTGAGGTGACTGGAAACAAGCCGGGAAGAAACAAGCTTTCTCCCAACTGGGAAGGACGTACAAAATCACGAGGCAACATTCGAGCGAAACCTCTGAGGCTCGCGAAACCGATGGAAACCCCACTAAAAAACCCCTGGCATTCAGACCACTTGAAAATGTATTATCAATGATCTGTTATCTCGTTATAAAAGAAAAAATGTCAGTGAAAAACTTCTCTTTAAAAACATGTATTCAAGACCGCTTTGTCTTGCCATTTCATAAAACCTCCTCGCCTAGCCGAGGAGAGGCCAGACTCTAATTCCTTCAAAAACCTCCTCGCCTAGCTGAGGAGAGGCCAGGCTCTAATGACTTCAAAAACCTCCTCGCCTATCCAAGGAGAGGCCAGGCTCTAATGCCTTCAAAACCTCCTCGCCTAGTCGAGGAGAGGCCAGGCTCTAATGCCTTGAAACCTCCTCGCTAGCAGGAGAGGCCGAGGCTAATGCCTTCAAAACCCCTCGTCGCCTAAGCCCAGAGAGAGGGCGGAGCTCTAATGCCTTCAAACCTCCTCGCCTGGCCGAGGAGAGGCCAGGCTCTAATGCCTTCAAAAACCTCCTCACCTAGCCAAGGAGAGGCTAGGCATACCTCGAATATAATACTTGCATCAAATAGAAAAACAGCAAAAATAAAGAACGACAAAAAGATGACAGGAACAGCAAACATGAATAAAATAAAAATTCTGAAAATACTTGCATTATACACCAAGAGTAGAATTACAGATTGCCATAAAAAACCATCGTCTTAAAAAGTTTCTAAAAAAATGCCTATTAAGGTTCTCCTTGGGCCTCCTCTCGCGGGCCACTTGCTTCGAAGAATGGCCCAGCTCTTGGGCCGGCTGCGTCCTTGCTCGTCTTCTTGCCCTCGATTCCGCCATGGTGGTCACCAACATAGTCGCTTTGTTGAGGGAGGCACCGGCAAGTGAAGCAGCGGTAGCTATCCTTTATAAATGCATTCTCACAGGCAGCGAGGC
>CM028377.1:108948539-109010408 GCA_013146195.2 Codonopsis lanceolata | reverse complement strand
TCGAAAACAAATACGAGGTGTTAGTGTTATTAGAAAGTTTGAAAGAACACTTGTCAAGCAATGTATCTAGCCTAGCTAGTAACATAGTCTCACCAACCTCCCAACCAATACATCAAGATATCATTGACCCAATTTGCAAACGACTGTCGCCCATCGAAAAAAGGAGGTATATCCTTTACGAGATAATAAAGAAGAAGAAAAGGAATGTAAGATACAAAGTATTTTTAATCATTTTTCATGTTCTTGATGTTATATCATCTATTGGTTATGTGTTTCGATTATAATTGGTTTTGTGTATATTGTAGGAGGCTTTGAAGAACAATATTGACTCATCCAAAATACAAAATAAACATGTGCAAAAGAGAAAGAAGATTCCAAAGGTATTTCCATTTGTTTGTAGTCAACAATATTTGTTATGTTTCAACAGATGTACAACGTAAATTTTTAGCTATTTTAGGAAAAGATCATACCGTCACCAACCTCTATGAAGTCATCAATTTCTCAAATTCATGAGGTAACACCAAAGATGCATACAAACACAAGTTTACATACGTGTTCTCGCCACGAATGTCTTTGTGTTCATCTAACACAAGAAAATTATATGTTCCCGATGTATACACTAGAGAACATGTACTTCCCTACGATGTAAGTTTGTTAGTTTTATCGTGGATTTGTATATTCTTGCCTTTTAGAGTATATTGTTAATCTAAAAATTTATATATTGCCAATATGCAAACGATAACTCCACAAATTTCTCATAATCCACCTTGGTACTATGTAAACAATTCGCACACAGGATATGGTGCAGGTGTTAACATTCGACCTCCAGGATATGGCGGAGGTGTCTACATTACGCCTCCAAGATATGGTGCAAATGGAGCAACCCCTGATCCCAATTGACATTAGAGGATATTTTATTTTATGTATGTAAGATACACTATTTTATTCTTCTCAGATGCCGAGTGGTGATGTTGATAGGCTTCTCAGCCTTTCATCATTTCTTCTTCTGGTGCTTTGGTAATGGAAGAAGCTTCTGCTCCCGTTGATATCTTTTGCACTGTATACTACAGCTTTATGCATTCTCGATGTTACTTGTCGCTTCAAGATTCTCGCTGGCATCTAAATCTGAAGCTGGAACCTGTTTACGACAAAGTTATAAATATTGGTTAGAATGATGATAAAAAAAAGAGATATGTTGACATATTTGCGAGTTGCTTTTAATATGACCTTATTGGGCTCTTGTTCAGATGATGATGGCATTTGAAGCTCTGTAGTACAATTTTCTTCCTCCACAATCTGTTCTTTGATGTTTTCACTTTCCTCGGCCATTTCAACTCCCCTAAGCACTGTTCAACATGTAAATTGAAGTAGTAAAGATAACTCTAAATCATCCAATGTAAAAGAATGTAATACATGAGTTTGCTTTTGACCTGACCTCTTCCGGTCAAGATCATATTGTTCATTATCTCAATCGTAGACTGTGGTTCCGTTAATTTGATGTTCTCGATTCTGTTCCACTTCCTCGCTCCTCCCATTTTGGCCTTTCTCGAGAATTTTCTCCAAATATCTTCTCCCAATTGTATCAGAATAGAGAGAAACCTCTTCCACAAAGCCTCAAGATTCTCGCTCTTTAACAACTTTTGTATCTTCATCCGTCCTTGGCTTGTATGGTTTCAAGGAGTGTTTTGTCACTTTTGTCTACAGACGATGTGAGTTTATGTGGTTCAACTGTTTCAGATTCTCATGCACAAAAACATATTTAACTATTAGAGAAAAACTCAATGTGATCTAGACTAATATCGAATAATATTATCCAACAAAAGTTAGTACCCAACTTTTTTGGAACCATTTTATTTTATTTTGTGTGGAACCATCAATATGGTTGATTTCCCATTATCCCTGGCGCCCTTGATTGAACCAAGTGATTTAAAGTTGCCCAAATTTCTTAGAGCTTTGCCCAACAAGAATGTCATAAATAATTAATCAATTATTAGTCTTAATCTTTACCTCAACTGCATTTACATTGTCCATCCTATATCCGTAAGCTCCATGAGGGTAGCATCTATTGGATACAAGGGATCATCTTTCTTTATGTTCTAACTTCTCTTCTTTCTCTGAAGTTCTCTGTAGCATGTTGATATCGAAACTTCAATTTTCTCAGATTCCCTGCTCATTGCTTCACTCTTTTCAGCTTGTCCCCAGCCTTAGTGTCCGTTGTCAATGGTTTAGAAGATTCCCAAGTATTAGTTCTATACGTAAGATAAAGGCACCTCACTTGAGGTATCCTTTCTTTCATCTTCACCTTTTTGTATGTGGTAACCGCTCACACCCGCCTCTTCTCCACCTTCATCTCCGTTCCTTTTTGCTCTTTCCGAGATCCGAGTATGCTCACCTATTTCGTAGCTTCTTCAAGTTTAGTTTGATGTTTACATCATCTAATCCAGCCTCGCCCAGACTTTTCTTGAATACGCATCGAACCTGCTTGGCTCGCTTTTGTGCTCTTGTTCGACTTCCTTTATGCTTGTTTCTTCTATTAACTCTATGATCATAGATTCCGCCTTTCCGATTGTCATCTTCGATTTGTACACTTGACGCATGGAGGAAATTATGACAAGGTCTTCATTGATTTCCCTACAGCCGGTATTTCTTCCGATAATTCTCACTACCATTACCGTGGTTTATCCGGCTTTCGATCAAAACTAGTTGTATACAGCATGAATGTGAGTTTTGCTTATGTTTCCACATTCTTTATCAATGACTATCAGAAGATGGAATTGTTGAGAATTTAACCATTTGATGTGTGAAAAACCAACTGCTTGTGACAATGCCATTTGATATGCAATTTTGAGTTTGTTAAAGAGTTATTTCTAGTGTTTAGGTTTTCTTCTTTTTATTTTTTATATTTTCGTTCGTTGTAAATGGCCGTTTTTCCTACAAATTGCAAACCGGCCAATATGCATTGTGATTTGAACAAGTCTGTAATAAGCATTGTCCCAAATGATAGCCATGCATTTTTCAAGGTAAGAATTTCAGAACGTAACGAAGAAGAAAAACTTTTAAACACCGAATAAACAATAGCCTCGAAACATACTTTCCTTTTTGTCCGCTTAATACTTTTAGATATGTTATTCCTTGAACTCGAGAAAATAAAAAACACTAGAAGAATAGCATTCAGCTCACACAACCAACATTTCAAACAATGATCTCAAATGCACATTGATTTCATAAAATCTTGTCATTCACCAACAATTTTGGTACAACAACTTGTATCCGATAATAAGCACAAGGAGCCAAATGGGGAAATTTTACTCCCATGAACTTTGCAGATATGTGTAGTAGCAACGAGCCGATGAATGGGCTATAACTCCCACTTCAAGCTAGAATGATTTAGCTACAGAGCGAATAGATCTTGAACGCACTTTGACTTCATAAAAGCTAGCGATTCGCCAACACAAGGACAAACCATAGCCTTCAATCTCATGAAGGTAGTTGTTAGCGTAGATGTGATTGAGCTCAAACTCCCATTATAAGCTAAACCGAAAAAGGAGAAGAAAATGAGGTGCGATCAATCCCAAGAGGGTCGAGACTTGGAGCAGCCCTCTCGAGTTGATTATCTTTACTTCCTCTTTCAAAGCAAATCCCCAACCTCTATTCCAAAAACAAATCAGCCATGAAAGGATGTCGCAAAAGGCACACACGGTCAAACACCTTGCATAAGGTACATACCCTTAGCTGCCGAAATGTAACATGCAAATGCTTCAAAGTAGGTGGAGTTGATCCCCATATCTCCACCTTATTAAGTACAATCTCAACCAAATTGTAAACATGTAGCCGCATATATAAATTGATCCAAAATTCCAAGGAGACTAGCATGGGAAAGGTGAGATACATATATCCCACTTTGGAACAATAACTTTGTTCAATTTGGACCCAACGAAATACAACGGAAAACCCTCAGCATTTGTAACACACCGAACTGAAACAAGAAAGAACAACGATTATCATAATAGGAAGCAAATAGCAAGCCAAGAAGAAATAATCAGTTATTTTAGTGATTGAAGCAAAACTCAAGAAATGAAGCATACGGCCAAATAATTCGCTTGTTTGTAAAGAAACTATGGGTCTTTGCAAAATGTCAGCCGAATAGGCACCACATATCTTATTGATCAAACTTTGAGAAACATCCGATTCGATCCACTAGCTGAACAAAGCCGGTAGATACACCAATCACACCACCCTTAGACTTTTAGAACCCTGCCAAATGACTTCAAGACCTTTCACATTTAATTTCTTTGCTTTCTGTCTTGGTAATTGATTTGCCCAAAGAAAAGAGAGTCAAATCCAACTTGAACCATCAAAAGACCCCTAGTTCAATTAACTTCCAATAATTTATGCAAATTAGTATTTTCTTTGGTCAATCAAAAATTGCCTAAAGTTATCTGACTACATAAGTTAATTGAATTAAGCAACCTCACAGCAAAATAGAATAAAGAAATAAAGCGATATATCAATATGAAACCATTTTAACAGTGACCCATAAAAAGAATCTAAGCAATGAGAAGGAGACGAAAGTGGAGGAATAGAACAACTTACTTGAGGACGAGAAATAAGGGCCGACCAATTTCAAACTCTTGCGACCTCAGTTTGTGCGGTAGAGCAAGGAAAGAAATAGGGATTTGGGGTTTCAAAGTTGGGTTAGGGTTTTGAAAAATCTGCAATTTTTTAGTTTTTTGATTTCATTGTGTTTAGTTCATGGATAGAGAGGATACCTTTGCAGGGTGTGAAGAGAAGAGGCGGCAACGACGGAAGGGGTGAGGAAGAGACCGCGAGATGGGAAGCATTGAAGCCCATGGGATTTCCGCGGCAATCAGGATTCTAAACACAAGGGTATTATTGTCTTCGGGTTTTCCTAGCACGTGCACATTCGGTAGTTGTTACCAAAGTTGTAAAACTAGTTGTAGACATGGCATTTTTGGGAACCAAATACCACACATAATTTTTCACAAATGTTTCCATAAGAAAAAATTGATTACGTTCATTTTGCATGGTATTTATCAACTGATCATCTTTTAAAGTCTCAACCTCAATTTTATGCTCAATATTGGAGACAAAACAACAGTTACTTATCTTTGTGTATTGGATAGACAAGCATGTTAATCCCACCATTTCACGGTAGTCTACTCTCTCTTTTCTCCTTGTATGTATTCCATCATTTACATCACCAATGACTTGGGAGAGTGAATGATTCTTTTGAATCCTACTAGGGATATCCCAGACTCGATCATTAACCACCTCCCTCTCATTCAATTCAGTTTGCTCAAGTGATGAAACTGTTTAAAGAACAACATCATCGGATGTGCCATCCGATGTTCTAACATTTGGAGCAACATCATTCTTCCTTGTTGTTTTCTTATTGTGAATACTACCAATAACCTTAGATGTGAGATGATCATTCTGAATTTTTCTGGGAATGTCTCTGCTACGATCAGTAGCATTTTCAATCTGATTACGTTTAAGAGTAAATTTCTGAAGCTAGCGATGATGTGCAGATGATGCATCATCGGTGTATCGTACTGCTGCGTTTTCTCTGAAACACGGATTTTTTAGTTACGATTCAAGAATAAGTCGAGAGCGGTAGGAAATTGCGGGTTTTGAAATTTCAGCAAATGGTATAGAGAAACTCTCTTCAAGCAAACTTGTAAGATCATCTTCAACAATTTTGTGGCCTAGATCAATGAGGTTATAAAAAATAACATTCATGGATTTCATAATAGTATTTGTTTTAAGATTAAAAACTCTATATGTATGACTATTAAGTGAATAACCCATGAACACACATTTGTCACCTTTTGAATCAAACATGAAAAAATGATCCCTATCATTCAACAAATAGCACACACACACCCAAACACATGGAAATGCTTCACATTTGGTTTTCTATCATTCAAAATCTCGTATGGGGTCATGGTGCAACCCGGTCTCAAGTAGACACAGTTACCAACGTGACAAGCAATGTTTAAAGCTTCGGCCCAAAAAAGTTTTGACAAATTTTTAGAACACAACAAGACTCTTGCCTTCTCTTGTAATGTGCGATTCTTTTTCTCTGCCACTCCATTTTGTTGTGGAGTTTTGGTAGCGGAGTACTCATGAGTAATCCACTTCAAATCGCAATAAGTGGAAAACGATGCATTTTCATTTTCTTTGTCATAAACTAATCTAATCCTTTTTATTCTTAAACCATACAAGTTCATAACATGGCGGTACCAAACTTTAAAAGCCTTTAAAAGTATTAGATTTTTCTCTCAAAAATATTACACATGTATATCTAGAAAAATCATCCACACACACACACACACAAAAGAGTACTTCTTTCTACCTAGACTCTTCACTTCAATGGGACCCACGAGGTCAGTATGTATCATCTCAAGACATCTAGTGGAGGGATAATGTTGATTTTTAGGGTGTGAAACTCTGGTTTATTTTCCTTTTTGGCAAGGTGCACATACACTAACATTCTTAGTGTTCAAACGAGACAAACCCCTTACAACCTCATATCTCACAAGTTCATTAAGTTTATGATAACTAACATTCCCTAACTTTTGATGCCAAAATTCAGTTTCATGAATATTAGTATTATGGCAAAAATGGGCAATATTAACCATGTAACAATTATTTGATGATCTTGTACCTGCAAAAACACACTTGTTAGACAAATCATAAATCTCACAAGACTTCTTGTCAAACTTTACCTAAAGATTGTTATCACATAATTGGCTAATGCTAATCAAATTAGCTTTAATCTCTTCAATGTGATATACATTGTTGAGCTTAGGTAAGCCATCAACATCTAATGTTTCTTTTCCTACTATCCTACCTTTTGCACCTCCACCATAGGTGACCTTACCTCCATTGCATAATGTGTAGTTTGTCAAGTTCTCTCTTATACCTGTCATGTGACTAGAACAGTCACTATCAAAGTACCAAGTACCTAAGATATGAGATTTGAAAGATGTAAAAGAAACTTGACAGTTTAAATCATCTTTTTGAACCCACATGGTTTTGGAAAAAGTCTGCACATGAGGTTTTGTTTTTTTCGACGGATGATGTTCCTGATGTGCTACCCGATGAGGTTTCTGATGACATTCCTAACGATGCATCATTGGGTACGTCATCGTGTTTTGGGCAGCAAACATTTTTTGGTTTCCAACCGAATTCTTAGCAAGATCAACTCTTCTTTTGTGACAAAATGGTCTGATATGACCTGGTTCATAGCAGTAATGACACACATACCTCCTCTTCCTAGGTTTAGAATGTTTTACAAACCCTTCCTTTTGTTTTGGAGAAGAACATGGAAAAGATTCTCTCCTTTTTTTATAAACACAATGGGTTTAAAACCTAGTCCACTAGTACACTCTTGACCAACACTATCAAGCTTGGTCTTACCTCTATTCCTTTTGGACAAAGTCTCATTGGCCTTTTCAAGCTCGGATCCTAATTTTTCAATTTCATCATCTTTTTTGGTGAGCAAGGTGTCCAATCTAACTATGGATACTTTATATTCATCATTCTCATTGAAGAGGAAATGAATTTGTTTATCCATAATTTTTATTTTGGCACACCTTTTTTACCAATTAGCATATAAAGCCTTGTACTCCTAAATTAAATTAGTCTCCTCACAATCAAAATCATCATACTTAACACTTTCAGTGTTCTCAACTATTGAGGAGCTGAAACACCTAAGATCCAACAAGCTATCAACTGATGAGGCATCTAATGATGCATCATTGGCAGCCTCATCAAACAAAATTCGTTTAGATTTTTATAAAGAGCGTTTGTCTCTTCAAAAACAGAAAACGTAATCAGGTCTCCCACATCTTTTGCTTCTTTACTTTCACTAATAGTGAAGACAAAACTCAATCTTTTTTGTGAAACGTGTTGGCACATTGATTTGCATAATGACCATATCCTATATACGCACGATATTGAAAACAATCAAGGTTTAGAGTACAGGCCTGCTCATCCATGGATTTGATGTAGTCCGACATCTTATCCATCCATTTTGAATAATTAATCAAATCAAGAGTAAAAGGTTGAAAAACTGAAACACTTTGAGAATCCATCATGGCTAAAACAGGACCATCACTTAGTAAAGATAAGTGTAGGCTTTGATATCAAATGAAATACTTTATGCAACTAGGATTCAATAAAAAAATAATACTTGTTGAAAGAGTCACCAATGATGTATCCAATGATACATCATTTCATGAATCATCAAGTGTAAACAACAATAGAATAAATAAAATAAATAATAAACAAATCAAACAGAGTGACACCAAGCTGTAATTTATGTCTACAAGTAAAACACTTGTAGACAATGCCTCAGGGCAAAACTTTCACTAGATTAAAATATTGCAATTGCTTATGATATGAAAACAAACCGTTTAGAGAGTGGAAATCATTATAAAAACTCATAAGTGAGAAGATATATCTAATCTATGCTAAACACTTTTGAATACATCAACAAATCAAAAGAACACGAAGAGTGTATGACAAAACAATGAACAACAAAGCAATGAGTCTTCTAATGACGTATCATTTAATGGCTCATTGGTTTCGTGACAGCACTTCTTTGTGCAAAACTCTCTGAAATTATCTTCTTGGGCAACCAGACGTCCAAGGTTGTTCCTTTCTTTTATAGAGCTCTAGGAAACCTGTCCACCAAGAAAACAACTTATCAAGACAATGTTAGGATTATAAAAGAGTTATTAAGGAAATAAACATCTAATTCCTACAAGTTAGGGATTGCCATATTAAAGTCCTTAAAGAAGGCAAGGACCAAGCTTCCTAACAATTACCTAGAAAGACAATAACAACATGTGTTCTAAATGTAATAGAACACGGTCAAAGTGGGAGAAATAACTCACGATTATTTTTCACCCAAACAAATTATTTTGACTAAGTAGCAAAAAGTATTTTTCATTTTTTTTTCAAATGTTTAAACTATTTTTATTTGAACTAGTTTCATCATAACATTTTTTTTTAAATTTAATGAATTTTTCTTGGTTTATTGATGTTGAATCATTTAAAATTTTCTCCTAAATTGAAAAAAATGTACAACTTGATATTTTGTAGAGCAATAATAACGTTAATGTCTTTTTTTTTTTTAATCATAAAAGTCATTAACAAGTACTTGTGTACATTTGGATGATGTTGTCAATTGTCTTAGTTTTGTTATTGCATTCCAAGTTGTTTTGTTTATATCCAAACAATAAAATAGAAATTTGTTCCATATTAGTAATCACGTTTTATGAATCATCTTCTCATCTATTTTCATGAAATCTCATTACAAATAATCAATTATGCAGAATCGATTATATTTTCGTGTCCCAATTGAAGCTTTAGTGTAATTAGAAGAACCAAGATATGAATACATTGGATAGAGGCTTTTAGATATTGTAATTAGTATTCGAAAATGAAGAATTGTGATTAGACTTGACTACAAAGTTATAAAAGTATTTTTTTTATTACAAAAATGTTATAAATGTAATTTTTTATTTATCTTCGCATGTTCGTTAAATACACGAGAAATGAAAATCATGGCTATCAATGAGGCATGAAAGTTAAGATTCATCGAAGATTAGTCAACATGTCGCATCCAAAGGATTCCCCTCCGACTTTAATATACTTCATTTGTCTCAAAATTATTGTCATGTTTAACCCGACACACGAATTTTAAAAAAAAAGACTTAGATTATTAATAATAGTTTGATGCATAATTTCCTTTAAAATTCATGTACATGTGGCTCATAGTATGATGAAAAAAATATTTAATTGTGTAACAAAGCGATGCATGATTTTACTTAATTTGTTAACTCGTTTGTCGTCAGCAATCTGAAGTTCCAGTAGTCAATCAATCAAGGAACTGGCAGAGAAAGTTGATGAGAAAGGGGAAAACCTGAAAGTGGTGAAGGAAGATGTAAAAGTTAGGTAATTTGTAGGGCAAATTACACCATTAGTCCCTGAACCTTAAGAAAGTCCATTAGCAGTTTACATAGAACGCAAATGCACGCCATAGACCAAAGAATGCATATTTCGTACATCGGTAGTCCTTGAGCCTAACGCTGTTAGCCGAAGTGTCGTTAAATGAGCATGTGTTTCTTACATACTTTAATTTGAGGGAAAATAAGTCTTTTTATTTTAAAGAAAATGTTGATTTGGATAAGATGATCAAAAAAATAAAGGGGCCATGTGAAAAGTTTACTACCCAAACTAGAACCCTTCTTCTCCGAATATGGCATCTCCCTCTTCTCTCACCCTTTTAATTTCTTCACCCATTCCACCATTTTTCTCTTCAATCAATTGCAATCCAAAATTGATTATTACCAAACAAATTTTAAGAGACCCTACTTAAAAGTATACAATCCAAACCATTTTTCGCATATGGAGCAAATGCTTATTCTCTGTTCTTCGTTGAAATGAGAAATTTTGGGTTGAATAAAGATTTTTTTGGGCTGCGTGTTTCCATATATTCATTCAACAAAGTCAAGAAATTTCCTTTTTCATTTACATGGTTTATGGAATTAGAGGCTTAAAATTGGGGGCATTGGTACTAACCTTGATTACTAACAAGTCATCTCTTCGCTCTAGCCGGCATATTAGAGAACCCACCCATCAATCGACGACCTGGTGGAAACGGGTCTACGTGGCGTTTTGCTGCGCTGAATGGTCGCAAACTCTCGACGCGGCAGTGCAAAGATGTCTTTGGGTTGGCGTAGTGGTCAGGGGAAACGAGTGAGGGCGATGGGTTTAAGACAATTGTTTTAATAAGGAAGAATAAAGAATAAGAATGGACAACAACGATCACCAAAGATTGTTTCAGTTGAATGAAATTATTGATTTCATCTATTTTTCGTTTCATCCCGGTTTGTTGTTGTTGATGTGGTGTTGTTGTTGGTTTTGAATTGAGCTATTTTTTGAATTCAAGCAGTATAGAGTTTTCTCATTTACATTTTGATATGGGTTTGTTGTTCATTTTCATCTCTTTTTTTAGTCTTGATTTCATCTCTGAGTTATTGGAGCTTTTTTTGATATGGATCTGTTGTATGATTTGTGGTATACAAAGTGTTTGAGTTAATGCCTAAATAAAATCTTTTGACTTGAAAATCTTTTGAGGTGAAAAAGATGGCATATTTACAACTTGGCTTCTCATGTAGTATAGATGGCTTAAAATTTCTTGAAAATTGAAAAGATTAGTTTGCCCTAAAGCTAAAGCATGTGAGCAACACATGCTCACTTAACGATACTTCAATTGAAAAGACTAGTTTGCCCTCAAGTTAAAGCATGTGAGCAACACATGCTCATTTAACGACACTTCATCAGAGTTAGGGTCGCGGACTACTGGTGTGTGAAATATGCATTCTTTGATATGTAGCGTGCATTTGCATTGTACATAGACTGCTAGTGAACTTTCTTAAAGTTCAAGGACTAACGGTGTAATTTTCCCTAATTTGTACCATAAAAGCTTTTCTTGTTTCTATGTCATGGCTGGGCAAATACTTCAATTGGAGGCCCCAATAGCATCACCATTGCATGATTTTTTTTTCTTCTTAATCTTCTCTTCTTAAATAAGAAGAGAAGTAAACCAATGGTGAAGTTATTCTTGAAAGGCCAACTAGGAGAGAGAGAGATAAGTCTTCTTAAATAAGAAGAAAAGAAAGGAAAAAGAGGAGTGGGGGGAAAGGAGGTGGTGTGGTATACCGTTCACCCAAAACGGGCGCGTGCACCACACACGCTGGGGGCATGGGAAGGTGATATTCATGGGTCCCACATTCTGTTTTAACCAGTTTTAATTTGATTTTTATTTTTGTAAAATTATGCATGTAACCGTTGGGGGTGGAAAATCATTTTTTAAAAGTTTAACATTGGGGGTGGGGGAAATTATTTTTTTTATTTTTCTTTTTCCCTTTTATTTTTATTTTTCTTTATTTATAAATTAATTAATTTATAAAAAATATTTAAATATGAAATATATTAAATAAAGTTAAATAAATTTATTTGTTTGAAAATTATAAAAATAAGATTGAAGTGTAAAGTTAATGAGGTGGCACTGAGACCCATCTAAGAAGATGTGTTAAGAAGATTATGAATGACAATATAAATTCTTAAATGAAATATAGAGAAAAGTGTGTAGGTGACAGTGAGACCTAGCTAAGAAGATGTGTTAAGAAGAAGAGGGTTGGAGATGCTCTGAGATGGTGAACTGGCGAATGCAGAGCAAAGCAGACGACTGAGTAGTTGTACAAGCACGTAAACTCTAGTTAAAAAGAAAGATGCTTGCTGGTGCTAACAAACATAAGACTTGATTACGCAATGGCTAGTGGTTGCAACTGATGGTAGGTGGCTAATAGTAAATGGTCTGAAGCCTGTGATATACATTGCGACGCATAATTTGTGCGTCACAATGCATGATTTTAAATTATGTAACATAGCGATGCATCATAATTTATAAAATGATTTATCGTTATTCAAAATTGATGCATTGTCAAATATATCATCTTCAACCTCAAAACCCAAAATCCAAAATCGAGCTAGCAGAAACATCATGTGAAAGAAAAAAAAACTTGAAAGTCACCTATTATTTGTCATCCAACAAAAACTCTACAACATCAGTTGTAGGCTTTCAACCTCAACATCAGACAAGGACTTTACAACATTACCCAAAACGCAGCCAGAAAACCAGACACCATAGCCATGAAAATCAAAGCAACCCGTTCAAAACCATTTGGTCCCGACGCAAGTTTGACATCCACGACAAAAACGAAAGGGCAAAGAACGTCGTGTCGGTCTTGCTCTCGAAAATGCAAAATTTAAATGTAGGCGATTGGACATTTAAGGAAGAAGATAAGAAAAGTGACATTATGGGGTTGAAAGAAGAGTGATAATCGGGCCAGTCCTTTTTGTGGAAATTATAACATCTTCAATCCAACATAATATTATTTATCCTGTAAAATACCTTTTAGGGGGCAAAATGATGAAACTACCTTTAATTAAGAAAATGTGCGCATACAAAACCACTGCCCAAATTTGGGCATCACAATAAAAAAATTGGGCATTGCTCAAAATTTTAGCATCGCAATATGAAAGCCATTACCCAAATTTGGGCATCGCAAGGAAATTTTTTGGGCATCACTCAAAATTTTGGACATCGAACGAGCATCGAAGAAGGGGAGAAGACGAGGAACGTACCTGGAATTGTGAATTTTTTTTTCCATTTCCACCTCTTCTCTCATCTGCTATGCTGCTTGGTTCTTTGACCTTTTTTATGCGAGCATTGTTGCCTCAAATGTGGACGTCGTTGCCTCTGATGTGAGCATCATTGCCTCTATGTGAGCATTTTTGAGATGAAGAGGAAACACAGCCGAGTCCCACATACAACGAGATTTTTAACAACATTTCTTCGGACTTGATTAGTTTGCTTCAAGCATGTCCTTCTTTGAATATTGTGATCTTGTTTGTCTCCAAGTTGAGCTTTATGAGAGTTTGGGGTAGCGAATAGTGCACCCATCATATGAATTGATGTATGGAATGCCTTTTTGACCAAACTGGACTTACCGAACCTTGCACAGCTTAAACTACAAAAGAGAAGGCTCCAATTTCAGCTTTCAACAAAAAGTAAAAAGGGAAGCTCCAATAGAAAAGACACTACTGCGAGCAAGATAGCAATCTAGACAAGCACCAAATAAGGGGCATAAGCAAGTGCAAGAATCAAAGCAAGGCGGAATCGAAGAGGCGAGGTCAGTTTAGAGAGAGAGAGAGAAAGGGAAAGGGAGAAGGAGTGCAAGTTTCAAGGAGAGGGAGAGGGAAAGCTGCTGGCTTGTTGCTTCCCCAAACCGTCCAACTCTTTTTCCAAGAGTAATGCTTCAGTTTTTGAAAATTATTGTTTCGGTGGGAACGATGATATTTAAGGAAGAAAAAAAAAGAAAATGTATTTTTGCGGATTAAAAAAAAGTACTTCAATGGTTAACATTTTAGAAAAAAGGGACCGGCTCGCAATTATTCCTTAAAAAAAAGAGAGATTGAAGCGGTTATAAATCTCTAAGAAGGACCGACCCGTAGTTCATCCCGAAAATTATCCATAGAAGACAACCCAAAACAAATAAAAGTCAGCCCAACTCTGGTCCTCATCTGATCTGTGACTTTGATCCTATCATTAAGGTCAAATTTAAAAGGAAAAATTGCGGGTCAATCCACTTTTTGAAGCTTTTAATCGCTACAGTACCCTCTCTTTTTTCAACCGGAAAAAAGTCATTTTTTGTAGCAAAATGACTACGATGCCCTTAATGAACCATAAGCGCGCTACAGAGGTCACTATTTTTGCACCGCATTACAATTAAACTAGGTAATTAAACTATTGAACTGCTGTGTAATAATTAATGCATTGAAATTTATGAATCGCGGTTCAAAAATACACTAGGAAATTAAACTTTGAACCGCAGCACAAATATTAATAAAATGTGATGTGACAAAATCACAGCTTGGGCCGTCCGTATGATGGGTTGGATATCTGGACTTGAATCTGTTTCCTTGAACCTAGTTAAGAACACAGAAAACCTTAGTGGAAGTGTAAGGCTTGGCCTCGTGAAACCATTCCGGCGTGAGAGTAAGTATCGGGTGTGAATGTCAAGAGAGAATTTGACAGAGTTTCTAGGCTCAAGAAAGAGTGTGTACCTTGTTTGTGGCTTGTGAAAGGATATTTATAGGCCCCCAATATCCTTGAATCCGTCTAGGATTTAGTTTCCTTAGATACCCGGTCAATTAAGGAGAGAATCCCTAAATTGTAGGTGTAATAAGCGGTTGGCCGCGTAAATGTAGGAGCAGATAAGGTAAGTGTCCTGCTCGGATAAGGAAACCTTTGACTTGTCTTGGAGAGTAAGCTTCCGGAGTTTCCTACTCGACACGTGCCGGGGCAAGCATGACTCTGCCCGACTATTTGATGCATATTATTTTGCGGTAAGTGTAGATCCCGGGCGTGCCCCTGGTCGGACAGGCAAGGCTGGTGCTCGACCAGGTTTAGACGGGATGAATCTAATTCTTTGCTCGGTGTGAGTGAGGTCCCCGGGCATGGCCCCTGGTCGGACAGACAAGGTCTATGTCCGGTCAGGTTTAGACGAGAGTTGCACTGTTCATTGCTTGGTACCTCAGTTACTTTGTCCGCTAGGCTGGGGCCCCATATTAATTATGCTTGTGACTGATACGTGATGCTAGCTCGTGCTTCGCTCGTGACCCGGCTTGGGCCGGGCACATCAAAATGAAATTTATTAATCGTGGTGCAAAAATAGAATAGGAAATTAAACTTTGAAACGCGGTGCAAAATTAATGTAATGATATTTATAAATCGCGATGCAAAAATAGATTAGAAAATTAAACTTTGAACCGCGGTGCAAAACCAATGCAATATAATTTATGAATCACGGTGCAAAAATAGACTATGAAATTAAACTTTGAACCACGGTGTATAAATATTATCTAATTTATTTTTGTACCACGATACAATAGCATAAAAAACCAGTTTATATCCTCCACGTTCTTCTTCAATCTCCTTCGTCGTAAGTATTTTCTTTCTCATCTTTCTTTGTCTTCGTCCTAACTGAAAAATCCTTCAACGCAACACAGATCCATTATATTTTTGTATTTATGAATCAAAAAATTCGTTTATTTTTTGGAGGCGTTGTCCTTGAATCCCTACGATGGGGCGCTGCCTCCTCGATCCCCGTAATCTGATCGGGCAGGCCAATTCCCGTTTTGTTCTGTATAATCGTGATTTTTAAATTCAAAATATGTTATTAAAACTGTTAAAGAAGACGATTATATTTTCGAAATAATATTTTGTAAAGTAATCTTTTGCCATTAAAAAAAAAAAGAAGGTTGACTATTGGGGTTAAAAGATTTGAAAAAGGCACCATAATTTTCCCTAATTTAAAACCTCTCAAATCTATTCCCAACCCAACAAAATAAAATCTTCCGCTGCGTCGCTCTCCGGTCTTCACCTTCAATCCATAACACCTCAAAACCAGAACAAACCCTAACCCCATTTCTAGAGATCATCAATCAATCAACAATGGTGTGCATACGCAAGGCTACCATAGATGACCTCTTGGCGATGCAAGCCTGCAACCTCTTCTGTCTCCCTGAAAACTACCAAATGAAATACTACTTCTACCACATCCTCTCCTGGCCCCAACTCCTCTACGTCGCCGAAGACTACGGCGGCAAGATCGTCGGCTATGTCTTAGCCAAGATGGAGGAGGAATCCACCGAGTGCCACGGCCACATCACCTCCCTCGCCGTCCTCCGTACTCACCGGAAGCTCGGGTTAGCCACCAAGCTCATGACCGCCGCACAGAACGCCATGGAACAGGTCTTTGGAGCCGAGTACGTCTCGCTTCACGTCCGGAAGAGTAATCGGGCCGCGTTTAATTTGTATACTGAGACTTTGGGCTACAAGATTCATGATGTGGAGGCCAAGTATTATGCGGATGGGGAAGATGCGTATGATATGAGGAAGCAGTTGAAGGGGAAGCATCATCATCAACATCATCACCAGCACCATCATCATGGTGGCGTCTGCTGCTCCGGTGATCATTGAAGAGGTAATTTGCCGGATTCTGGGGAATTTTATTGTTATGGCTTGTTGCTATATTATTGTATACTTCGTGCCATGAGATCAAATTTTATGGTTATAAAGTTGAAACCATCATGGAATTATTACTTGATGAGATGTCATGGACTTGTCAGTCCTTTTTCTCTTAAGATTTCGTTGGGTGATTCACATTTGTTTCTGTATTTTGATCTACGTATTAAACATTTTTTCTGGGATTTTGTTTGTTATACTGGTATATGTTAATTAAGGAAATTAGTGATTACATGTACAATTTTTTGATTGATGTGTCAAATCCCATGATATGGAGGCCAAGTATTAGGAGGGATTTGGAAGATTGGGAAGTGGATATTTTGGGGGACTTCTTTGAGTGTTGTACAAGCAAAAGATGGACATGAATTCGGTCAACACCATTGTGTTGAATGGGAAGAAAGATACGAATTATTCAGTTAAGTCCATGTACCATCTCCTAGTTACGAGTGACATGGCCTTTCTGTGGAAGAGTGTTTGGAAGGCAAGGGCTCCACCTAGAGTGAGGTTCTTTATGTGGGAAGCTGCCCTTGAAGCCAGGAGAAAATTTGAAGAAGCAAAAGAAAACCTATACTAACTGGTGCTTTATGTGTAAGAGGGACGAAGAAAGTGCAAATCACCTTCTGATCCACTGCTCTTTCGCTGGGGGCATTTGAAACTATGTACTGAATTTATTCAAAGTTACTTGGGTGATGCCAAATTCAATCAAACAACTCCTCCTGTGTGCTGGACCCTATATAAGCATAGAAGGAAAAACAGTGTCTGGGATACTGCTCCGCTGGCTGTGTGTTGGGCCATTTGGAAAGATAGGAACCTTAGAGCTTTCGAAAACAAGGAAAGGACCTGGGAAGAATTCAAAAATCAAATTCTGCAGCTGCAATTTTTTTGGTGTTCGGAGGCGGTCTCGCATGGTTCTAACCCTTTTGTAGATTTTGTGGATAATATTTTTGGTAGTTAGTGGGGTCTCAATGTTTTCTCCTGGTGTATATAGGACGCTTCACCTCTTTTGAAGCAGTTATTTATATATCTATCTTATAAAAAAATGTATTTCTACACTGAACTGAAGTTAAGGTTATGATGTAATGCGTTGGAGGTCGTAGATTGTGTAACCCCTGGATTTTGTGGTCAATAGATGGGAGTGGAATATGTAGCTGCTTCATAGTGGTGGTGAAAGTGCCGATGATGCTCATATCAGCCTGGATCTATTTGGAACCAGAATAATAATAATAATTCTCAGTCTAATGAGCCCCTAATTAAAATATGTGAAATCTTGACTTATCAGATGTGCATCTGTGTGTGTTTTGGCTTTTTGTGTTGTTAGGAATCTTTTTGAGAAGATTAAGAGATGTCGGGCCGGTTCTCCTTTTGCGATCTTAGATCTAGTTACTTGGTTTGTGATTTTGGACTTTCTCTCTATTAGTTTCCACCGGTTTTCTCTAAAAGTCTTTCTTACATTTTCTTCAATCATTACAAAGAAAAACCCAACACCCTAACCCAACACCCTAAAGCCAAATCATTAGATCGCAATTCAAAAGCACCCGATATATATTTTGAGGGGGTTGTGGTCCACTCATTCTAAGTCATACATAAAGTTGGTAATAAACACATGAATCTAATAGGACAATTTGCAGTCTAAGAAGCTTCTTTCTTAAATATGTAATTTTTTGACTATCAGGATGTGTGTTAATGCTTGTGCTTTTTCTCGTTTGGAATCTCTTTTGAGAAGACCTACTGATGTTATATTTCTTGATTAGGTTTTGTTCTATTTGTTCTTTTCTGTATTGTGTGTCCACTTGTTTCCTATTTGAAGTTAATACTCATAATTAGTGTGAAAGCTTAATAAATATATGAATCGAATAGGACTGTAGCTGTAACCTCTTGGCTTGGGCCTCTGACCCCCTTAGTTGTAGTAGAGGTCCCCTGTTCAAGTAAGCTTATTGTCACGGACTTAGAGTTTTTACCCAAACTTTACCCAATCCGTGCGTTACCAAAGACAATTTCAATTTCGTTAGTCTTATTTAGCCTTACTCTACTTTTGCTTACCAACTATCCCCAAGTGCCAACCCCAAGTTATGTGACAATCCCACCCACTAAGTTGGAAAGAAGAGGACACTCAAAGAAGGAAACAAATGTTTATTGAGCTCTCCAAAGTTGTCTTTCGACAAATGAGGCATCACCTATTTATAGGCTACTATCCCTCAAACCTACAAGCTTCTAGAATATTCTATACAAATCTAAAATATTCCTACCATTTTCTAGCATTATACTATATTCTAGAACACTCTAGTACACTCCACTATACACAAGAGATTCTAGTAACTTCCAGAATATTCCAGAATACTCTAGGACAAATTGGAGGACGGTGAAAGACTTTGTAACTTCCAAAACATTCCGGAGTACTCTAGGACATACCAGAGGATTCCGCAAGACTCCGCAATACTCTAGAAGATTCTAGTGCGAGTGCTTCCACCATAGTTGTCAAAGGCGCTCGCCTTTGGTGCCTGAGGCAACACGAGGCGATGGTTTATTGCCTGAAGAGGTCTGGTCGAGGTTCTAAAAACTTCCGGCCTAGATCTGAAAATTTTCATTCCAGATCTAGCCTTCAATCTTCAATATTAACCAAATCTAAGAATACAGATGCTGATGCTTTTGTTTCAACCTGACGAACTCATATGTGCTTTCGCCATCGCCTGAGGTTGCCGGAATCAGCCTCACGCGCCGGCGTCAAAGTTTTCTGGCTGGAGTTTCACATATTAGGTCGCCAGCTCCCAACAAACTTGGTCCCGAGGTTGGTTTGTTGGTTTTGGGAGATTATGCCTGTTTTTATAATTTTGTTTGTTTATTTTATTTTTTCCCCCTACCTTGTTTTTTTCTAATGTGCTGCCACATCTTTATCTCTACTTAGGGGTTTTTTTTCCTTTCATTTTTAGGCATTTTATTTATTATTTATTATATTTTTAATTTGGGACTATTTTTTCTCATTCTGTTTTCTAATTTTTTCTACTTACTTTACTTTTTTAAAAAACATTATTTTCTTTGGCTTAACTATTTATTATATTATTTGCAATTTAAACTAGCTCAAAATTTCATCTTTTATACTATGTTAGAACTTAGTTTCATGTCTTATGCTCACTTATAACATGTTTTGTTGAGATTTGTTAAGTTACATATATTTTATCTATTTATCCTTAATATTGTTTCCGTGAGCGCCTCGCCTTTCGCCTCAAAAATGGATCTCTCGCGTTTTGCCTTTGACAACTATGGTTTCAACTCGCACACGTAGTAAACCTTTTAAATAGGTGCAAGACACGACATTATGGTGTATTTTTAACTGGCTTTTGGAAGTTGCTAGTTGAGCATATGGTTAGAAAGGAGCAATAAATTTCTTGAAGGGGGTGGAGATTTGGTAATGAGATGTTTGAAATATCCTGGTTGAGCCACCAGGACTGGCAACAATTCTGTAAATACTCCTTCCATTTCTAAATTATTGTTCTTTTTGACTTTTTTTTTGAGTGAAACTCACTGTTTTTCAAATGCAAATTTGACGTATATTTTTTCATTTTATTCAAAATCATAAAACACACAATTTGTTACATTATGTCTCTTTATCAATAAAATTTCTTTTCACTAAAGGTAAATAGATGCAAGTAAAAACCCATATGAGTGATTATGCTTTGGGTTCTATAGTGGTTTGCATTGAACACAATGCTTAACTTTCTCAAATTCTGGGCTGGGAGGGTATGATATTCTCGTGGATATGGATAACACATTCCATATGGTGGGATGCCTGTCAAACTATAGATTCAATAATCATTTTTAACAAGGGAGTAGCAGCAGATATGAAACAATCTTTATTAAATGGATGTGGCGAATGGAATTGTAAGTTTAAAAGTTACTGAAATATTTCCGATAGAGCTGTTACTATCTTATTTATGAATATGACTATAGCCACTTCATCTCTTTCTTAGGTAAAAGACAGTCTTCAATGTTCATAAATGAATATGGAAATTTTTCTTCTAATAGTTCATATTCTTATTCCTCTAGTTTTCTTCTCATCTTCCTCTGTTTTTTTTCCCAAGTCTATGATGGTATGATACTTTTTTTTTCCTGCCCTCTGGATTTTGATGGGTTGTTTTACCTGTTTCATGTTGTAGCTGTATCTATATAATGGATCATATCTGTGCTTCATTGCAATTTAGAAGTGCTGACAACGTCAGTTTCTCAACCTGGGGAGCATGGTTTAGAAGTGCAATAAAACCTTTTCTACCTGTTGGCCGATTGACAGAGTAGAATGCTGCTTAGTAGCTTGCTTTCGCATTCTTTCTGTCCCTTTTTGGCCCCTGGACCTGTTTTTATATACAAGGCTACCAATTAGTTTCAAACTTTCCTTCATCTATTTGGTGTACAAGTGTACTCTCTATTACTGTTTCTTAATGGAAAAATGATAGGGATACAAACTTTTGTATCCAAATATCTCATCCCAGATAGATTCCCTGGTGCAGTTTTTGGAGTTTTTGTACAGGCAAAAGGTCAGCGGTAGGGGGAGATAGAGTAGTGTTGGGAGGGGGAGAAAAATAAGATGTTTTCGGTCAGATCCTTGTATCAGAGGATTAGGGATAAAGAGGGCCGCTTCCCGTGGAGGAATGTCTGGAAATCTAAGGCTCCAGCCGTAGTTAGCCTTTTCATGTGGGAAGCAGTTAATGAAGCTATTCTTCTAACTGGTGATAATTTGCGAAAGAGGAACAAGATTTATGTGAATTGGTGCTTT
Source organism: Codonopsis lanceolata (assembly GCA_013146195.2). Classification (NCBI taxonomy): domain Eukaryota; kingdom Viridiplantae; phylum Streptophyta; class Magnoliopsida; order Asterales; family Campanulaceae; genus Codonopsis; species Codonopsis lanceolata. The sequence goes on along the minus strand of CM028377.1, from coordinate 108,988,953 downwards.
CTTTGCAAGCAGGACGAGGAGAGTGTAAATCATCTTTTAATGCACTGTCTAGTGACAGGGAAGCTGTGGGATTTTTTTGTGTCTTTTCAAGATCTCATGGGTTATGCCTGGATCAATGAAGCACTTAATGGAAAGCTGGACGATAATATAAGAGGAAAAAGAGGAATTTTATATGGAACGTGGCTCCACTAGCTGTGTGTTGGTCCATATGGAGGGAAAGAAATGGTAGATGCTTTGAGAACGAAGAAAGGATGATAGAGGCAATTAAGCATTCGGTTCTGCAGAATATGTTATTTTGGTGCCGCGATGTGACAGGCCAGGGGGATCTGTTTGCATATTTTGTGGACAGTATCTTTATTGTAAATTAATTTTTGATTATGTCACTATGTATGGAGGTTGCATCTCCTTTTAGACGCTTTTTTATAAAATTTTTACTTATCAAAAAAAAAAAAAAATCTCATCCCAACTAGGGTGGCAAGCATGTTATGGGATAAAAGTGTGTCACCCTTTAACCCATCACATTGACACCTAGATTTGTATGAGAAATTTCTACAAAAGTATTTATATCCCTATCACTATTCTTAAATATTCTCTTAATTTGTATGCAACTTTCCTAAAATTTCGGACTCTTTTATCTCAGCTGATTTTTCCTTTACATGCATGCCATGTTTGCATGGAGATGGACACAGTAACGAAGGGTGAAGATTTGAATTTTGTAGAGAAAAAAAGGTTGGGAAATAATTTTCCAGGATGTAGAACTTAGATCCGTGGTAGGAAAGAAGTAGTGGTAATTCCATTGAGCATCATCTTGTCCTGTCAGTTTTTCTGCCATTTTACCTGTTCTCCAATGTATTTGTTCTCCTGCCCCATTTGTGTGATGCTTTGTCTTTCAATAAATATTATTATGATCTTCATAATAATATTGTCTACTAAATCAGAGTCACTTTCAGTTCATTTTCATTGATACAAGTTAGATGATTACAGCAATAGTCGTCTTTCTCAAAAATCCATACAGGTAATAGGGACTATTGTGGAATTTTATTCTAGGTTTAGCGTACCGTGAAATTTGTTTGCTCTCTCCAGTTTACTGTATTATGATGGCAGGGGTGATGTCAACTGCAATTGAACTAAGGGAGTAATAGTAATGTTAGAATGTTGGTTAGTTTAAAGTTTAATGATAATGTGGGTAGAAAACTTGCTGTGAGACATAGTTGAAGCTTTTCTTTGTAATGTAAGTAGCGCAGTTGGCTTGCACATACTTGAGATCGGCATACTGGTACTAGTTAGTGTCTTCTGGTTTTGTGAGTTAAGCCTATGAGTTATTGGCTGACCTGGGTTTTGTGTCGTGAAAATTTGTCGTACGTTTAGTATATCTCTATAGGTATGCAGTTTAGCCTACGATGATTGCATGCAATGTCAACTTGAGTTGAACTAGGGGAAATTGCGTCGTTGATACAAGTCCACCATTGATGATGCTGTGCAGAAATGAGTTTTGATGATAACCCGAGGAGGGAGTGGATTGGATCGGATGGCAAAACTGGGTTAGGTTTGTAGGATTGGTTGTCACACTGGCTGACTCATCGGTTTATCAAAACCAAATCTTTTTCTTGAGTACCCTTAAGTTATTCGTTAGTGGTGTCAAATCAAATCGATGTTCAGGAAAATTTGAAAACCAAATAGAACATTTTTCAGGTCAACAGAAAAATAGCCATTAGATTAAGACATTAAGTCAAGTGAGTTTCCCAGATCAGGTAAACTCGTTTTTCTACTCCCAATTTATTTGGTTGTCTGTTCTCTCATACAACAAACTCTATCTCTCAGCTTTTATTTTTCACCAACTAAACCAATCCAGTTCCTCATTGTATGAAATTGTGTTGGGGTTTGTTTTCCTCGCTGGTCTGAGTGACTTGGTTTTGTGTTTTTTGAATTTCTCTCTTTGATCCCACCAATTTTCTTTCTTTCTATTACTATTTCTTTAATCTTTACGAAAAAAGAGAAAAGAAACGTCGAGCGTAGAAGAGATGACAAGGGAACTAAGGTAAAGACTTTGATGTCCTTAGTTTTAATCCCATATTAACGGGGGTTACACTTACCTATGTAGATGTATATATGTATGCATATATATATATATATATATATATATATATATATATATAGAGAGAGAGAGAGAGAGAGAGAGAGAGAGAGAAACTTAGTAGAACAAGTTGTCCATTAGTATTGTTGATTCTTATGTTAAATTTATATCTGATCAGTACATTACTTTAGTTTTATACTTCAGTGGCTAATCGGGCTGCGTATCGATTAGTGTGGCAATGTGTATAGAACTTTGCCTTGTATAGTTTTTGTAGGACCTTTTCGAGAACATCGGAAGACCACTTCTACACGCTTCAGGAAGACCCTTGCTCAAAGCTTAAGATCGGTAGACCTCGTGTCGGTGATGCAGCTTCTACGTGTCCTCTCTCGGATCTAAGCTAGTTGAATTAATTCAAACTTATTCTCATTTGATATTTGAATTAATCCAAGTCTTTTTTCTCGACATGTCAAGCGCCCGTAGAAAGCAACTCTTCCGAAAAGCAGAAGGAATACTTTTAGTCTCCCGAAGTGTAAAGCGATGCATCGATCCCCTACTTTCGCTTCATCTCTCGGATCGACACCAAATCGCCCACCTTTTTGAAGATCTCGAAATGATTATCGCTCTAGTTATACGTGAAGGACGAAATTCCTTGATGACAAACTTGACCCCATGCATTTAATGCATTTATAAAGAGCTGTTGAAGTCTTCGTCTTCTCCAACGGATCTTTTGAAGTGCACTGCTTTAAATACGCCTTTAAAAGGCTGAGCAGAGACAAGCTGCAGAATCAATCGAACACCTAAAGAATTGCTCTGAATCTGAGAACTCCAAGTCTTTCTCGGTGCAATTCAATAGATCCTCAATAGATCTAGAAGTCCCGTCAACAACAAAAGTTGCTCTTCAACATTTATTGTTTTATTCTTCTTGTTGTTTACTTCCATTAACTATACTTAGCAGCAATTAAATATCTTGTATTCTGAGATATTTAAATTCCCTAGACCCAAACACAAGTCAATATTTTGTACACGATCCATTAGGGATATTCTTTGTAATTGATCTAAGTGGAAAACATAGTGCACAATTTAAATCCAAGGTTGACTGCCTTGGTGGTGGACGTAGCACTCATTATAGTGTGAACCATCCCAAAATACTTGTGTTATTTCCTTACGTCTGTTTAATTATTGAAGCTGCTCGGTTTCATAGTTTACTTCATCCATTTCAGCAGAACTTAAGTAATCTGTAAAAGGTCTACCGGTAGTCCTTATCGGCAGACCTGGAACAATTTTCTTGAAGGTCTTCCGCTACTCGATTCTTTTCATAGATTGCAAGTAACTTTCAAGGAACTTACTTTAAAAGTTTTAAAGTGTTAATAAGCTATTCAACCCCCTTCTAGCTTATTATTGTGCTCATTGGGACCCACAAGTATTACTATGTGTTTCTATTACTTTCAAATATAATTTTTTAATAAATATAAAGGATTAATATATAATTTGGTCCCTGAACTTCACCTTTCTTCTTATAAAGGTGATAGATGTTTTTCATTTGCATGATATACTGAGGGAGATGTCTAGCTGGATCAACAAAAAATAATAAATGTATTTAACTCCTATCTTGAATTTAAAAGTAGAATAAAATAATTTTTTGGTCCCTGAACTATACCAATACTATGCGTTTGGTCCCTCAATTTTTTTTTGAATGCGTTTGGTCCCTCAATTCGATTTTTTTGGTCAATTCCCCTTCGTGCAGATTCTATTCTTGAAAAAATTTAACATTGACTAACTTTTCTAAATGTCCAAACTATAGGGACTTAATGTGCCAATTGAAAAAGATGAAGCTCTCTTTAAAACTTCAAGACCACCATTACAGACCGTCTTCTTTCTCGATTCCCTTCATCTCTCTCAGTCGCCTTTCATCTACAGACCCGGCGATTCCCTTCCAGTCGCAGCCGACTTCGCTCCACCTCCGGCCAAAACCTCCAATCGCCTGCCTTCTTCCTCTGTCCTGCCAATCTCTCTTCTCCGATGAGTCGCCCCCATCTCTATCTTATCCCCTAGCCTCTCTGTCTTGTCCCACCATCTCTTACCCATCTCCATCTCTCTGCTCCAGGCCGCCGCTACTCGATTGCCGCCTCATCTAAACCAAGAATCCTCATTGCATTGAAAATGCATTTCTAGCTTTACCCTGAACTTCACCTAGGGCGAACTCTAATGGAATCATCTACATCCAGATAAGCACTTCCTCACAATCCCCACAGGGGAGATCTATTCTCACAGAAGTCACTCGAGATCTATTCTCACAGAAGTCACAGAAGTCACTCGAGATCTATTCCATCCACCCCTATTTCAATTTCACAACCGGCCCCAGCTTCAACCCCGCTAGCCATAGCAAGCTCCACCAAGCAATCCAGCCGCCGCTGACCCCTTCCATTTAATCTCCACCCTGCCAGCCCTGTCATGCTCTAGTTTCTCACTGTCGGCCCAGATACTTCATTTCGCCGCTATCGTTCTTTGTAGATGGATAACCCGAGTAGTCCGGGCGAGGTTCCGTTTTATTCTCAGCCGCCCCCAAGTGAATCTCCATCGCCGAACTCCAATGCGGGCTCCTGTTTCATCTCAATTTCGAGTTCAACCTGGAAATTGGAAACTCCTCCATTTCAGCAATTTAAGTAAGATTTTTCTAATTTGTTTTGAAATAGTTGTTGCAATTTGAAATTGTTACCCAATTTTGAGGAAGTTTGGGAAATTTGATTTTCAGTAAGTTTAAGGAAATTTGATTTTCGAGTTTAACTTATTGTTTTTGCATCTTTTTCAATGGGCACATTAAGTCCCTATAGTTTGGATATTTTAAAAAGTTAGCCAATGTTAAATTTTCAAGATTGATGGCATTTGCGAAGGGGAATTGACCAAAAAAATCGAATTGAGGGACCAAACGCATACAAAAAAAAATTGAGGGACCAAACGCATAGTTTTGGTATAGTTCAGGGACCAAAAAATTATTTTATCCTTAAAAGTAATAAGGAAAAAAGAAAGAAATAAAAAAAATAAAAAATTCCTATCATCTCACCCCTCTCCCCCACAAGACTTTGTTTTTCTTTTCACCTGATCCTACCCACCCACAAGGTTTGGCAAAAGGTCTGGCTATTGGTAGCAATGACATTGTTTTCGCAATATGGTCCTTCATGGCTGATTACGGTAGCCAAATGGTCATCTACCATGGAGCTCAGGGAGGCATTGTCTTTGCAGTTGGTGCTGCCATCACCATTGGTGGATTGTAATTTTCTATTCTCTAATCACTCTCCCTCTGTACATTCATCCATTTCATTATTTAGCACAACCTTTATGTTTTTTTTTTCTTTTTCTCACATAGAAAGGACTAATTTTCCATGACAAAGACAGAAGAGGCTGTGGTGGGGGATATATAAAAGATAGCAAAAATGAAAGAACAGTGGGAAATTGACTACTAATTTGTTATGAATGTTTTATAGAGCTGCAGATAAAACAGTAGCACTTGGGGCATGTCCTTTGCTTACTAACATTTTTTTTTTAATGCTTGTATTGATTCAGAACGCTGTGTTATGCATTATCCAACGTTAAATACATGTCAGATGCAATGGCAGCCAACGAGCGCATAATGGAAATCATAAAAATAGTTCCCAAAATCGATTATGATAACATCGATGACCAGATTCTACACAACATATCAAGGGAATGTCGAATTCAGGCACGTTGAATTCATGTACCCATCATGACCAGAGAACAATATTCAAAGATTTTAACCTTCAATTCCCGGCTGGGATGACGGTGGCACTGGTAGGTGGGAGTGGGTCTCAGAAATCAACTGTAATAGCGTTGTTGCAGAGGTTTTATGACCCACTGGGAGGGGAAATTTTGCTTCATGGGGTGAGTATTGATAAGCTTCAGCTCAAGTGGCTAAGGCTGATGGGGAAAGTGAGTCAAGAGCCTTGGGAATCACCTAGAAAAGGAGGGTTGGTCGATTTGGTCGAGGAGACGAGAATGGTTGTGCTCCGTGTTGTCGAAAGTGACTTTGAAGCCGGATAGTTGGGATAAGACGACAGTTTGATATGACCTAGTGCCGGGAACGGCAAGATAACTGCACGGGGGACGGGGACGGGGACGGGGACTTCCATTGATTTATTCAATCTAGGCATCCCACTCAGTTTCAAGTGAGGGCAATTTAGTTATTTTAAATTTTTTAACAATTCTGTTTGAGATAATGGTTTGAGGGATTAATATGTCAGCTAAAGTGAAGTTTACGGATCAATATAGGAAATGAAAAACATCCATCATCTTTATAGGAAGAAAAATGAAGTTCAGGGACCAAAATATATAATAATACAAATATAAATTGTTTTTATTTTATTTTATATTATGAGTGTTATCTGTAAACACATGTAAGCTTTTTTGAAAACATTTTCAAAAGGTTAACCAACATTTGAAAATACAACATTTTTACTTTTTAGAAAAAAGTTAATTCACTTTAGACCACAACTTTATTAAGTTGATTTCCAGGAAATTGTAGACCCATCACTTTGGTTTTGATATAAGTTGACTTTAAGTTGCGCCATTTTGGACTCACTGCAACACGACACAATAAATCATTGTAACATTTTGGTCTAAATATGTTTTATCCCCCAAAGTATACTATTCACTTGGCCCCCAAATTTGAAAACATGCCAAAAGCACATCCAATGTTCCATTTCGTCCCACATAACCCTCTGCAATTAATGCCCGTTACAACTTGAACGTTAATTTGCACGTGACCCTTCACGCGATGGTCATTTTAGTCATTGCTCACTGTAAAAAAAGAAAATAAATCACCGGCAACTCTTTCTATTTCATCTCCACCGGCCAAAAACATCCCCAACCCACCATCATCATCACCGAATTGCCCCCCCTCTCTCTCATCTCTCACGCTCAATCTTCCCCATATTCTCTCATAGCGAGCTCCCATCTCCCTCCTCTCAACAGAGCCGATCGAGCCTTGTTCCATCCGTCATCTCCCACTATCTTCCTCCATCAAACCCAGTAGTCGAGTAGGCAATAGATGTATTATTTATGCCACTGTAACGAGTTCTTACAATTTACTTCAAACCAGAAAGGATTCTTGATTTTATGTTGCAACAGGATCAAGTCCCCAACAAGCACCCATTAAATTAAAACTAAAAAAATAATAATTAAATCTTAACTTTCTTTCGGTAAAGCATGTATTCCTTTGTTTTTGAGGTTTTAACAATAGAACTCTACTTCACACTCTCATTGTAAGTTCAACGCTTGAATAACAACCTTGGCTGCAATCACATAGACATTTTCCTTGACAAGCTTCAAAGAATTCTCAAGCCTTTCTAGAGTATCATAGGCATTCATGGCTTTCAGCTTTTCTTTCTGCAACTGTTTCAACTTTGATTCAGGAGCTTGGCGATAGTTGAGAGAGAGACGATCAGGGCTCAAAACAGAAACATGACCCATGACTTGGTCGCTGGGTCGGAGATAGAGAATGGGTTGGCGTCACCGATGTAGTAGGAGCCAACCGAGATATTGATGGGGTTGGGGACGATCGAAGCTGGAGAAAGGATGGCAGATGGAAAGTTGATTTACTGGGTTTGATGGAGGGAAATGGTGGGAGATGTCAGATCTAGAACAAGGCTCGGTCGGTGGGGTTGGAGACGAATGGAGATCGAAGCTCGAGAAGGGATGGTGGATGGAGAGTTGATTTGCTGGGTTTGATGGAGGGAGATGGTGGGAGATGTTGGATCTTGAACAAGGCTCGACCAGCGGGGTTGAAGACGAATGGAGATTGAAGCTGGAGAAGGGATGGTGGATGGAGAGTTGATTTGCTAGGTTTGATGGAGGGAGATGGTGGGAGATGTCGGATCTAGAACGAGGTCGACGGTTCTGTTAAGGGAAGGAGGGAGATGGGAGGTCGTTGTGAAAGAAGATGGGGAAGATTGAGCAATGACTAAAATGGCCATCACGTGAAAGGGCACGTGCAAACTAACGTTCGAGTTGTAACGGGTGTTAGTCGCAGGGGGTTATGTGGGACGAAATGGAAAATTGGGTGTGCTTTTGGCACAATTTCAGATTTGGGGGGTTAAGTGAATATTGGTGTATACTTTGGGGGGATAAAACATATTTTGCCCTAACATTTTCCATTATCTTAGTTTATGAAAAGTGTCATGTTTTATCCCGTGACTATCAAATTAGTGGTAAAATAGTAAAGGTAATTTCCTTCAAATAAAAGATTAGAAAATTGACTCTTTTCTTGAAACGGTTTAAAATGAAAAAATGGACTCGTTTGGCTCAAAATTTAGCTTATTAGGAATAATTGTATATCAATATAGTTTTTTGTAATGCTCTAATTTGAATATGCTGTGGCGTTATTTAACACTCCAAATAAAACGCAATCATGTTATTTTTTACAACTACCCAGTTTACAAAAATAATTTTTTAAAATGGTATCCAAAATTTGTTTATAAGAAGAAAAATAGAAGGTTTTCTGTAAAACGATTTTATAAATCTTAATTCGTAAGATGAAGCCCCACCCTTTCGAAGCTCAACTTAACAACATATAATAGATCGGATAAGAATGATCCTTCGAACAAAAAATATCCGTAAAACTGTTTTCCCTCGAAAAGGATTGTTTGTAATAGAGGGAGTATAAACTTGTAAGTGATTGAGAGACAAATTATAAAGGAACAAGAATACAAACTTGAAGTCAGGAAGGGCGAGCAATGAAATAGAATAAGACATGGTCAACTTTGATAGGCAGTAATTTCCAACATTAAATTGCAATTTGCAACTTCTTAAAACCATACTATAAATACCTACTCTGGTAGAAGGCCAAGACCAAAGAGATCCCCAAAACAAAGCTTCTCCATCTACCCTCAAACTACTATATATTTTGTAGGCTGTCAGATCAGTTCCCGGAGATGGGTGGAGGTGGCAGGATGACAGCTTCCGGCGAGGGGAAAAACGTTCTTGAACGTCAGCCGATCTCCAAACCGCCGTTCACATTGGGCGATCTCAAGAAAGCAATACCACCCCACTGTTTCAAGCGATCGGCCATCCGCTCTTTCTATTACGTGGTTCACGACCTTATTATCGTCTCCATCTTTTATTACATCGCCAACACTTATATCCCCCTCCTCCCTTCTCCTCTATCGTACTTAGCGTGGCCTCTTTACTGGTTTTGTCAAGGAAGCGTCCTCACCGGTCTTTGGGTCATTGGCCATGAGTGTGGCCACCATGCCTTTAGTGAGTACCAATGGCTTGACGACACTGTTGGCTTCATTCTCCATTCTGCTCTTTTCACTCCATACTTTGCATGGAAGTACAGTCACCGTAGCCACCATGCCAACACAAATTCCCTCGATAACGATGAAGTTTACATCCCCAAACGTAAGGGAAATGTCAAATTCTACTCCAAACTCCTTAACAACCCACCGGGTCGAGTCTTCACACATGCTTTTAGACTCATTGTTGGCTTCCCCTTATATCTCTTGACCAATGTTTCCGGTAAGAAATATGAGCGGTTTGCAAACCACTTTGATCCGATGAGCCCTATTTTCACTGAACGTGAGCGCATACAAGTCCTCCTTTCGGATGCCGGAATTCTGGCTGCAGCATATGGATTTTACCAACTAGTAGCTGCAAAAGGTGGAGCTTGGACCATGTGCGTTTATGGAGTTCCAGTACTTGTTGTGAACGCTTTCTTCGTTCTAATCACTTACTTGCATCATACTCATCTCTCATTGCCTCATTACGATTCAACGGAATGGACTTGGCTAAGGGGAGCTCTATCGACAATCGACAGAGACTTTGGATTCCTAAACAGAGTTCTTCACGACGTTACTCATACTCACGTCTTGCACCATCTAATCTCGAGCATTCCACATTATCATGCTAAGGAGGCAAGGGACGCCATCAAGCCAGTTTTGGGTGAATACTACAAGATCGATAGAACGCCGATTCTCAAGGCAATGTGGAGAGAAGGTATCGAATGTGTTTATATTGAGCCCGATGAGAGTAAGGATGCCACCAAAGGTGTCAATTGGTACCACAAGGAATTGTAATTCTTTCACCTCATTTGTATTGCAATAAATTAACCAAAGCTTTTGTTAATTCTTAAGCATAACTATATACTTTTGCAACCACCATTTATTGACTTAATTCTGACCACAATCTACTATAGCAATGTGAAGTAGATAAAATTTGTTGAAGAATTTCGTGCTCTTTATTAAAACCCGTTAACCCACCCGACCCGTTTTTTTTTAAAAAAATATATTTTTGATAAGTAGAAAATTACTCAACCCAACCCAAACTGTTAAAATATTTTTGGGTTGAAGTGAGTAATCCTTTTCAACTCAAAAATTAACTGGTTGACTCGGATTAAAGCGGATCGAACCTATTACCCATTTCGACCTGATAGTTTTTACTCTATAAATATATGACTTTTTGGGGGGAAATTCGGGTTGATTTACCCATTTAAACCGACACAGTTCAATCCGTTTGATATTTTGGTTCTAATGAGTTCCAACCCATTACCTGTCTCAATCCAACTCATACTCAACCCACCCTTGTCTGGCCTAATTGATCCCCAGAGCAAATCGATTATTTCTTTTTAACATTTCAGCAAGCAGGTTTGGTAAAAATGTTTTATTAAAATTAAAAGTTACCAATAAAATAATTTTTAAAACGAACGAAAAAGAAGAAGCAAAACAATAATTTAGAAACTGAGGGAGTAATTGTTATTGCAGTCAGCAACTCATCATGCTCCTTCCAGGTTGCTCAATCCTGGATTGGCCAAAAGGAACAATATACTTGCATTTAAGTACATCCAAGTTGTCACAATTTGGAACATAATGCTTTGTTTTACGATTTAGGATATTGAAGAGACATTTAAAAAAGAAATTGATCATTTCTTCATAAAACAAGTTGATATTGCAACAAATTGATTACACAAACCCTTTACAAAGTTGCTATTGCAACCAATTGCCTTTCCAGCAATTCTCAAAATTTAAAGGCTATTCCTATTCTCACTCACAATCATTACAGAGCCAAGCAACCTACTCCATCCATCCCAAAATTATTGTCTTATTTTTTTTTTTCGTTCGTTCCAAAATAATTATCTTTCTTTGAAAGTTTTCTTTTTACGACATCACTTCTAACACTTTATCATTACTTTTTCTTTTTATTTTAATTTTAGACCACATATTAATAATCAATTCAAATATGTTTTCTTAAACCGTACGTCAAGTCAATCCAAACGATAATTTTGGGACAGATGGAGTAATACGTAACTAACTACAATTCCCATCAATTTTAAGAGGAGCGACCTTAAACGTAACTCCAAAATCCCTAGACGTAACATCATTTAATATATAAAATGACTTAAATACCCTTTTTAACATTTAATAGATACTCACTTGTGGTATACATTTGCGGATGGTTTATAAAACATCTGCTACGCCCTAGCGGATGTTTTATAAAACATCTTGATGTAATTTCTACCAAATGAGAAGGAAATAAATTACCTTAACAAGGATCGTTCTAAGACAAGTCGTTTTGTTGGTGTAGAAACCGCACCCCCTTTCTAAAAAGATAGGATACTTGGTTTGAAGCGCCACAACCAATTTACACCAAGGTTGGTTGATAAGCTAGGAAGACGCCACAAGTAGTAGAAGACTACACTTAATAAGTCTAAGTTCTCAAAGAACAAAAAGAGTTGAACAAACTCACACAACTATCATTCAGAATCTGATCTTCAAGGCTTACATGAGAGGCCTATTTATAGGCTAAGGTGGTGGAGAAAACAAGGTACATGATGTCATCCATGATGTAAGCGATAAGCTTTACAACTTATATAATACATGCTACTACTTATCATGATAAGCTATCAAAGACTCTTCAACTCTCCAAGTTCATGAATGGATCCAACTTATCTTGAATGTAATTTTCTAGATTTAGAGAGAAAATTCGGATGCCTCCTTTGTTGACTTTGAAAAGGCTGAATTTTGGTCTTGTTTTGGGCTCAAAATGTACTCCTTCTTTGGGCTAGAGTCTCATCACCATGAGACTCTATTTTGCACTTCAATTGGGCCTTCTTTCTTGTGTTTTTGAGCTAGACCAATCCAAGAATAGGGCCTAGTCTTGATTAATAACTTGGACTAAAAGAACTTGATTTGTTTGGTTTCCTTGAGTTGTAACTTGAGCTTGAACCAAACAAGTTCCAATTAAACCATTGATAGTATTCTTGAATTCTTTGGACTTGGACCTAGTGATAGGTCCAACTTGCAATTTCAATGGGTCTTGTTCTCTTAGAGTTGAGCCCTCTGATGGAACTACATCATCCACTCCTTCTTGAGAGTGATTTGTCCTCAAATCTATAAGTGCAACTATATGATTCACTTTTGAGAAGAGAGACATCCAATCTGCCCATTGTGTAGAGAAGAAAATATCATTGATGATTTGCTTCACGAACCAAGATACTGATGGAGTTGCAGCTTTGAAATCTAATGGATCTTCATAGGCATGGAACAATTTCAATTCTTTGTGAATCGCTATCTTACTTGGCTCTCTTTCTAGGTCTTCATTCTCAAGTATTTCGCTCCTTTCTCTTGCAATCCTTTCCTTATTTTCAATTCTTTCCCTTTCAAGCCTCTCCTTTTCAACCCTCTCTTTTTCTTTTCTCTCTTTTTCAATCTTTTATTTTTCTTGCTCAATTTTCTCTCTTTCAAGGAAACTTTTGTTGGTGACGACATCATACATAGATCGATTTTCATATTTCCATGGAAGACCTAGTAAAATATGCCAACATTGCATTGGTATAACATCACACAAAACATGATCTTCGTACTTCCCAATGCTAAATGTTACACGCATTTATTTATCCACCTTAATCACACCATGACAATCGAGCAATTGCAAGCTATAAGGGTGCTTATGTCTAACAATGGGAAGTCCCAATTCTTCAACCAATAGAGTGCTAACAACATTAGCACCGCTATCACTATTTATAATCATACTAAACATCTTGTCTTGAACACAACATCTAGTATGACATATATTTCGAAACACCTCTGTTTTTACCTTGCCTCACACACTTAAAACCCTCAACAATTCAACTTGCATATTCATTTCCATTTGGTAGTTCAATTACCGATTTAGAATGGGATGACAAGGAAGGAAGAAAATGGAAATATCGAATGGCTGTAACAATTTTTTTGTTGTTTTAATTTTATTTTGTAGATAGAAGAAGATATATAGATTTATAAATGAAAAATAGAGAGGATAGATGAAGAAGACTTAAAGAAGATAGGATGAAATCAAGAACTCTATCAATTTCCAGATTTGTTTTTTGTAGGACAAGAATAAATAGAACAATTTCTAGATTTTTTTTGTTTTTGTTTTTGTTTTTGTTTTTTGTTTTTTTTTTCAATTTTTTGAGATTTCGGAGAAGAAAAAGAAGAAGAAGAAGAAGAAGAAGAAGAAGAATTGATTTCCCAACCCCCCAAGATTCACTGATAAAATTCCTTGCCAACTTGTAACAAAGCCCAATATCAAGATGTAAATAATGAAATACCGAGAAAAATCAAAAGATGAGAAGAGAAGGGTAGTATGACTTCTTAGAATTGACTCTGATACCAAATGATGTAATTTCTACCAAAAGAGAAGGAAAGAAATTACCTTAACAAGGATCGTTCTAAGACAAGTCGTTTTGTTGGTGTAGAAACCGCACCCCCTACCTAAAAAGATAGGATACTTGGTTTGAGCGCCACAACCAATTACACCAGGTTGGTTGATAAGCTAGGAAGGCATACACAAGTGGTAGAAGAGTACACTTAATAAGTCTAAGTTCTCAAAGAACAAAAAGAGTTGAACAAACTCACACAACTATCATTCAAAATCTGATCTTCAAGGCTTACATGAGAGGCCTATTTATTGGCTAAGGTGGTGGAGAAAACAAGGTACATGATGTCATCCATGATGTAAGCGATAAGCTTTACAACTTATATAATACATGCTACTACTTATCATGATAAGCTATCAAAGATTCTTCAACTCTCCAAGTTCATGAATGGATCCAACTTATCTTGAATGGAATTTTCTAGATTTAGAGAGAAAATTCGGATGCCTAATTTGTTGACTTTGAAAAGGCTGAAAATTGGTCTTGTTTTGGGCTTAAAATGTACTCCTTCTTTGGGCTAGTGTCCCATCACCATGAGACTCCATTTTGCACCTCAATCGGGCCTTCTTTCTTGTGCTTTTGAGCTACACCAATCCAAGACTAGGGCCTAGTCTTGACTAATAATTTGGACTAAAAGAACTTGATTTGTTTGGTTTCCTTGAGTTGTAACTTGAACTTGAACCCAACAAGTTCCAATTAAACCATTGATAGTATTCTTGAATTCTTTGGACTTGGACCTAGTGATAGGTCCAACTTGCCATTTCAATGAGTCTTGTTCTCTTAGAGTTGAGCCCTCGGATGGAACTACATCACATCCACAACTGTGTAGCGGATGTTTTGTCCAAAATCGAAAAAAATAATACAAATCAACGATTTTTTGTTCGTAATTAAAAAGAAAAAATAAACCGATTCAAAATCAATCCAATTAACATTCGATACCATGTCTTAACAACGGAAACCGAATCAACAATGGTACGTAATCAAAATTACGTGAAGGGGGGAGAGAGGGAGGTGGTAATATAGTTTAAATGTGGAGAGGGGTAGTGAAGTATTTTTACATTTTAAATGATGTTATTTTAGGAATATTGGTGTATCAAACCACCTGAAATACCCGATTCACATCCTACAACAATGAAAGTTACCAAATCAAAAATAATCATGTGACAATAGTAAATTTAATACAAAAAATACATACTCACCTTGTTCTTTGTGCAAGTAAGAAACCTTCTTCCTGGATTTGCCTTAGTCCAGGATGTGTTCATCACAATGCCACATCGATCTGCCATGGTGTCTCTTTCTCTCTCTCTCTCTCTCTCTCTCTCAATAAACTAGTTATTTAGCTCGTGTTATGCACGGGTACAATGTGAGATATATATATTTTTGTAATAATAATATAACTTTTAGACATTATAATTAGATTGTTAATCTCTTCTATGGTTATAATTTTTTTATATTGTTAATATTATTAAGCGATTTTTTTACCTAAATACTTTTAAAATTAATATAAGTTTCTAGCTATCGTGAGATACATATATATATTGTATTAATAATAATAGTAATTTTTTTTTTATCTAAAGACTTTTAAAATTAACATATAACTTGATAATAATATTAGAAGTCATTTTGCTAAAATCTTTTAAAATCATAATTCATTTTTAAGCAATGTAAGATACACATCTTCTATTGATAATAATGGTAGAAGTTTTTTTATCAAAAAACTTTGAAAACCAACATCACTTTATAACAAATGTATGCTACATCTTTTCAATTAGTAATTAATAATAGTATTTTTAATACAAACATCAATTTCTAATCAATGTGTGATACATCTCTTCTATTGATAATAATAGTAGAATATTTTGTAACCATGTAAGATACATCTCTTGTAAAAGTGTAAGTCTTTAGTCTAAAGACTTTAAAATCTAACATTTTTTTTAAACAATATGTTATACATCTTTTTTATTGGTAATTAATAATATAAAATAGGCCAAAATATGAAAATCACCCCAAAGTAACCACCCAATCCCATAATGCCCCCTAATTTTAAAATTTTCCCAATTTCATACACAATCTTACCATTTGTCCCAGTTAGGACCCTCCCGTTAATGATCGTTAGAAATGCTAACGGATGAGGGGTCATTTTGGTCATTTGATTCGGGGGGCAAATTGGGATTTGGTTATAATTCATTATTTAGTTGATATTTAAGATATTTTAAGTGAAAAATAGTTTTATAATTTAAAATTATTTGTAATTATTAAAAAATTATAATTCAAAATTATTTTAAAAATCAAAAGATTAACTACCACAATTATTTTTAAGTGAAATTTTTTTAAAATTATTCAAAATTATTTTTAATTGAATATTTGATATAACTACCACAATATTATACCGAGTTTTTTTACCAAAATATTGTATTTTTAATTAAATTTTCCCAAATTATAGTATTTCTCTTAATCTAATTCCCAAATTGTGGTACTTTCAAAAATACTAATGATATAAGGGCACCAATGTAATTAGCTAATTACAAATTTTAAACCCCTCCTTCCCGTTTATTCCATACATTCAACACGGTGTCCGCTGCGTCTCATTACCGGCGATCACTCTACTCGAGGCCAAGGGCGGGGTCGAACAGATCGTTCCTATAGAAGAAATAGAATAAGAAAAGACCTCTTATTTAAGTTCAGACTTCTTAGTCTCGATGGCATTCCGCCGGAATAGCTTTCAAGTTGAATGAGCCTTGGAGGAAAAAGGAAAGCGATCACTTGGTTTTTTTGTTGACAGGATCGAGTTTTCGAGGGAACTAGTCAAAGTCCTCGGCACCGGCGTCGGAAGGTGATTGGAGATGTGGGAATTATGGATCGATTTTTACTGGGTGTGTAGAGGGTTGGATCTTGACCGGATTGTTAATGGAGATCACTGGGGCACAGAGAGAAAGGAAGAATCGAGGTCAGATCCAGAGTAGGAGTGACGACGACTGTGGCGGGTGATGTGGTTGGAGGTCGGCGGCTAGGGTGGATAAGGAGACTTTGGGACATGGGAGAGATGGTGGAGGCGAAGAGTGCAGTTAGCTGGATCGAGTGAAGACGGAGCGGAGCCCGATGGATAAGCGACAAGAGGGGTTTCTTGGTAGGTAAAGACGAAGGAGAGAATACAGAGCCAAGCGAAGAAGAAGATTGGGTGGAATGGATCGGCTTGAGATGGGGGATTGCTTGAGGTTGGGCCGAAACGGCGGAGCTCTTGTGACGGCGACGGCACCGGAAACAACGTCGACAACAACGGAAACGACGGCAATGGTGACGACGCGATTATTGGGCTTCGATGATGGAGAGCAACAGATCTAACCCACGAGAGAGCAAAAAACGATGTTTGTTATGGTGCTGCTTCGTCTCGTCTTTCTAGTCAATTGCAAGGAAGTCTCTTTGTGCCTGGAAAAAGGAAAGCGTCTGGAAAAGGAAAGAAAGTAAATGTCTTCCAGATATTTTGGTTGGGAAATGGGAATTGGAAAGTAAATAATGACCAAATCCCAATTTGCCCCCCCGAATCAAATGACCAAAATGACCCCTTATCCGTTAGCATTTCTAACGATCATTAACGGAGTGGTCCTAACTGGGACAAATAGTAAGATTGTGTATGAAATTGGGAAAATTTTAACATTAGGGGGCATTATGGGATTGGGTGGTTACTTTGGGGTGATTTTCATATTTTGGCCTATAAAATAATTTAAACTCAACATCATTTTCTAGCCAATGTGAGATATACATCTTCTAATGGTAATAATGATAAAAATCTTTTATCAAATGTGTATAATCAAAAATCATTTTCTATGGTTCTGCCACCCACTACATTTGGATAAATCTTCATTCTAAAGCATACATGGGGAAGCTTTAAAAACTTTTGGTTTTCTAGTGACTTTGAAAATCAACATCACTTTCCAGCCAATGTAAGATATATTTCTTCTATTGGTACTTAATAATATAATTTTTAAAACTAACATCAATTTCTAACCAATGTGTGATACATCTCATCTATTGTTGAAAAATTAGAGTTTTTAGTGAAATAAATTGTGTAACTTGAGGCACGAATTTCTTTACGTGTCATTTGTTTGTTGACGAAGGTAATTGCGCAAATGTGTTCTACTCGGTGAGAGCATCAAAATGATATATTTATTTGTCCAAATCGAGTTTTGGATAATAAGATATCAAGACTTAAAGTATAATACTTGTTAAAACAATTACTATTTTTAGTGAGAGAAATTGTGTAACTTGAGGCACAAATTTCTTTACGTGTCATTTGTTTGTTGGCGAAGGTAATTGCGCAAATGTGTTCTACTCGGTGAGAGCATCGAAGTGATATACTTATTTTTCCAAATCCAGTCTTGGATGAATAAGATATCAAGAGTTAAAGTATACTACTTATTAAAAAAATTAGTGTTTTTAGTGAAAGAAATTGTGCAACTTGAGACACAAAGTTCTTTACGTGTCATTTGTTTGTTGACAAAAGTAATTGTGCAAATGTGTTCTACTCGTCAAGAACATCAAAATGATATCTTTATTTGTCTAAATCAAGTTTTGGATGAATAAGATATCAAAGCTTAAAGTATGATGTTAAATGTTAGTCATTAGAAGTAATATCTAACCTTGAAGAGTTTTATCCCACATTGGTTAGAAGTAATGTTAGTTGTAAATTTTTTTAAATATAAGTCTTCTACTAATGACAATAGAAAAAGTTATATATACTAATACTAATACCCCTTATCATATTGATTATTATTATGTATTATTATTAGCTAATGGTTAGAAAACAAAAAATATATATATCTTATATTGCTAATAATAGTAAGTCTTTTATATAATCTAAAATAATTAAAAATCAACATCATTTTTTAACCAATGTGAGATATACATCTTCTATTGGTAATAATGGTAGAAGTTTTTTATCAAAAAACTTTGAAAACCAACATCACTTTATAACAAATGTATGATACATCTTTTCAATTAGTAATTAATAATAATATTTTTAATACAAACATCAATTTCTAACCAATGTGTGATACATCTCTTCTATTGGTAATAATAGTAGAATATTTTGTAACCATGTGAGATACATCTCTTGTAAAAGTGAAAGTCTTTAGTCTAAAGACTTTAAAATCTAACATTTTCTTTTTTAAACAATGTGTTATATATCTCTTTATTGGTAATAATATAAAATAATTTAAACTCAACATCATTTTCTAGCCAATGTGAGATATACATCTTCTATTGGTATATATATATATATATATATATATATATATAAAGTTGGTGAGGAGCACTATGGTTGTGCCACCTCACCACCTTTTGATAAATCTTCATTCTAAAGCATCCATGTGGAAGCTTTAAAAACTTTTGGTTTTCTAGTGACTTTGAAAATCAACATCACTTTCCAACCAATGTATGATGCATTTCTTCTATTGGTACTTAATAATAGAATTTTTAAAACCAACATCAATTTCTAACCAATGTGGGATACATCTCTTCTATTGTTGAAAAATTAGTGTTTTTAGTGAAAGAAATTGTGCAACTTGAGGCACGAATTTCTTTACGTGTCATTTGTTTGTTAACGAAGGTAATTGCGCAAATGTATTCTATTCGGTGAGAGCATCAAAATGATATATTTATTTGTCCAAATCGAGTTTTGGATAATAAGATATCAAGACTTAAAGTATAATACTTGTTAAAAAAAATTAGTGTTTTTAGTGAGAGAAATTGTGCAACTTGATGCACGAATTTCTTTACGTGTCATTTGTTTGTTGGTAAATGTAATTGCGCAAATGTGTTCTACTTGGTGAGAGCATCGAAATGATATATTTATTTGTCCAAATCGAGTTTTGGATGAATAAGATATCAAGAGTTAAAGTATAATACTTATTAAAAAATTAGTGTTTTTAGTGAAAGAAATTGTGCAACTTGAGGCACAAATTTCTTTACGTGTCATTTGTTTGTTGACAAAAGTAATTGTGCAAATGTGTTCTACTCGGCAAGAACATCGAAATGATATATTTATTTGTCCAAATCAAGTTTTGGATGAATAAGATATCAAAACTTAAAGTATGATGTTAAAAGTGAGTCATTAGAAGTAATATCTAACCTTGAAGAGTTTTATCCCACATTGGTTAGAAGTAATGTTAGTTGTAAAAGTTTTTAAATATAAGTCTTCTACTATTGACAATAGAAAAAGTTATATATACTAATACTAATACCCCTTATCATATTGATTATTATTTTGTATTATTATTAGCTAATGGCTAGAAACCAAAAGTTTTTAAAACTTTCCACATGAATGCTTTAGAATGAAGATTTATCTAAAGGTGGTGAGGTGGCACAACCATAGTGCTCCTCACCAACTTTAAATATATATATATATATATATATATATATATATATATATATATATATATATATATATATATATATATATATATATAGATTTCTTGCCACTAACAATTATTCGGACTTAATTGGAAAGACCGAAAAATATTGGGTAAAGGGAGTGGGAAACACAAAATTAGGAGGCACATAAGAAACTTAATTGTTTTGAACAAACGACATCCATCAAAAGGATTGAGGGTGTGAAAATCTAGTACTCTTAGGACTCAATTGTTACATAAATTTCTTAAGAGACAATTGCTAGAATCGGCCAAAGTCAAGGGAGATGTAGTGTCATTTACCCATATTTTAACTCACATCTAATTATCCTTCAAAAAATATATTCTTCTGTGTACTATTTATATCAATATTTCATGATACCAGTAAATTTATAGACAATAAAATGAGAAAACCGAAACTTGTCCCTTGCTAAATTGTTCTTCATTTCTTCCCTCGGGGCTCGGGTATCCAGTGTATAGCTCCACTGACAGTCTGACACACATACTCTTGTATTGCTTATTGATTGTATTGTATTATACCCAAACTGATATTGGCAATACATCTTAATTAGAGCCTTGAAATTCCTCATGTCCACGCCCATTGTGCTGGAACGAAGCATCGCCACTGATTCCAAATCTTGTATAAAAACCGTAACCAGGGAGCGTGCGATTTGGAGAGTATAGATGAGATGTATTGTGATCTTTGGAGAAGAAGATATATAATGATTTTGGCAGAACCTGGCCGAGAACTGGCTTGAGCTAAGTGCACGGTACGTACTACTGCATTAAGCAGTAAATTATATATGAACACTCGTTTTAGGACGAATAGAGTAATATAAACTCCATGCAACCATCGTATATTCTAACGCCTCCTTGTCCCCATTCCCCATCCCTCGCCCTACTCAATCGCAAACAAAATCGCGGGTGAAAGTTTAGCAAAATGTGTATTATTGCAATTTTATTTTATGTTTTTGAAGAAACAATACTAAGCCAATTATTTTAGATTATATAGTCTGCACGGTTTTTATTTATTTTTATCATTTCTTATCTTTGAAGATAACAACCATTTCTTTAGAATGGCTACTTTTAACTCATTTATAATTTTCCTTCCATACATATATTTTTTCCTATATTGTTTAAATCAATATTTTTAAAAATTAGTAATGCACAATAAATATTTATAGACAATCATTGCGAAATCATATTCTTAAGTTGGATTTATTTAGAAATATTTATGCACAAGGCATCTAAGTCATGTAAAGAGTAAAAGGATGGTTTCTATAATTATTAAAACTAATTTATGTGATACTCAGCACTCATGAGAGAAAACTTTGGAGATGATTACAATAGCAAAAAAATTGAAAGTATTAAAAACAGTGAGCATTTGATTATTAGAGAACTAGCAGTACTCAAGTGCGATACACATGAATTATGATTATAAATGTTCTCATAAGAAAAATCGTTGATGACTAGTAAACAAAGGTTTTCCGATGGGAGAGAGAAGATAAAAGAGTAGAGAGAGAGAAACTAATGTGGGACAAATAACTTCAATCGAATTATATCAAGGCTCTTTAATAACTCTAGATCACAGTAGAATTTCATGTTATGCCTTGCGGAACGCTTAGCGAAGACGCTGCAAACAAATTAACAAAGTATAACAAGATCAATTCTGAAAGAAAGATTATGACCAAATGAACTATCGAAATTTTATTAGAAACTTGAACTTGAAAACGTTTTAGAGATACAACTATATTTATGAATCAATAGAAACCCTTAAATAAAAAACCGGACAAAACTACTGAGGCGGGACAAGCTAGGTGGTCGCTAACATCGACATTAGCCGACCGCCTATTTGACTTGATAGGTTGGTCGTAACAACAAACAGAAGATAGTCGCCTAACACCAACATAATCAAGTCATCTCATTCCCAACATTCTAAATCCTAAGAAATTTGGGACACCAATTTCCAACAATAGGTGTCTATGAAATGTGCCATTTGGTGAAAGTTTAATTTGGAGCTCTTGTTTCATACTATCACAGTCGTCTTGCTCCTTCCAGGTTGTACTTTGTGGACAAAGGATGGCTTAGAATGAATAAGAAGTGCAAAAGCTTCTTATAATGGTAAAACTGCAAAATGTAAATTAACATATAGTCATGTTCGTTTACAGCCGCATTAAGGGGTAAATATGAAGCACTTGTTAATCCAATAAATTACTATTCCTTTAGTTTCAAAACAAGTAAATTTTTTTTTCCGGTTCATCATCTATGAAGAAAAATGAACACTCGTTTTAGAACCGATAGTGGTCGTATAAATTCCAAAGTAAAAGCAATTACTAAAGTACCTTATCAACCATTCTAACGCCTCCTTGTCTCTATTTCCCATCCTTCGCCTAGTGATCAGTTGCAAAGAAAATGGCAGTTAAAATTTTAGGAAAATGCATACTAAGTAACGGTAAATGCATCGTATCATTCATCGTCAAATTTTTTGATATACAAACATTGTGAAATGTCATGAATAACGATCGAATCATAGTGATAGATTCCATATTTAGTTGATATTGTAGCCTACACGCAGATGTAAAAGATGTGTAACATAAGAAGAAAATAGTATTTATTATGCAAAATATTTCATATACATGGGGGTATCAAATAAGAGCATACCTTAGTCATGGTAAATGATGTGTAGACAATCTCCAGCCCATGGAATTGGAAAGGCACAAAAGAAATGCAATTTTAGAGGAAAAGAGAGAATAAGAGAAATTCTATGAATGAGTAATCAAATTGGATGCCAAGGCTTGTCAATATATACTATTATTCTTAATTAAGGAATAAAATAGTTTCCATATTTATTTATTGCATGCACTTTGTCAAGTGTGGAATATGCACATAACCTTTTTTGCCAAGAAAATAAGACTATTAATATTTTTCTTCTAGTGTATGATCTTTTACAGCAGTTAAAGGGAAGTCATTTATTTTGAATTTATCCTTTTTACAGATACTTATTTCCATTCCATGGTGGATATTAATAAGTTTTACTAGATTTCTATTATTGTATTAGGTTAAGATTTAAAAAATATGGTCCGATTAAGTTTAGGTCTTTTTTGGCCCAAGGTCGTGGGCTAATTGGGCTGATGTTCAAGTTGGCAGAGTTTGCCCTCGAGCGCTATTATAATTTTATTTTTTTACATTTATTTTTAAATTTATTTTTTTATTTTTTGTAAAATAATATTTTAAGAAGATTTAAAATTTTATTGTGATACGATGTATTGACAATCCACTTGTACATAGAATACTTAAATTTTCATCATAAGCATTTGAATTGCTCTTATTGAATACTTATATATATATATATATATATATATATGCGGATATGCCTATACTATATGATAAATACTTATAGATAAGAGTTAATTTTATATTATTAGCGGTTTGGGTAACGTTTCGAGGAATGGGGCGGGTACAACTAATACCAAAACCTAACAATTCCTCAGTTTTTCATTTCGGTTAGTTTTCGTTACATGCCACATATCCAATCAAACTAATTAATAGCCGTCAACTTCGGTTCAGTTCAGCTCGGGTATCCACGTTTCAGTTCGAAATTGTCATCCCTATAAATTAGATTTAAATATATGATCATATAATTTTTAGTTGTGGCCCGTCTAACTTGAGACCCGTCAGTGTTAGGGTTAGCTAGGTCTGCAATATTAGCAGGTCGGGTCAGTTAAATTGACAAGTTATCCCAGAACCCAATAAGATCATGGCTAGCCCGAAACCATAGGGACTAATATCTCAATGACAAATAGACGGCAAACATAATTAGTCAAGTTAAAGTTAATTGAATCAGGTGTCGTTTGGTAGACATCATTAAGATCACATATGAATAATAGGTCGAGTTGTCTGATATTTTGTACATAATAGGTGGTTTGAACTAATAGCACGAGTTACCTGGATAAAGTAATTATTTCTTTACTATTAATACCAAGGGGAAAGATGGTATTATTAGCGCCTTCACTAAAAAAAATTAGGAGTATCATTTTTAGTCTTAAAATTATCCTAAATATACAAGTGAGATTAATAGCAAAAGTACTTATAATACTAAGATTACTAATATTGTTTATCCGTATCTGAATATCAAACAATAAGTATAATTAGTACAAAAAGTGACCCATTGTGAATTTCAATGAAAAATGCTTAGGTGAATAGTTACATATAACAAGAAATGCGCCAACTCCTTTTTCTTTTCTTTCTTTTTTTGGGAAATTTCTATTTAAGTTTAGTCCTTGTATAATGCAAATGACCATTAGTTAGTATTTAGCTATTGTCATAAGTAATTTTTACGTGATATCAAGACTACAATATGGTCCTTGTTCTTGGCGCAACAACAATTTATTGACTTAATTTTGAGCGAATATTCAATATAGCAAGATAAAGTTGAATGAAGTTTGATTTTTGAAGAATTTGTTGCTCTTAATTAAATTATTGATGCCCATAGCTAATCGATCATTCATTTTCAACATTTTAGCAAGCTAGCTATGGATATGGTTATGGTAGTTATGGTTTTTTGTTTTTGGATGAGTGCTTTTCACTTGAGTGATGTTGTGCATAGCGGAATCAATTAGACAATAAAAATCAGTAGCAAAAGATCAATCAAAGGAGAAGAGAAAGAGATTAGGGTCAATGAACGGTTGAAATTTTATTAGAACCAACCAAATATATGTTCTAGGGTTACTATTATATATATATATACACACATATACATATATATGAGATACAATACTAAACCATAAATACACCAAATAAGAAAACTGAAAAACTGACTTGTCGCATTGACACGATCACTTCATTCCACGTGACGCGACCACCTTGCTTCGGCGTAGTTGCTTAAGACGACCGCTTCAACTTCTTGGAAAACCTGCTGAAATGATGCAATCGCTCCAAGTGACCACTCCACGTACTAGAACATCTCCAGAAACCAACGTGGTCGCTCCACGCGGCCCCCTCACATGATGTGCTCGCGTCTTACAACCCAAGGCGATTGCTTCGCTTCGTTCCACTTCAGAGAACTTGGCCTTTAGTATGGCTAATCGAGTAATACCGTCCAACAAGTGACTCATTACATAGGTGTTACGCGGAAGCTAGAAGATAAAATACTAATTATATGCAAAACACAAAAAAATTGAGCGAACATGGTAGTGCTAATAACGAGTAACCCAATTTATCAAGTTTTAACAATCAATAATTTCACAAAAATAACATGAGTTACAAAGACAATAGGGATTGAGCAAGATCTATGGACAACCTAAAATCTCAAGGCCAATAAAAATCCTCTCAATATCTCTCACTAAAAGAGTTTAGATAAACAACATTCTCTCCTAGGGGATACAACACAAATTTGTACCACAAGTAACCTCCAACTCATGAGAGTAGGTGTCCTTATGTATGACCTTGACATATCCACAATTTGCACCCTACAACAATGAAAGTTACCAAATCAAAAATAATCACATGACAATAATAAAATTAATACCAAAATAATACATACTCACTTGGTTCTTTGCGCATTTGAGAAACCTTCTTCCTTGATGTGCCAGGATGTCTTCATCACAATTGATCTCCCACAACCACATCGATCTCCCATGGCATCTCTCTTTCTCTCCCTTTCTCTTGCCACTAACAATTATTCGGGCTTTATTGAGGAGACCAAAAAATACTAGGTAAGTCCGCACCGATGAAAGGGAGTGGGAAATACCAAATTAGCCCTTAAGAAAATGTAGGTAGGAGGTACATGAACAACTTAACGGTTATAAACAAACGACATCCATCAAAAGGAATGAGACTGTAAAAATCTAATACTGTTAGGACCCAGCTGTTACAAAAATTTCTTAAGGGACTAATATTGGAATCGACCAAAGTCAAGGGACTTGTAGTGTCACTAACCCTAAACAAAATATTTTAACTCATTTCTAATTGGGTAATGCTTGGGCCACTCTCATTTTACACAAAAATATGGGTACTCTGTGATGTGACACACTCTCATTAGCTGGAGTGTTGGGACCCACAAAATATTCAACCAATGAAAGTATGTATACTGATGAAATCAATATTTCTTTCGTATATATACTGATAAAATCAATATTTCTTAATATGATCAGTAAATTTATAGATGATTCAAATGGGATAACCAAAAGTTGTCACTTGTTATATCAAATGCAACTAAAATGTGTTCTTCATTTCTTCCCTCAGTTATTCAATGTATAGCTCCACTGACAAACACACTTTTGTTTTGTGATCTTTGGAGAAGAAGATATATAATGATTTTGGCGGAACCTGGCCGAGAACTGGCTTGAGCTAAGTGCACATCCACAAATGAAAGATCATCGTATAAGGGATTTCCAAAGTTTGCAAACACTCATGAGTTCTGAGTCGTAGCAGTGATTTGTGTTTGTATATATATTCACGTACTCAGCCTGAAAGCCAAACAAGATGAATTAATCAACTAACGGACAGCAAATTATCGACCCCATCAAACAAAAAATTCCCCCAAATTCCCCTATCGCCTTGTATATTCTCCGTTGTACTTTGTGGACAAGGATGGCTTCGAATGAATATTTTCACCATAACAAGTGACAAAAACTAGCTTCTTATAATGGTAAAACTGCAAAATGTAAATATAGATATAGGCATGCATGGTCGTTAAGTACGTAGTAAATTATGAAGCACCTCCTCCTTTCATTTTATAACCATTGTTTCTTTTGGTTCATCATCTATGACGAAGAAGGAACACTCGTTTTAGGATGAATAGAGTGAAGAGAAATTACTATACTACCTTATCGCTAACCCCTCCTTGTCTTTATTTCCCATCCTTCGCCCTAGTCAATTGCAAAGAAAATAGCAGTTAAAAGTTATGAAAATGTGTACTAAGTAACACTAAATGCATAGTATCATCATATATATCATCCATCTTCACATTTTTCGATATACAAACCTGTGATGAAATGTCATAAATAACGATTACGTTGGTGGTCGCACAAAAACCCAATATCCCCAAGAGAGATAGAGAGAAAGGGCACAGAAGAAAATGCAATTGTAATGGAAAAGAGAGAAATAAGTAAAATTTTATGCATGAGTAATCGAATTGGTTGCCAAGTCTTGCCAATATATATAGAGCATACAAGGTAGTGAGGAATAAAATAGTTTCCATATTTGTTTAAGGCATGCACTTTGTCAAGTGTGGAATGTGTGTATAACCATTTTTGCCAATAAAATATATAGAGTATTAATCCCTCCGTCCCTAAATAATCGTCCTAGTTGACCCGACGCACAGTTTAAGAAAAAACAATTGACTTGATTATTTATATTGGTTTAATGTGTAATTTCCTTTAAAGCTCATGTGTATGTGATCCATAATTAAAGTAGAGTGAAAAATAAGGGTAAAGTGGTAAAAATGATATTCTAAAAAGGTAAGTTTCAAAGTGGATAATTATTTTGAGACGGACAAAAAAGAAAAAGAGGACGATAATTTAGGGACGGAGGGAGTAATATTTTTCTTCTATTCTTCGACCTCTTTCAACAATTTAAGGACAGTCATTTATTTTGAATTTATGATTTTACACATTCCATGGTGGATATTATTAATGTATTTTACTAGTTTACTAGTTTTCTATTGTTGCAATTCTATTTTATTTTTTTATTTTTTTTGAAGAAAGAATGCTAAGCCAATTATTTTTTCTTATATAGTGAACACATTTTTTACTACTCCCTCCGTTCGGGATAAAGTTGAAAATCAAACTTTTTAAGAAAACAATACTTTTTAGTAACATATTACTATTAATAATAAAATGACATTTTTATACTTTAATTTTTGAAAGTGGAGGGTCTAATGACGATCCTGATCGAATTGTGCTAAACATAACTGACAGTCATGATTGATTCGTAAGTATGTGAGTTCTAAATAAACTCCTTAGTTATGAGTTATGTTTGAATTACCCCTCTACAGTTACATATAAAACCTTTAGTTATGAGTTTTGTTTGAATTACCTTATCAGTTATGAGTTTTGTTTATTCCCAACCATTCATTGAACTGATCTCATATCGACAATGTGTCTATGGTACGAACAAGTATAATAGTAATTATTAAAAGGGAACTACCCAAATGGTCCTTGATCACGCCGCAAAGATGGGGTGACTAAGTTGGTGGTCCACGTAATGGACCGGAGCTGACGTGTCCGGCTCTTGATGGTCACGTCGGTGTATGTGGGTACCAGAGGTACCAAGTTTGATAGGATATCTGGGCTTTGTACTTGTTCTTGGGTTGTTGGATACCTGAAAGGAGAACTACCGTTAGGGTGCTGGGGGTTTCCAGCTACAACCCTCCGGTGTGAGAGTTAGTAATCAGGGTATTAGGTATGTGCCGTAGCTAGGCGTTCCCTTAAGCTTCCTGTGAGTGTTTTGATAGTAGTCTCTTTTTGTATCTTCTACGCAAATGCTCTTGGTTAGTCTTAGAATGAAAACCAAATCTTACCTTTCATGAAGGGGAAGGTTTCCTTTTATAGTAGCTTAGATTTGGGATCATGATTGGCCTGGGGGTCCCAGATGGTGGGACTTGTTCCCTGGTCGGCTTGCTGGCAGTTCCTGAGTGGTTAACAGGTTGCGTGTGATGTGCCAATTGTAGGCGGTCTGATAAGCCGATAAGGTATGGCGGCTTGCATGGCTTGTCCAGCTCTTGTGAGGAAGGCATCTGGATGCTATGTACAGGCTATGGGCTAGACCTATCTTGTCACAGAAGAGTTGTCGGTCGAGCATAGGTGGTCCTCGCCCGTGTGGTCGGGTGTTGTTAATGATCGCCGATGATGATCGGCTGGTTAATGGTCCTCGGCCTTTGGTGGGACCTGCCCAAGTCGGCGAAATCACGTGGTGGTCCCGTAGGGGACCAGTCGGGTCCTTGATAGCCCCGAGTTTCCAAGTGCGAGGATTTATCCTTAGCTTGGAAAGTATAGTCGAATATTATGCTCGATTTGTAGGTCATTGATCTTCGTCGTGTCTCCTCGGTTTTTCGTTTATTTCTGTTTGTGGTCGCTTGCTCGTTTTGCTGAAGCCGATCACATTGATGTCGAGGATGCGCGTAGGAGTTATTAGTGGAATTTTTCTAGGAAATTGGTCCGCCGTATGCATTAAATGCACGGTATTCGAGGAGTCATAGGTAATCATTGTAATTACCTTTCACAAAATGTGACGGCGGCCAATTATCAAAACGTCGTCGGTTTGCAGCCATTTAGCTGCATGCAGCTCGCCACGTGTCGACCAGGGAGTGGTTAATTAGGCAGGATCCGCGTCTTTTTTGATCGGGTCGACCCTATGTTGTCGGGTTTGCATAAAAACGTGAATTTTCCCGGCTTTTCACTCACTCTTCCTTCTCCCACAATTTTCTCCAGTTTCTTGTGAGTTTTGTTTAGGCGAAAAACCTCTTCTTGCTACCTCTCTTATTTTTGACATTTCCAGCCGTTTCTTTGCCCTATAATCCTAGTTTCCAGGTTCGCCTTCTTCTCCTCTTTCATTTGGTATAAATCTCGCGATTTTTTAACCCAGTTTGAGTGAGTTCTGGGTCTATAGCTTTTCCCGGTGATTTTCCGATACACCGGTGCTAACCACCGCTATTCTCTTTCTTCTTCAGATCCTCGCTTACTCTCTCGTTTTTCTCCCTCGCTCCAGCTCAACTTGCTCCCAGGTACTCGTTCCTTTTCTCTTCACTTAAGTCATTTTTTGATTTACTAGGTTTCTAGGGTTAGGTTTTTATGAACCCTGTTTCTTCTACCCTCACATTTACCCCGAACGAGACCTCGTCTTCTTCCTCACCCAACTCTTCGACCACTCTCAAACCGAACATGAGAACCAAGAACGTTAGCTCGGATCCCGTCTATGCTCGATCGCCGGATACGAACAGGCTATACTTGCAAACCAATGGAGCTTGGTCGTTCGTGAAACCGAGCGAAGCGATGACGTTGCTGGTCGATGGTGGCTACAATATGAAAGGTCTGCCTACTCTTCCCGACGAGAAGTACGCAACCAAGGATATCCCCACCGGGGCACACATGTTGGTTTGCGGGGATAAGGTTAAGGCGCTCAGGTACCTCTTCAATCAATATTACCGGGAGATAGTCGCCCAGGAGATAGTTGAGGTGAACAAGGCCCTTGCTGTTGAAAAACGAGGGGAGAGTTCTTCGGCTGCTGCCCAGGTCGAAGAGGTTTCAGTAGAGGCCGCCGATGCTCCTCGCGCTCGTAGAATACTAAGGGAGTGGAGGAATAATATATGGCCGAAGAGGTTTCCTTTTTTGAGGCGGGTCTTCGATTGCCCCTCGACCCTCTTATCTGCGAGCTACTCGAAGAGGCTGGTGCTCATCCCTTCGACTTTTCCCTCAACTTAGTCCGTTACCTGATTTCTTTTGCCGCTTGCGTTCGGATGCTCGGGTTCAAGCTGACCTTGCCCCTCTTCAAGACTTATTTTGCGGTGACAAAGTCTTTAAATCGTCTCCAGTGCAAGCACCACAACCGAGGGATCAACTTGTTCGCCAAGCCTCCCGGGAAAACAGGGCACTGGGACAAGAAAGCTTTTTTGGTGGAGAGTAAGTATGGGTGGAACTTCCCGGTACCCCGGCTATCAGCTGCTCAAATTAAATCACTTTCTCCGGTCAGGGCTTTAGATGAGTACGAGGAGTCCGCTCGAAAAGCCATTGAGGACTTTCTTGGAGTTCGAGGGACAGGACCTGCTCGAGTATTTTGTTGGAGCTCGATTAGCGAGGACGAAGTCCTTTTGAGGATGGTCGGTATGACGACCAAAAAATTTGAGTGGCTGAACGTCCGATGTGAGGTCCCCGAGTACATTCAGTACCCTGGATGGTCGATGCATGAGGGTAACAAGTTTAAGTTGGACTGCCCTCAATGCAAAGACAAAGTATTCGATCTTGAAGGATGTGGAAGTATACACTGTTACTTCGTCGTTTTTTATCTGCTTTTATTTTCTTATTATTCTTCATTAACTCTGTGCTCGTTCTAACCCACTCTATTGTTTCAGATATGATCGTTGATATAGACGAGCTTTTAGGCAAGAAAGCCCGACAAACCCATGGAGAAGCCCGAAGAAAAATTCTGAGGGAGGCGAAGGTTGATCCCTAGAAGGCCTACCCCCTACCAACCGACGAACAAGGAACCGGGTCTTCGGCGATCCCCTCTACAACGGCTCCTCGCCGTGCGCCTGCCAAGGTCGTCCCTAGAGGGAGAAGTAAACCTTCGGCCCCGACGAGGAAGATTCTTGAACCCATTGTTCCTGTTCCTGTTGTCCAGCCCGCCTCTACCGAGAGTGCTCCCGCCCCTCCCCAAAAGAGAAGGCGGATAATTGAGGATGTTCCCGGGGAGGAGGAGCAAAGTGTGGAGAAAGGGTCTGCTCATCCCCCTATTGACAAAAAGCTGAAGGGCAAGGCTGTATCCTCGTCGGCCAGCGAAGAGACGGTCCCGTGGCACATGGATGATTTTGTGGCCCCGACCATCAGATCAGCTGGTATCCAGCTTGCTAAAGAATTTGCAAATGTTCCGACCCTTCAAAATTTTGATGTCTCTTGCCGAGATTCCCCCCTAGCCCTGGCCGGGCAAGGGTTGGTTGTCCGGGCTTAGGTGAGGGAGATGGTCGGCGTTGCCAATTCCTTGCCTCCCGCCGAGGCCATGGGACGCATTGGGCTCTGCGTGAGCGAGGTAAACTCCCCGCCTCTTTTGTTTCTTCATTTTGGGTGTACTTATTACTAATACATATTTTGTTTTCTGTAGCTTTGCTCTTTCGTATCCTCGTTGGCTACCTGAGCCGACCAAGCTGCAACCGAGGTCAAGAAGTTAAGGACTCAATCCCAGGCCGATCAAGATGAGATCGAGCTTCTTCAGGGTCAGGTGGCTTCTCTGGAGAGTGAACAGGCAAAGGGAAAGACCTAACTTGAAGAGTCCTCGGCCAAAATGGCCATTTTGACTAAAGAAAAAATGTTGGCTGAGGCTCGTGCTAACAAGTCTGAGAAGAAAGCCGGAGAAGCCGAAAAAAGGCCAAGCAAGCTGAGGCGAGGCCTGCCCAGGTTGAGCGAGAAATGGCCGAGCTGAGGACCAAGGTTGATGGTTTGGAAAGTCGGGTTGAGGAGGCGAGGACCTCGACTTTTGAATCCTATAGAGGGACTGAAGCATATAACAAGGGGATCGTCCTCTACTATGAACGGGGAGTTCGCCATATGCTTCGAGTGGCCGCTGCTTCGGGGATGAGTCTCGGCACTATAATCGAATGGGGTAGTGAAAACGTTATTAGCGAGGCTGCTCGGGAGGGCCATGAAATGATTCCCTTCGAAAAGGACGAGCTAGAGATGTTGCATGCAAAGGATGCAAAGTATAACTTGGAGGAATGGGTGCCACCCACCCCCTGGTCTCTGAACGTCTTGGCCCTGATGAAGGCTATGGAGCAGGGCGAGGAGGTGGATTTTGACCCTGAGTTAAAATTAAGACAATTCATGGGTGAGGGCGAACATTCCAACCCTGCTGAATTTGAAACTGCATCGATAGCCGCCGAACAACATGGTCTTCCCTCTCCCGCTCGTGATGCCGAAGTGGTCGATCTACCCGAATAGCTTTTTAGTTTTTCCTCGCTGCGTCGAGTAGTATCAGGCGTGTGTGCCTGTGTTCCAAAACAATTTTTCTTTTTTCCTTAACAATTTTTGTTGTTTCTTGCCTTGGTTGCTCTATGGTTGGATGAATTTATACGAGCTGTTTTGAATGTTTTTCAAATTTTGTATACTTGTTATTTCTTGTTTTATTTCCAGCTGTCCTCGCGTACCGGGGATAATCAAATATTAGTATATTTTTTGAATAGTCGACTCTTTTTCTTCGGTGGTTATCCTCGGGACTCTCCCATCTCCGTACGAGGATGCGAATGAGCACCTGCTCATTTATTACTTTTGTTGGCCTTCCTCGTTTTCCGAGGATGAGGTCTTTCTCCCACCTCCGTACGAGGATGGGAATGAGCACTTGGCTCATTTATCACTTTTGTTGGCCTTCCTCGCGTTCCGAGGATAGGTTCTATTCCATCTCCGTTTGAGAATGGGAATAGGTAAGAACACTTGTTTTTGGATAAAACTTGTCATTCGTTCAACTTGTGATCTTTACAAAATTTACATCAACAATAATACGCCTTGAGATGATCTGCATGCCAAGGATTCTTAAAAGGTGTACCATCTAGTTCGGCTAACCTGTAGGTTCATTCTTTCACAATTTTTCTTAAGACCAAGTCTCCAATTAGGAAATCTCTTGGTTTTACTCTTTTGTCGTGGTGAATCTTTGTGAGTTTTTTGTAATTGATCATTCTGAGTCGGGCCTCTAGTCGCCTTTCTTCAAGGTTGTCCACATCGAGCTGTCTGGATAAGTCATTCTGTTGTTGATCAAAGAAGGTAACCCGAATGGTAGGGAGAACTAGTTCAACTGGTGTCATTGCTTCTGAGCCATATGTTAGTGCAAACGGGGTTTCACCAGTAGATTCCCGTATTGATGTTACGATTCCCTAACATAGAGCGATTGGCGTTGCTCTAACCACTTTTTTCTTCTCTAAATTCCTCTTTAAAGCATGCATGATCTTCTTATTTCCTGCCTCTGCCTGACCATTGCCTTGTGGATGGGCTACCGAGGACATCATGTGCTTAACATTCAGCCTATCACAATTTGTTGTAAACTTTTTGGAAAACTGAGTGCCATGGTCGGATACGATCATCCGAGGGAGTCCGAAACGACAGAAGATCTGTTCGTAGGTAAATCTGACCGCTTGATCCTCGGTTATGCTAGCAAGTGGCTTTGCCTCTATCCATTTGGTGAAGTAATCGACGGCCACAATCACATACTCGCACCCATGTTTTGCTTTGGGGAAGGGACCAATAAGGTCGATTCCCCACATGTCAAAGGGCCACGCTGCGACTACTGGGGTTTGCAAGACCGAGGGTAGTCGTGGGATGTTCGCGTATCTTTGGCACTTTTCACATTTCCTCACATATTCCGCTGCGTCTCTTCTCATGCTCGGCCAATAATAGCCATGAAAGTTCATCTTGTCCGACAGGGTCCTCGGACCGGGGTGTCCACCACACTCGCCCTCATGCACCTCGGCCAACAGATCTTTTATTGTCTCTGGTCGTATGCATCGAAGGAGAGGTTTGGTGTTAGATCGTTTGTATAGCATGCCCCCCACAACCGAGTATCTGCATGTTCGATTCCTGATTATTTGGGCTTCACTTTTTCCTTCTGGTAAAGTGCCCTGCTCGATATAGTCTTTTATGTCGTCGATCCAACATATTGGAGTTTCAACGATGACCATAATCTCCTCATGACTGATAGCTGGGATTTTGAGGAACATGAGTTCAATGTTAGGAGGGACTTCCTCGACTTCTGAGGATGCGATCTTGGAGAGATAATCAGCTCGAGAATTTCCCTCTCTCAGGATTTGCTCTAGCTCCCAATATTTAAAAAGGGCCAACAATTTTTGTGTCAATTGTTGGTATTTGGCCAATATTAGGTGATTTTCTTCGTATTCACCGAGTATCTGCTTTACCACCAACTGGGAATCACTGTAAATCACTATATCCTCGGCCTCTAAGCTTAGTGCGAGCTCGATTCCAGCGACCAAGGCCTCATACTCGGCCTGATTGTTCAAAGTTTTGAACTGGAATCTCAAAGTTATATCCAACTCTCCTGAATCCGGAATAATCAGCGAAAGTCCAGCCCCACTTTTTTCTGCTCCTGCAGATCCATCCACGAACAAGGTCCAGTATGAGGGAGGCCTTGTCTTTACGTGCTTGCCAGACGTGGTCGCTTCTGTGGTCACTGGAGTGATTCCCCGAGCGTTTTCTTGCTCGTTTCTTGGCCGAGTGAACGAGGTTTCAGCGATAAAATCGGTCAAGACTTGTGCTCGGATTGTTTTCCTAACTTCATAGCTGATATCATACCCGGAGAGCTCTACCAACCATTTCAGCATTCTGCCCGCCACGTCGGGTTTGTGCATGATTTTCCTTAGAGGAAAGTTGGTGTACACTATAATCGAGTGTGCATGGAAGTAAGCTTTTAACTTCCATGCAGCGATGATAAAAGCGAGAACCAATTTTTCGACCTCCAAGTATCTCCCTTCTACGTCTGTCAATGCATGGGAGACATAGTAGATTGGCTTCTGAATGTTGCCTTCCTCTCTTATCAAGACTGCAGCAACCGCAGAGTTTGATGCGGCCAAATAGATGTATAGCTTCTCCTCTGGTACTGGGATACTGAGGAGTGGTGGTCGGCCTAAATATTCCCTGAGCTCCTCGAAAGCCTTGGTACAATCCTTTGTCCATTCAAATTTTTTGCTTCCGTTTAAAACCTTAAAGAAGGGCAAGCTTTTTTCAGCTGATTTGGCGATGAAACGACTGAGGGCAGTGATCCGACCATTGAGCTGTTGGACATATTCGATCGAGGATGGTATGTCCATGGTTGTTAAGGCTTTTATCTTCTCTGGATTGGCCTCAATTCCTCTCTCATTCACCATGTAGTCGAGAAACTTTCCTTCTGTCACTCCGAATGCACATTTAGCCGGGTTGAGCTTCATTTTGTTTTTTCGTAGATTCAAGAAAGTTTCTCGCAAGTCTTTGGCGTGGTCGGAGTGCTTTGTTTTGATAACCATGTCATCAATGTAAGCTTCCACATTTCTGCCCAACTGGTCCCCGAACACTTTATTCACGATTCTCTGGTATGTAGCCCCCGCGTTCTTGAGGCCAAAAGGCATCATTGTGTAGCAATACAACCCCCCTGCTGCTCGGAACGCTGTATGTATCTGGTCAGCCAACCACATCTTGATTTGGTGATAACCTGAATATGCATCTACAAAACTGAGAATTTTGTGCCCCGATATGGAGTCCACAAGTTGGTCGATTCTGGGTAATGGATACCAATCTTTCGGGCAAGCTTTATTTAGATCAGTAAAGTCCACTCACATTCGCCATTTCCCAGTTACTTTCTTTACCATGACTACATTTGCAATCCAGGTTGCGTACAAGACTTCTTTAATAATTTTTGCTTTCAACAATTTTGACACTTCTTCCTTGATAGTTGTCTGCTTTTCGGAGGAAAAAATTCGTGCCTTTTGATGTATGGGGATGAAGTCTGGATCAATGCTCAATTGGTGCATAGCGACGTCCTCGCTAATTCCCTCCATATCCTCGATCCTCCAAGCGAACACATCCAAACTTTCTTTTAACAGCTTGATGATCGCTGCTCGCTCCTCTTTAGGGATTTCCCTTCCTACTCGGACCTTCTGCTCGGGAAAATCAAGGTTGATCACAATTTCATCTAAGTCGTCGTTAGGCTCGATGGTTGGTTGATGATCAATATCCAGGCTTTCGATAGTGATTACTTTGGTGACAGCCTGGTCCCTTTCACGCTCTGTGGTAGCCAATGTGTCGATCATCAGATCCTTGCTTTTCCCCTTTTTGAGCGAGTTGGCGTTCCCAGTTCGCTTTCTCCATTCTAGTGACGAGTTGGCGTTCCTAGCTTGTAGCTCGAGCCTCATGTGCGAGCTGGCGTTCCCAGCTCGCTCTAATTGCTAGGCCTGAGTTGGTTCATGAAACATTAGGATTATTTCCTCTTCTGTTTCTCGCCGTCTCTTGGTCGATCTACTAATTTCTACCACCTCTCCTTCTGGCATGGAAATTACCACTTTCTCTTTGTGGGTTTTTTCTTTGTAAATGTATTCCAAAGTGCTTGATGCATCATTCAAAACTATGCCAATCCCTTTTTCCGTAGGGTATTTGATTCTCTGGTGAGCCATGGATACGACCATTTGGAACTTCGTTTGCGAAGGTGAGCCTAGTATGACATTGTATGGAGATGGTAGGTCGAGTACTAGGAATTCAACCTCCTCCGTTCGAGGAGTATTGGTCTCCTCTCCGAGGATCACCGAGAGAGTGATGATCCCTTTTACCGCGACTTTATATCTGGTAAAACCCTCTAACTGTACACTGCTAGGTCTGAGGTGGGCGTTCCCCAACCCCATTTCCTTAAAGCAAGCATAGTACAAGATATCCCTTCCAGCCCCTGTAAACACGAGCACCCGCTTCACCTCGTTGTTGTGAATTCTTACTCGAAGAGTCAAGGGTTGTTGGCGAGCGGTCTCACTGGCAGCTAGCTCGCCTGGCCAGAAAGTGATTCCTCCTGCCTCATCAGGTCGCGGCATCATATGAACCACATGTTTCAAGTTGTAAATCATGTTTTTCAGTTGGGTTCCGCTCGGTGATGCTTCCCTGATGGTATTGATTACGTTCCTTGGGCCTCCATTATCGGGTCGAGGATTCTGATGTCACTCGGGCTCCCTCGGCATTTCTCTCTGGTCGCTATTCCGCTCAAACCTCCTGAGCTCGCCTTTGTCGATCAACTTCTGAATGGCTCTTTTCAAGTTGACACATTCCTCGGTTGTATGCCCGATGTCCTTTTGGTAGGCACACCATTTATTGGGGTTGCGAGGATATCGACTTTCTTTCAGCGGCCATGGCCTATCAATCTTATCTTGATCGAGCAGGACATTCATTATATGCTCGCAGCTAGTTGTGAGTGGGGTCCAGTCAACGTTGTCCTACACATTTTTCCCTTGATTATCTTCTTCCTTGTGGCCAGACCCTCGTCCCCCTTTGTTCGAGTGGTCCCGAGCTCGGTGCCCTCCATCATGCTCTTTCTTCTTTCCTTCTTTCTTTTCATTGCCTTCTTTCTTCGCCTCTTCGGTATTGATTACCCGAATTGCATGGGCATGCATCTCCCCAACCGAGGTTTGATCCCTTAGCATCATTTATTGACTCATCAATCCTTGTTGTAAGCCAGAGATGAAGCACATTTTAATGGATTCTTCCGAGATGTACGGTATTTGGTCCACCATAGCCATGAACCTATCCATATAGGTTTGGTTAGACTCATTTATCCGCTGCTGGATCCCACACAGATCTGTTTGTTTCTTCGGCTGGAGCCCTGCCGAGGAGAATTGGTTGACAAACATCTGTCTGAATTCATCCCAACTCTCTACTGAATCCTGTGGTAGGCCCGTATACTATTTC
Organism: Codonopsis lanceolata; assembly: GCA_013146195.2. Taxonomy (NCBI): domain Eukaryota; kingdom Viridiplantae; phylum Streptophyta; class Magnoliopsida; order Asterales; family Campanulaceae; genus Codonopsis; species Codonopsis lanceolata. The sequence goes on along the minus strand of CM028377.1, from coordinate 108,950,649 downwards.
AGAGCTTTCCCCTTCAATGTTTCTGCAAAAATCTTACCCCAAGCATCTTTGTCCTCAGGGGCAACTGCATTCATCTTCACCTCAAAACTGGCCATGTGATCTATGGCATTGGTGAGGCCCTGATATGGTTCAAAGATAGGGACTGTGGGTCCCAATGAGCACAATAATAAGCTAGAAGGGGGGGTTGAATAGCTTATTAACACTTTAAAACTTTTAAAGTAAGTTCCTTGAAAGTTACTTGCAATCTATGAAAAGAATCAAGTAGCGGAAGACCTTCAAGAAAATTGTTCAGTGTGCCGATAAGGACTACCGGTAGACCTTTTACAGATTACTTAAGTTCATTGAAATGGATGAAGCAAACAATGAAAGCGGTTCAATAATTAAACAGACAGAAGGAAATAACACAAGAATTTTGGGATGGTTCACACTTAATGAGTGCTACGTCCACCACCAAGGCAGTCAACCTTGGATTTAAATTGTGCACTATGTTTTCCACTTAGATCAATTACAAAGAATATCCCTAATGGATCGTGTACAAAATATTGACTTGTGTTTGGGTCTAGGGAATTAAATATCTGTAAATACAAGATATTTAATTGATGCAATATAGTTAATGGAAGTAAACAACAAGAAGAATAAAACAATAAATGTTGAAGAAGCGACTTCTTGTTGTTGACGAGGACTTCTAGATCTGTTGATGATCTATTGAATTGCCGAAATGAAAGACTTGGAGTTCGAGATTCGAGCAATTCTTTAGGTGTTCGATTGATTCTGCATGCTTGTCTCGTGTTCCAGTCTTCAATGGCGTATTTAAAGCAGTGCACTTCAAAAGATCCGTTGGAGAAGACGAAGACTTCAACTCTTTTCATAAATGCATTAAATGCATGGGGTCGGTCGAGAATTTCGTCTTCACGCATAACTAGAGCGTATAATCATTTCGAGATCTTCAAAAGGTGGGCGATTTGGTGTCGATTCGAGAGATGAAGCGAAAGTAGGGGCAGCTTTCGCTTTCTCAGACGAAAAGTATTCCTCGCTGAAAGTTGCTTTCGGCTTGACATGTCAGAAAAGACTTGGATTAATTCAAATATCAAATGGGAATAAGTTTGAATTAATCCAGCTAGCTTTGATCCGGAGAGGACACGTAGAAGCGCATCACCGACACGAGGTCTACCGATCTTAAGCTTTGAGGTGTCTTCGGTGAAGCGAGAGAAGTGGTCTTCCGATGTTCCCGAAAAGGTCCTACAAAACTATACAAGGCAAAGTTCTATACACGGTTGCCACGCTAATCGATACGCCCGATTAGCCACTGAAGTATAAAACTAAAGTAATGTACTGATCAGATATAAATTTAACATAAGAATCAACAGGGACCTTTTTGTCAGGTAGGGGGGCTTTTCTCATTCTTTCCTGAAATGGGCCATTCTTGGCTGGAGGTAACAACATTGGTTTCCCCTTTTCCATAGCTTCTAGTCGACCACGTAGGAATTTCACCTCCTGCTCGACGGCCAAGGAAGGCTTGCTGGTCGACCTCTGTACCTCGGTGGTCGCGTTTCGACCACTCTTCGGGTACCCCACACCTGATTGTTGAGAATGGGTGCAATGTCCACATGTTTTGTTTTTGATCTCCTCCGTCCTCGGCCTAGACTCCCCTTCCTCGCTCCTTTCTCGTGTTCGCCGAGAACGTCTAGATTCATTGGGAAAAGTTAAACGGCTTTGGACGCTAGGCTTGGGCGCCTGCTCGCTTGCCCTTTTTCCCAACCGGGATTTTGCACTAGGTCGGGATATGGCCTTCTCCTTCTCTTTGTCCTTTGAGGTAACCCTTTGAATGATCGGGGCTTGCTCTTGGGGTTTAGTCGTAGCTTTCATCTTTTTTTGAAGCTCGAACATTTTGAGCTCAGCCTCTTGAATTCCTACAAGGTAAGTTTTCTGGCGTTCCCAGAACTTTGCCTCTGCAAGGAGTTCATCTTGTTCAGTTGCCTTGTCTCCTTCTGTTCGAGGTTGATCCACTTGGGTCTCTTCGTCAACATTATAGACAATGCTCGGCTGGCCTCCCATTGCCTTTGAGGTGACCGGATCTATATCCATGCCTGTTATTTTGCTCGCTGGTGAG
>CM028377.1:108836039-108943539 GCA_013146195.2 Codonopsis lanceolata | reverse complement strand
CCAAAAGCACATGGCTCAGGCCTCAGTGTATACCACTTGTACCATCTTTTAAGGTCATTTTCAACAATCTAGTGAGTGTTTTGAAGTTTGAAAGGGAGGGGACCTCTTTGCAAATATTTCATCCACAAAGGCCAAAGTTACGTACTAAAAATTGACTGGTCGATATCATATAACAGTAGTACGTATGACACCCATTAAATTCTGCTTATGTAATAAAGAACCCTAAGATTCCAACAATGAATCCTTGGATCTTCAACCCAATCTTATTAACAATCCAATTTGTATTGTTACAAGATTATCTTGACAATGTTTTTTTTTTAACCAGGTTGAATCCTAGGGTAATAGTTTCGGTCCTTCATTGTTACTAATAGGAAAATCGCGGGATGTGCCCGAATGATACAGGGTTTGAGAACATGTCAACTAATAACACATACAAGGTCCAACCTCAGGTCCAACCTCAGAAGAAAGCAAATTGCTTCCACCAAGTATCAAACTCACGCTGCATGTCTCCAGAATCTTATGTCCCCCTTCTTTTACCACTCGGCTATGTCCCGGAAAACATTATCTTGACAATGTGTTACGACGAGCCCGAGAACTCAGGTGGGATTGGTGGTATTACTCGATGTGAAAATCATCTGACATCTTTGATTCGCACAACATTTTATATTTATATTTTTTGTAACGACTTGAATCCGAAAGTCTGATTCGTTATGTGTTGTCCACACACTAACATATTAAGCATTCATCGCTTTGGGTCACCAGATCTAACATAAAACGACTCAAAAATTCATGAATGATGTTAGTTTTTAGTAATAATGTGTAACCACTGTATAAAGCACATTCAAGTCTCACATCTGACCTCACATCTAACCGATGTAAGATTAAAGTATTACACAATGTGTCAGTCATAACTCGTGAGTGTGATCCACACGTTTGACACGTGGGAACTCGACTCTCACTAGTCAAGGGCTTTAGGCTTATTCAACTTGGTCGACAACACAAGTGCTCTCAATCATCTTTATGCCAATTTACTTTTGCGTCTTTCAAAATAACTTTTATTTCATAGCTTATTATTATGTTACTTTGACCAAAAATATGATTATATGAGTGCCCTCCCGCCTATTAAATCTACCACACCCGACGATCATAAATTACTGTCTTTATTTGACGTTTGAGTTAAATGAGATGTTTTTCAAATGAAAATTTGAATTACACTTTTCATTTTCTAATAATCTTAAAAACCTTTACTTATTAACACTACAGTTTCGTTTGTTTTATGAAAAATAATTTTTGGAAAAAGTTTTCCAAAAAATAATTTATGCAAAATGAAAAAAAAAATTCATTTTAAGACTGTTTGGTAAATTTTTTTGAAAATATGCTTGAAAATATTTTAGAGTGTTTGGCAAATGCATGGAAAAAGTTAAGAAAAAATATTTTTTGAATAAATACGAAAAGTATATTATAGTATTAATGTTCATATTGAATATAAGATAATGTTGAACTTTAAGTAATTTTCCTCTAATAACCATCAATTTATCATTAATGGTGTCAAATCAATAAGGTTCATCATTTTTAAATCTCACAAATACAAATAAAAAATTATAATTGATATGAAAAAAAAAACGTTTAAAAAAAGAAAAATAGATAATGTTTGGATGCCCCTAAATAATATAGTGAATATTAATTTTAGGGCGTAGAGAGTATTTATTAAAATTATAATTTATAAATTGAGTGCATAAACTTAATTTATATTTCTAAAAAAATTATTTGTTAAGTGTAATATTGTGTGTGTATGTAAATATGTGTAATTGTGTAGGGGACGAAGGGAGCTCGAACATTAGGAAAATAAATTCGTAAGTCATTTTCCTGAAGAAGAAAAAAAATGCTTCATTTTCCATGGATTCGAAAAAACTTTTACGTTGACTATATTTTTCAAAAGTTACCAAACACTAAAAAATAATGAAAACGTTGTTGAAATTCATTTTCCGTAAAACAAACAGAGTGTACGATTATGTGTCTTGTGATTTTTTCGTCAACAATTCATTTAAAAACTGTTAAATTTTGACTCAAACAATTAATTCAAGAGAATAATTTAGGGATGAAAAGAGTATTACAATAAGAAATAAAAATAAAATAATGATTATTTTCAACTTGGCCCATCACGTTTAATTTGTTTAATAACTAGTTTTACACATGTGTGTTAAACGCACGACATATATATTTTTAAATTAAATTATACATAAGCAACATGAAGTGGAATAACAAAATTAAAAAAATAAATTAATAAAAATTGTTTATATATATATATATATATATAAATATACATTTAAACAAAATATATGATAAAAAGATTTAAACTTTTCATCCAAGTATATGAATAAAGTCGAATAACAAAATTAAAAGAATATATATATATATATATCTAGATTATAAAATGAAGTCTAACTGGTGACCCTGATTGAATTGTGCTAAACATAACTGACTGACCAAATTGATTCGTAAGTATGTAAATTACAAATAACCCTCTCAGTTATTAGTTATGTTTGAATTATCCCTCTATAATTACATATAAAACCTTCAGTTGTGGGTTTTGTTTGAATTAACCCGTCAGTTATGAGTTTTGTTTATCTCGTCTATTCATTCAACTGATCTAATACCGACATCGTGCATATGACACGAACACGTATACTAGTATACAGGGATAAGTATATCATTAATCTCTAAACTTTGGCCGAACCTATCATCAGTCCCCCAACTTCAAAAAGTTTCACCACTGACCAAAGTAGACCTTTTTTGCTCATCAGAGGTCCCTAGCCCTAACATCGTTTGTGTATTTTCGTTAAGTGGGCATGTGTCACTCACATGCACAAAATAAGGGGGTCATATATAACATCATCAAAATAAGGGGCAAAGTGAAAATTTCAATACCATCATCTCAAAAGTGAAAATTTTAAAACCATCATCACATGCCCTTGTCGTTCTCCCCTTGCCTCTGTGCATCTTCTCTCTCTTGCCATCAGTCATGCCAGCGTCTTCCCAAAACTACCGTTCCACCATGCTTCGCGTCTCCATTCCATTCTTCCACCATCACCCGCCACCACCGCAACCCAAGCACTAACCCTTCCAAGCTGAGCCCGACCATCAATCACACTGGAGCCACATCGTCCAGTCAGTCCGCTGCCCTCCAAGCCCTCGCAACTCAATTCCGGCATAGCAACACAATTCTAGCAATCTTTAATCCTCCGTCAATTTTTTTCCTTCAAAGTTTTCATATTAATTGACATTGCTATTTTCTCTGTGTGAATTCTGTTTTTGGGCTGTGCAAAAATTCAATTGTAAACTTCAAATCTTTCCACTTGAGTTTCCATATGTAAGTTTCACCTCGCTTTCAACCCTTGATCTTCTCTCGAAATTCTTTTAACTCGTCAATACCCAACTGGATAGATAACGTTACAAGCCTTACTGTCCTTGATATCAGCATGAATTCTTTTGGTGGTGTCATTCCTAAAGAAGTTGTGAATTTGTTGCGTGGCTCGGCATTCAAAATGAACTCATTTCCATAACCATGAAAAACACTGGAATCGCGGACGTCATACCAGAGGAATGGTTCTCTACACTAGCCCCCCAAATCACCTACCTGGATCTCTCCAACAATCAAATCAAGGGAAAACTACCAGCGAGCTGAAATCTCCAAAATTGATCGTCATTGACTTGAGTTATAACCGTTTTGAGGGTTCACTTCCCCTTTGGTCCTCGAATACAACCCACTTCTATCTTCTGAAAAACTTATTCTTAGGGTCTATTCCTTCAAATAATGATGAGTTGATGGCACTCGTTCAGTACTTCTTTCTGTCTGAGAACCGATTCAATGATACGATCCCATCAAACCATTTGTACAATGAGAAACTTGCAAATCATTTCTCTCTTGAACAATCAAATATTGAATTTTTCATTTTGCCCAATTATTTTGTGCATGTGAGTGGCACATGCTCACTTAACGGAAATACACAAACGTCGTTAGAGTTAGGGACCTCCGATGAGCAAAAAATGCCTACTTTGATCAGTGGTGAAACTTTTTGAAGTTGGAGGACTAATGATAAGTTCGACCAAAATTAAGGGACTAATGGTATATATATATATATATATATATATATATATATATATATATATATATATATATATATATATATATAAATATCTTTGGGCTGAGATTGATTCCTTTACCGAGATCATACGATCATTATCACTCGTCGAGTTCACATATGTGAACGGCGGTTGAGTAACTATCCCCCCCCCTCTATCTCTCCAACTCCCCCCACTATTCACGGTTGGTGACCGCTAATCCTTGCTCCACAAAACTCACGTCCCTTTTTTTCGATATTTTAATTAATTAATCACTTTTATGTATAAAATATAATTAAATTAATATATCTAATCTTTTTTGTCTCATGTGTAAATGGAAATAATGGATAGAGTTATTGCATCTTACGTTTCAAAACCAGACATTGTAGTCAAACAAGAACCTCCAGAAGAAGATTAAGTAGTGATATAATTATGGATGCCCAATGTTTACCTCAAATTTAAATTTCTTAGTTTTTATTAGTTATTAGTATTTGTCTCCCTCAAGTTTGTAACTTTAGATTTTTATTCCACTGTAAATGATCATATTGTTTTAATTAATTACCGAGATATGTTAATTTTAAATTATTTATTATATTGATTTATTTGAATAGTAATACCATCTCATATTAACATTGTTTATACTGATGTCGTGTTTTATATATATATATATATATATATTATATATATATATATATATATATATATATATATATATATATATATATATATATATATATATATATATATATATATATATATATCGTCCTTTGACGATGATAGACGCGTGGAAAAAGGCCGTATTCCGCTCCCCATCCTTTGCCCCGAAGCTTAATAAGATGGATCTTCAAAGGGTAAAAAGGCTTTAGGAAGAAGAAAGAAGACACGCTCACAAACTTTATCTGCTTTGAAAATGGGGAACACTTTGACTTTATTCAGCCATAAGGAACTAATCTTTTTTTTTCTTTCCTTACCTTCTTTGCCCGGAAGGAAAGACATAAGGATTAGCCTCCATTAATGTGTAAGAGAAAAAGATCCCAAAATAACTAATGGATTCTTATCGGTATATGTGCCGGTGCTTAAATATGTGTAATATCAGTTCAATAAATGATTGAGATAAACAAAATCTATAATTAGCGGGATAATTCAAACAAAACTTACAACCGAAGATTTTATATATAATAATTGTAAAAGTGTAATTCAAAAATAACTTATAATTAAGAGGTTTATTTGTAACTCATATACCTACAAATCAATCGAATCGTCAGTTGTATTTTATTTAGAGGTGGCAATTTTTGCCCGCGCCCATTTGCCCACCCAAACCGCCTAATAAATAATAGGTATGAGCACACCAAAAATGTTAAGTGGGCACAAATGGGCATGCCCACTTTGACACATTAATTATGATGGGCTAAATGGGTGCCCACTTGAGCACCCATATTAAAACTCATTCTCTTGTTCTTCTACTTTTGTTTTATCAATTACATAAATAATTATCAAATGCTTAAGATTAATAATGTTATTTAACATAATGAATATATTTATATTGTACACCCACCCTTCCAACCCCCACCCCGCTCCAAGCGCCCCCCCCCCTAAAATTCATTCTCTTGCTCTTCTAATTTTGTTTTATCAATTACATACATAATTATAAAATACTTTAGATTAATAATGACGTTTAACATAATTAATATATTTATACTGTACATCCACCCTTCCTACCCTCACCCCCTCCAAGCGCCCCGCCCAAAAAAAAAACACATCATTCTCTTACTCTTCTACTTTTGTTTTATCAATTACATACATAATTATAAAATACTTAAGATTAATAATGACGTTTAACATAATTAATATATCTATATTGTATACTCATCCTTCCAACCCCCACCCCCCTCCAAGCGCCCCCATCTAAAACTCATTCTCTTGCTCTTCTAATTTTGTTTTATCAATAACATACATAATTATAAAATATTTAAAATTAATAATGAGGTTTAACATAATTAATATATCTATACTGTACACCCACCCTTCCAACCCCCATCCCCCTCCCCTCAATTGCAAAGCAAAGCATGTGATATATATATATATATATATATATATATATATATATATATATATATATATATATATATATATATATTGATTGTACATTTGTACGCCCGCCCTTCCAACCGTCACTCCCCACCCCCAAATTGCAAAGCAAAGCATGGAATGTCATTCTATGACTCTGTACCTTTAAATAAAACCCAACATCACTCTCAGATTGCTCCATTTCTATGACTCTGTAAATTTCCGTCCCTGTTACACTATAAATGGATTTAAAGTGGTTTTATGAACAGTGCAACATGCGACATTCTATGACTTGTGTGTTTGTCTATTAGGCTTCAGCGAAATAAAAAATCGAACCATAAAATAGAAGATTGAATTGAAGGTTACAACAACAAAAATACATAATTGACACAAGAGATGAACAAACACACACACACACACACACACACACACACACACACACACACACACACACACATATATATATATATATATATATATATATATATATATATATTACTTGTAACTTTTGATAATTTTTTGTAAAAAAAATTATTTTTTTTGAATTTTTTGTATTTATTTGATAAATGCATGTTAATGAGTAAATGGGCGCCCATGCCCATTTAATGTCCGCCCATATATACCCATATTATTAAATTGGGCACTTACTTGCCCGTCCATTTGAGCCCACCGCCCATTTACCACCTCTAATTTTATTTGTGAGCTTTGTCAAGATATATTCTATCCATATGAACTAAAGAATAAGTACATTGCGAAATATAATTTAATTGACAATTGTGAATCCTTCAAATATGTTATGTCTAATTTCATACTCAACAAGCATTGCTTACACTACTAGAAATGTATTTCCTCCTTGAACATAAATGTTATGTGACCACTTTTTTTTACATAGAACCAAGTAATTTCACAAGAATTAGTAATAGCATCAGTTATGTTATGCTGGATGAGTGGATTTTTAAAGATCAATATGGTCTTGATGAGATGTAACAAAATCATCATTACCATATTTCATTTTCACTCCTTGACATTGTAAAAAAGCGATAATGAATATGGAGTAAGTAAATCGTAGTATAATTGGTATGTAAATATGTACAATGACTCTAGAGAAGTGTGACAATTTATATGAGCGAGTATCACATACTCTGTGAGAGGTACAATAAATTATGAGCAATCATAGTTTAAATGTCTATTTTATTGTTTATTTTATTAAACTTAAATATGTGTAAATATAGTTGTAATAATTAAGTACATATATTATCAGTGTTGTCTCATTTTTGTGACACTATTAATGAAAGAGTTTTTGAGTCGGGGACATTTTGATCAATTCAAGGGAGGGATGGTTGTAAGAAGTATGTAATTTGAGTCGATTTTCTTTGGTTTTTCGTCATTTGAGTTTGTAATGCAATTTTTATCATCCAACAAATATATATTCGTGTGAAGACGTATTCTAAAAAAAATTTTTTCATTCATGTAATAAGCAATAATTAAATTTACTTATATTTTTATCTTTACATTTCAATTATGTATTTAATTTTCATAACACACTAACTAAAAGATTTAAAAAAATTACTCCCTCCTTTTTCAAAATATTGTTTGGGTTGACCTGACACACCATTTAAGAAAAACAAATTGACTGGATTATAAATATTGGTGAAATGTGTGATTTTCTTTAATACCCTTGAGTATGTGGCCATAATTAATGTATGTAGAAAAATAAAAGTAAAGTGGTAAAAGTGTTTTCCTAGAAGGGAACGTTTTGAAAGAGGACAATTATTTAAGAACGAACGAAAAAGAAAATGAGGAAAATAATTTGAAAACGGAGGGAGTATATTAATATTGATTAATATAGATTACGTGCATTTTGTAATTATGTGATAGTGATAGTAGTAGTAATCACACATATTTATCGTTAAAGTTTTTAATCGTGATATTAGTTATATATATATATATATATATATATATATATATATATATATATATATATATATATATATATATATATATATATATATAATGTAACAAAATAAAGTGTTTCAACTTCCAATGTTTCGTTAATTAAACTAGTTTCACACTCATGCGTTAAACGCACGGCATACAATTTTTTCAATTAACTTATATTCAAGTAAATCAAAGACGAAAAACAAAATTTCAAAAAAAAAAAAAGAGAACAAATAATGTTGGAGGCCACTACTTTCGATAAAAAATAATCTATTTTGTTTTGATTTAAAAATTAAAGACTTGTATATTTAAGATCTAAGAAAATAAAGTCATTTTTTTAGAAAATAAAAACAACTTTGTCATTCACTAAATCTTAATTGTAGCAATAATTTTAGAAATAGTTTTAAACGTAACATTGTTATAAATTAAAATATGGTGAATATATGGTCATATAGTAATTGTATTATATGAAAAGTAATAAACAATTAAAAGAATATAATATAAAAGAAAAGAAGCTAATTATAAAGAATTACATCGAAAAATAATAACCTTATGAAGAAATCGAAACGTTATCATGATATCTCAATAATCCTCCGTTAACCACACAAAAAAAGGAAGAAGGAATGAGAGGAAAATAGGAAACCTCACTGGTAATCTCCCTTATTCTCCATCCATCTCAAAAAATATCTTTTATTCTCACTGGCAATCTCTCTTACACTCACCGTCCACGCCACAGTAAGCTTTCGTCCTATTGCTACATATCTTGCTCGATCCATCTCTTTCTTTAATATCAACTTAATTTTGGGGAAAAATATCAATTATATTTTTTTCGATTATTTTTCATTTGGATCTAATAAAATCACATAAAAACATGTTGTTAAATTATTTCGTATAAAAAAATTATTGACATTCAAATCTACTGTGAATTTGTTAATATTTTTTATAAATCGATTTTTGTTATTTACTTTTAGATAAATCTTTGAACTGGTTTAATCATTTAATATTCTTGAAACATAAAATTTTTTGGGTGATTTTTATTCCATACTACCTCAAATTTGTCAATGGTTTTTTTTTCCATCTCAAATTTTAGGTATTTCTTGATTTACTCGATTTTTTTAGTATAATATTTTTATATTTGATAGGTGCATATTATGAACTAATTCATTTTCATTAATCATCATTTATAATGTGTTGATTCATTTCTGTTTAACACAACCGATAATTGAAAAACTGTGCAACCCACTGGTAAAAAATGCAACATATTCTTTTGAAGTGTTTCAATGCAAAATTTTAAAACACAACGTTTTAAAACACTCTAATTTGAAGTATTTTATATATATATTATATTTACAACTATTCTATTTATGAAAATAATATTTTGAAATAATTTGTCAAACTTGTTTAAAAATAATAATTGTGATTTAAAAACGATGCACGGAACAGAGCTTTAGACTTTTCCGATATGGGTTGGAACGAGTGTACTTCTTATTTTATACTGCAACATGATTTGGGTGTATGTGTGTGTGCGCTGAAGACAAGAGAATTAAATTAAAGAATAATCGTTTCACCAAACTAAAAAAAACAATTAATAAGGGCTGGGCCCACTACAACAGAATATCCTAAAAGAATATCAAATAAAATCCAAATGGGCCAGTACTAAAAGCCACTTGTTATTTTAAGTTTGTAATTTGTAACCATGTTGCTTGGAATCTGAGTGGGTTCTGCCCATCCCTTCCATTTCAAAAGCATCCAATGTTAGCCTAACAATCATATCCAATCCAAAACCAATGACAATTAAGTTTAACCTTATTGGGTGGGATCCACATAAATGCTGACGTGGTGATTTAGAATCACGAAATATCCTCTCGAGATATCTTGACGCTTTCGTCGTGTCGTGTCGTATCGTGTCGTTGCGTTCCACGTAGTACTCGTCCAAATATACGAATCACATGGCTTAATCCTACAAACATGTTGTATTTACATTTGCTTTGTTTCGACATAACCATGTTATTCTAGGCGATGCGCTATCTGTTGAACCGAGAAGGAACCCGAGGGGTGGGAGCGATCAAATCTCGGTCCGATTTCAATATGTTGAGTCGATCGGGTATCGTTTTATCGAAGAGCCTGTTGTCTGGATTTTCAGCATAGCAAACATAGTAACAACTCACACAGGCATGAGGCAATGCCATGGCAATCCTTGTCTATGAAAAACCAATAATAACTCAAGTTAGTCTCATATTAAGCCTACCATTATGTGCTTGTTGGGCAGTCATAGTCATCATGGGTCAAATAATAAACAATGTCTAAGTTGAGTGATAAAAAGTACTACCCTTTTGCCAAAAATAGCTAAATGACCTACCAAAGTCAAGTTGGGTGATAACAAAACTTGTTTATTACCCAAAAATAGATGAACAAACAATGGCAAGTTGATCAGATGGCCAAAAATGAAATAATTGAAAGAAAAAAAAAGTTTGGTTAGGTAAAAGAGAGCTAACCATTAGGTAACCGACGAAGAACGAGAGGAGAGAGATGGTAGCCGTGAAGCCCTGATGTACGCTCGCTGTCCAAGCAGCTACGACAATAACACAAATCGAACCACTACAAACTCCGGTGAGGAAGCAAATAGCAGTAGTGATGTCAGAATCAACAACAATCTCCATTTCTCGCTGCTTGAAGAGTTCCCATGTGTCTTGTGACGCCCTCACGAATCCTTTTCCATAGGCTGCTATCTGTCGCAATTATTTAGAGATTTCTTCAATTCCTTGCCAAAAATACTTTAATCCCATCAAAGATAAGAAACTCATTAAGTATAATTTGACAAGTTAGTTAAGATAAAATAAAAGGTTGGTGAGTCGATGGCATCTCAATAATTTGTCAATAATGGATAGTCAAAAACAAAATAATGTTCCATTTAAACTACAAGCTATAATTATATCATAAAGAAAAAACACCATAAATGTATAAAGAAAAAAAACAGTAGCATTAAACCATAAACTCTTAACTGATGCTTGAAAATAACACAGTCATGTAGCATTAATTTGATAACCACCAAAAAGGCTATTTGGAATTGTCAAAAACTTGAATGAATATTTGTCAATTTTGGTTATACGTGAAAGTAGAAATAAATCAAATGTTATTGAAATATAACAAAAATGGTGGAAATTGCCAAAAATCAAAAGAATTTGATCCTTGTTAGTAATAATACCTGAACATAAGCCCAGCCATTGCCATACCGAAAGATGGATTGCATGACATTGAGACAACAATGAGCACAAGAGAACATGAATTCATCTTCTCCTTCGAGCAAATTCAAACCCCGAGCGATGATTCTAAGAGCTTCAATGGTGGGAACAAAGAGTGATCCAAGACAAGCACTTCCTAAGTTCTTGGACAATGCTCTTTGTAAGCAAAATTGTGTATTGGATTGCATTCCCCTGAGATAATACAGAGCTATCACCCTACTTACTGTCAAATTAGCCACATTCCTCATGACTTCAGTAGTCCAAGCCAAGCTCAACACCAACGCAATTATAATCAATGGTGGGAAATAGAAATTCAACGCCCCAATCACAGCGAAAATCCATATTGACATCCAAATGAAACCAATCCCAAGCATCCAATAAGTGGGTTGATTCAAATCATGGAACTTTGAAACGGGTTCAATCGCTTTGATGAACACCTTACTGCAAAACCCAACTCTTTGTGTCACCCAACACGAATACAACCCGTTGCCAAGCGAAAAGGCGATAAAAACGACCCCCACGCCATCCGTAGGGGGCATTTGGAAGCAAATGAGGAGAATTCCGGCAGATAAGGTGAAGAGAAATGAAGCCCAAAGTATGACATGAACCATCAATTGAGGCCAAACTCTCACAGCCTTTTGCCATGTGAATGCAAGTGTAATGCTGAGGAGTGAGGCTGCTTCAACCTGAGGTAGAAAATACCTTAACACTGTTTTTTCTCTCTTGGTTCCATTTCCCTCCACCACTAGGCATTCAATTCCTTTGTACACTAGAAAACCCACAAGCCCAATTGCAACAACCATGTGTAGTGTGAACAGAAACAGTGATATTCTGTTTGTGTATGTTCTTGAATTCAATGTTATCAAACTTTGCTGTTTAAAAAAAATAACCCACAAAAAATTAAATAATTCAAAATCTTGAAAAAGAAAACATAAAAATGAAGGGGAATGTTAAAGGATCCCAATCCTTTACATCCCAATATAAGTGTAGCAAGCATGTGATTGGTTAGTTCGTAGTCACAATCACATGCTTGACTCATCAGGAATGAAGAATTGAGATATCTTACTTACTTGAGGGGTAGGGGTGGAACGAGGGACCGAGGAGGGAGCCGGAGACGGCCGGTGGAGGTGGGGGTGGGGTTGATGGATGGGGGAAGGAGTGGCGGCTCTGGTGTTGGTGTCAATGACAAGCCTTAGTGGATTTGTGGCACTCAGTCTTTGATTCCTTTGCATATGTAATTCTTCAGGTGGGTGATTTTGAATTGGTTCATTTTGTTGAAAACCCATTTCTCCTCTCTCCAAATCCTTCATTTCTACGGATTCTCTTTCTCTTTGGTTCTCTTTGTTCTTGACTTCCTGTTCTTCTTCCCCTGCATCCACATTTTCTCTCTCCTTCACAACCTACACAACAAAAATTTATTAAAACAAGAGAGAGGGGAAGGGGAAGAGGGAGGAAATAGGATGTGGGTGTCTGTCTCACGGGTTCTTGGGCACCCATCGGCGGCGACGGCGGTTGTGGTTGGCGGCGGCGGTGCGTGTGTGTGTGTGGGGGAGTGGTGACTGGATTATGTTTATTGGATGATATATTTGCTTTTCTACTGAAAAGGTTTTTACAATCTTACCTCAAAGCAGCCACTTTGACCTTCCACGACATAACCACGATTACTTCTTTCATGTTTCTTTTTTGACGCGCGTAAAGTGGAGCGTGGATGCACGGGCAAATAAGGTCGATTTTAAAAGGAGCGCATCGGGCTCAGTCAATTGACCATTTATGAATCATGTACATGACATGATTTTATTTTTGAGTCATCAATTCATGACCATTGAATTAGTTATCGGATGCATAATTAATATATATTATGATAATATAAAATAATAATACACCGACACGCATAATGAGATCTGAACTCGCTTGCGTCAGGTTGGATTGACCAATGGGATTAATTTAAAGAGAAACACACGTGGCGTTTGCTGAATAAGACATGAGTACATGACATGATTTTATTTACACTGACACTGAGTCATGTTCTCAATGGCGGTCTTAAATGACCCAAATAGATTAATTGACTGGCTTCATTAGTTATCGGAAAAACTTTTCTAATACGTTATAATCGATATTTTTTATTATTCGAATTTTCTTTATTCGAGTGTTGGTGAGTTAATCTATAAAAGAGTAAAAAAAATTTACTAAATAAGATTAGTAAAACGATTTTTCAAAAAATATATTCTTAATTTTTAGTAATCTTCCATCTTCTCTATTGATTTTTTTCATTAATGAAAAATAATAGTTTATGTAAAACACTTTTTTATTGTTTTGAGTATTACAATACTACCTCGAGCCAGATCAAATTAATCAGTTAAGGTTTACTGTATTTTTAATTTCTTTTTAGTTGGTTTTAAAAAAATTGTACTTTCCATTATTTTAAGTTATTTTTACAATTTTATTTTTGATTTTTTCTCACTTTAATTGATGGTTTCTTATTTACAAGGTATTCTTAAAAAAACATACATCATCCTTTAAAAAAAGGTCAAATTACTTTTTAACTCCCCCAAAGTATCCACCAAATCTCAGTTTACCACCTAAACTAAAGTTTGTTTCATTGTTAGCATTCAAAGTTGTTATTTGTCTCATTTAACCCCCTCTCGTATGTTTCCGTTTGAATGAAGTCGTTAAATCGCACGTGGAAGACCATGTGCGGGGTATTGTCATATTTTCTCATCTGGCTTAACTAAAGTTATTGTATCTCAGGCAACGAAACCCAACTAAGGCGGATTGTTTTCTTTCTCAGGTAAGAAAGAATTTTTAATTTCCCGTCTCTTTTCTTTCTCTCTTTCTCTTTCTCTTCTTCCCTTCTTCTTTCCACAAAGCGCAAAGCAGCTTTCAATATCCCAGGTAAAGTCAATATCAATGGCGGATGTTTTGTGTTAATGTGGTGATAATAGTCTATTGACAACATCATGGACCAGAAAAAATCCTGGGCACAGGTTCCATAGCTGCCAAACTATGCTTCTGTAAGTAAATTTTTTTCAAATTTCAATTTTTGATTTGTAAACCCTAAACAATTATTTGTATTTACCCTTGTTTAATTACAAATTCCCTAATTTTGTCCAGAATGGAGGATGTCGCTACTTTGCTTGGCATGATCCACCAATGTGCCTTAGATCTACTGTCTAGGTCTACTACAAGCTATGAATCACCACCAAAAAGAGATAAAGCAACTGAAACTCAGGTGCAATAGAGAGCAGAAATTTGTAATTGTTGTTGTTATTATGTGGCTTGTTGTTTGAAGGAACTTGACCTCAATGGCTTGTAATTTGCAATGGTTTATGAAGAATGTTGTTATTTAGCTACCTTTTTTTGTCATTTGGTTAATGGGGAAATGTCTATACAACCTACAATGTATGTTTTATGTGTGTAAAATACTGAAGATTTATGCAATGACAATGTTTTGTTTTACTATGTAATTTGCACAACATTTAGTAGTACCAAACAATGCTCTGTTTTGGTACCACTAAATGTTGTTATATTTTTTTTTAACCTAGTTTTGATATGATTGTGCTTTTGTACATATAATCCCCATATAAGTCTCACAAGGTTTACAATGTCCAAACTCATGACAATCACAGTTGGATGTGTTTACTATAGAGTTATTTCCTAAAAATTGTCAGAGAAGCTTCATAAAAGTTAGAGATCAATTCATGACAATCACAGTTGTATAAACTTCATAAAAGTTGTATAAGTTCATAAAATCATTGTATTGTCAGAGAAACAAAACTAAAAATGCACTTCACAAAAGGTATACAAAAGAGCTATATATCATGGACTTGGAAGTGTTTACAAAAGTGTTTACAAAAGGTCACTTGGTGTCCTCAACTACCAACTGTTCAATAGAATATAGTTATAAATGCAGTTTACAAAACCAATTGTGCAAAATACCTAGTTAATCACCATGTTTACAAATTAGTTGGTCCTTTACAAAAGGCCACTTAGGTTCACATTTCACCAACTTTGCAAAAGAAATGTAAATACAAATTACAATGTTTAAACCATCATGTGCAAAATTAAACTTTCTAGCAAACTTCAAATACTTCAAGGTATGACATCCTCCACTACTTCACCCTATGTATGTGCCTTTTTTGCCTTCAAATATGCTGCAAATTCAAGCATTCTCAAAGCAGAATCTTGGGATAAAGAAGTACCAGTGGGTAAAGATCCTCTGTGAACCTGAAACAATAATTGTATATACATTTGTTTAGATTTAAGTATGCATTCAATATTGCATTCAATAAAACTTTAATTTTTGTTCAGATACTCACTCTTTTGGAGAAAGGATTGTCTGGGTTCTCATTGCCTGCTTTTTTGTTATCCCTGAAATTTTGTTAGGACTTGGTGTCCTAGCTGGTTGAGCATCACTATGTGAAACAAATAACCTTGGTCCTTTGTCAACCTGAAATAACTGCATATCACAACATTTGTTAAGATAATTGTATGCATTCAATAAAACTTGAATTTTTTAGATACTCACTCTTTTGGAGAAAGGATTGTCTGGGGTTCTCATTGCTTGATTTTTTATTATGTCTGGAATTTTCTGAGGACTTGCATTAATGGCTATTTCCTTTTGGGGCAAGACATTGTTCCATAACAAGTTTCTTTTCTTTGTAACCTATGAGATAACAATTAATTTCAAATGGAAAGCAAAACTTAAACAGAATAGACTTAATCAATTTGTATCCAAAAGACTTACAAAAGATCTTCTTGTTCTCTTTGGTTTACCATTCAAAGAATTCCCTGCATTTGAAGCCTTCCTAACCTGCAAATGAATTGTATAAGGTAAATTGTTTGTACTGAAATAAATGAATTGGAAAGTTAATTAATGCTCAAGATCAAGTTGGTTATGATTTAAAGCAGAAATTGCTTGTGGACAAGGGATACCTGACAGCTGCCACTTCCTACAAGAGCATACTTTACTATTCAGATCAACATCATACTGATCCCCATATATCCTCCTAACCTAGTACTTTCTTATCCTAGCCCATACACAAATGAACCCATGTGATTCCTTTTTGTTTTTGTCCAACTTCTCAATTATCCTTGGACATAATAACCCTGGATGGTCCCTAATCCACTCAAGCAAATCTAAGATAGGCTTACACCTTGCTTTCAGAATGCAAGAATTAAAAGTTTCACATAAATTATTTAGTAGCATATCACAACATTGGTCAGAAGAAAAAAAATGCCCTACTCCAATATGCAGGTGTTTTTCCCGGCCAGCCAATCATAAGCCAATGCACTCTGCTACTTCAAATTTTCCATCTCAATGTTGAACTTTTGAATATATGAGGCTTTAGCACATGCATACAACTTGTTTTTTCAAAGCATTACCCCTAAATTTAAGTTTGAAATTATCATGGAGATGTTTGACACAAAATATGATTTATGTATTAGGGACAAGGGCATCCAGACTAGGAACAAGGTCGTTTTTCTTGTCAGAGATGAATGTCCAGTGGTATGAATTGACACAACCTATATCCACGAACAATAGTTCCAAAAACCAACTCCAAGAGTCTTTGTTTCCCCCCTCAACAACTGCATATGCCAATGGCCACATACAATTATTAGCATCAACCCCCACAGCTAAAAGTATCATCCCCTTCACTGGTCCCTTCAGAAAGCAACCATCCAACCCAATAGCTTTCCTACAACCTTATAAGAATCCCTTTTTCAAACCCCCAAGGCATACATATATTCTCTTAAACAAAGGCTTCTCATTCTCATGCTCACAAACTATTTCAACACTTGTTCCTAGATTTAACCTAATTAATTTTTCCTTATAGTCCCACAAAACCCATACTGTTGTTCAAGAGTAAGCTCAATATTCTGCCTTGCAAACTGTAAGGCTCTGTAAGCATTGCTCCTAGACATCTGAATCTCAAGCTCTTTCCCAACAGTATTAAAACATGACTCGGATGGCCAAGTAGGGTTCAACTTAGGGGTGAGCAAGTGTTTTTTAAAAACCGGACCGGACCAAGGAACCGGACCAGACCAATGAAAATTCGACCGAACCAATTTTTTGGTTTGGTCTTGGTCCAGAATTTTTAAAGAACCGAATAATTGGGTTGGTCCCGGTTTTGAGTTTTAAAATTCGGTTCTGGAACCGAACCGGACCAATATATATATATATATATATATATATACATATATATATATACATATATATATAATTTTCTGTTTACCTACAAAATTGAAACCCTAGATGAAAAATATAAATACTTAGTTTAGATATTTATACTGTTATAGTACCGCTATTTTTTTTTTCTCTTGTTTAGACATAGTGCGTCGTCCCCTTCAGCCCTTCTCCAGTCCCTCCGTTCTCCCCTCAATCTCAATCAAAGAATCAAACCCTTTTAGATATGAAGTCGTTTACTTTTAGATCTTCCTTCTTCTCGAGTACGATACCGAATCCTCACGGAAGGAGTCTAACTCGAGGTTGCCTAACCGTCCTTCGGTAGTTTGGCGGGAGAACTTGAAAACTGAAGAGTATTGTGTGTTTGTGTGTGTGCAAATCTTGAGTCTTTTCCTCTTTGTATGTTCTTAATCTTGTACGAATTTATGCAGATTTTTTAGTTTATACCCCATTTCATAATTTTTCTCATGTTTGTGATTTTTTCTGCAAATTGATGTGATTTTGTGAATGACTGTTGGGTTTCAGGTGTTGAAAGAAGGAAGATCTATTTTTTGGACTGCTGGTCACTATGCTCAGACCGAAACCCCTGTCCAACAGTTGGTGTAGTGGATTAACTTGAGTTGGTGAACTGTAATTTTTTTTTTCTTATTAAATGGGAGGGAACCCCTTAAGTTTATGGTCTTTAACCTAAATATGTTTCTAAAATATCTACAGGTTTTGGATGTGCTGTGTTTCCAGAAGTAGCCTTTTACTTGCTAATTTTCTGCACCAACTTCTTCACCTCTGTAAACACAAATATTATTGTGCTGTAAGCCTTCTTGTTCTGTTTATTGTTTTTTTTTTGAAAGCGTAGTTACAATATGAAATCTGTTAGTTTAAGGAATATTGTTTTGTTTATTGTTTAAAGTTTTCTGTAACACAAAACTTAATGCCAACTGTTTTGATTTGTTACTTTGCTTTGATTCTCAAAATCTTTTTTCTTAAAATAATTCCTGGCAGGTTTCTTAAAATATATTGGTGTGTGCATTTTTGGTAGATTGTATCTTGAATTTATTTCAAATATTTGTTAAATCTACTTCTTTATCTTCTTGTGACTAATATTTGATTCTTTTCTTATTTTTTACTTCTTTTATTCAAAGTATTAGAAAATTACTTCCACAATAACTATTGATGGTTAAGACTTGAGAGGTTCTTGGTTATTATTTTTGTTCTTTTTTACTTCTTAATATGAAATTCACTTTTTTTCTAGCTAATGTTCTCTTCTTCTTGCATGGAGCTATTTCTGATTCTCAGTATTCCCCTTCAACTTCAATATGCAATAGTTTTTTTAGATTTCAAGAAGATCTATGTCCCTTGCTTCATTGTATTTTGTTTCAGCTATGAGAAAAGGTTGCCATATGGTCAGTCCATTTCCATGGCAATCTTAGTACTCTTACAAAATTCTTGGATAGTACTACATTTACTATTGGTTGTAATCATGATCTGTTTTGATAATCTACAAGACTACTATATTCCTCGTCATTTTCAGCTTGTTTGTAAAGATAAAGGATGTGGGATTTTGCAGCTTGTTTGAGTTGCGAATGCTTTGTCATGAATGTAGTTTTATTGAAGGTTGTTTAATTTTTTTATAAAGTTTAAGTCTTTAAAGTTTCATAATATATTTGTATTAAACAGTTAAAAAGTAAAAAAAATCATAGTATTGGTTTGGTCTTGGTTATGGTACGTCTTTGGTTGGTTCCGGACCAGACCAATGTATTGGTTCTCACAACTATTGGGTTGGTCCCGGTTCTAATTTTTTTGAGAACCGGACAATTGGTTTGGTTCCGGTTTTCTCTTTTTTTTCAAAAAAATGGACCAACCCGGATCAAGCTCACCCCTAGTTCAACTTGTATCAATGTATTTATTACCAACCCGCTTAGAGTTTACACATTGCACCTTCACCACCCTACTGCACTTATGATTGACCATAAATGTCCTAATTCTAAAGGTATTCTTTTCCCCACCTAGCTGTGAACCATAAATATACCAAGAACAACCCTCCTTACACTTGGCACTCACATTCACTCTATCATTCTTCACAAATCTGATTCTCTTCCCAATTTTGGCTACATAACTTTTGACAGCATTTTTAAATTCATTATGATCTGTAAATTCCATTCGCAACTCAAACTTAGGGTTTTTCATGTTTGTTACTGGGTTGAATCTCTTGAACTTAGGAGTAGGTTTCCTGCTCATCACTTGTCTAAGGTCTTCTTCCTTAAAATCTGAACCATCAAGGCTTTCAAATTGAAGAATTATCCTAATCTCCTTCTAGTTCTGGATTAACATCAAAGTCATCTAGGCCATCCAGAAAATCAAAGTCATCATTTGTTACATTTCCCTTTCCTTTGTCTTGTGCTACCTTTCCCTTTCCAGTTTCTTGTGTTACCTTTCTCTTTCATTTGTCTTGTGCTACCTTAGACTTTCCAGTTTCTTGTGTTTCTTGTGTTACCTTTTCATCCTTATCCTTATCCTTTCTCTCATTAAGGCTCCACTCTTTATCATCAACTTCCACATCAGTATCCCCATATGCACTATCACTATATACTGAGCTATTTTCATCCTCCCTATCTTCCTCCTCACAATCAAGATCTACAGCCTTAACACTCTCATTGTCTTTTCCAACATCCTGATAGTCTTCACTATGCTTACAATATACATCAACTATCCTATTGTTAGGATCAATACCTTATGTCATATTTATTAGTGCCTTTTCAATTGATAGTAACATTAATCCTCTATCCATTTCATTACCATGTAAGAGATAATAGAAGCTGCAATAGTCATTATACCCTAATGTCTTGTAAAACTTATTAAGCACTGTCATTGACACTTTATCTATATCTATTCTTGTCACTGTTTCTACTTCACCACCTAAATAGACAGTTTTAAGATGATAAACAAACTCACCCTCATGATGAATTCTAGCAGCAAACTAGTCTTCACCTGGATTTTGCAAAGCACATAAACAAAGGAGGGAAATAGGAAAAAAATACATTAAATTACAATGTCCCAACACTTTACCTTCCAACATTGTATAAGGTCAAAAGAGGCATAATGGGGGGACCATTTTCACATAAACCCAACACATTGTCCCCATTATCCGACAATGGGGGGCCATTTTCACTTTAACCAAAGTTGCAACAATATTAAAACAAATGATATGCTTTCTTTTCATACAAATAACACAAATTAATATGTAAACAACAATTTAACTGACATACATATACTTTATTCATATACAAATAAACCCAAATCAATCATGCATATTCTTTATTCATGGAGTTGGTCAAACGACAAACACACACACACACAAAGAATAACACAAATTAATCTGTAAACAACAATTTAACTGCCATGCATATACTTTATACTTTTATTCATATGCAAATAAGGCCAAATCAGTCATGCTTATTCTTTATTCATGCAGTTGGTCAAACGACAAAACACACACACACACACAGAATAAATGAAATTTAAAAACTTATAATAAAATGCATGAGGATCTTCGTCTTCTACGATTCTCTGAGATTGCAATAGACCCTCAATAGGTCTCGCAATTGCTGTCTTGAATCACCTTCAACACTCGGCCTATCAAACCCTAACCCCAATTCACGTTTAACGAATAAACCCTATCCCTATTTTAGGTTTTCTTCCCACAATCCTTCATAATCATTCTCACGAATAAACTCTAACCTAAAGACTAATTTTCCACCCTTTTTTTTCTTATCTGAGAAAGAAAACCATCAACCTTAGTTGGGTTTTGTTACCTGAGATGCAATGACTTTAGTTAAGCTAGATGAGAAAATACGACAATACCCCACACGTGGTCTTCCACGTGCGATTTAACGGCTTCATTCAAACAGAAACAGATGGGAGGGGGTTAAATAGGATAAATGACAACCTTGAATGTTAAAATGAGACAAACCTTAGTTTAGGTGGTAAACTGGGATTTAGTGGATACTTTGGGGGGGGAGGTAAAAAGTAATTTGGCCTTAAAAATGTCAAAATATAAATAGCACCCTAAAGTTTCAACTGAATTCCATAGTGCACCCCCAATCTACATTTTTTTCCTATAATGTCATCTAACGTTACATATTTTCCATGTTTGCCTCCTTACCATGACGAGCGTTAGAAAATTAAAGAAAAGTTAACATGTGCATCACATAATCGGGGTATTTTAGTAATTTGAATCGGGGGTAGAAAGTGGAATTTGGTAGAATGGGGGAGATTAGTTGTAAATATTTAGAATGAGGGGTGTTTTGTTGTATTAAAAATGAGAGGGTAGTTAAGTAATTAGAAGTTTAGAATGGGGCAATTGGGGAAATAAAAAACAAAGTAAAAAAAAGAAATGAAAAACCCTTATCTTTAATTGTTCTCTCTGCAGCTCTTTTGAAGTCCCAAATTCTATTTGATTACTCCAAATCCAAAGATATCAAACACGTTGAAATCTTTCTCTTACTGTAAGAACAACAAAGTATCTAGTCTGCTCCTCATGATCATTTGATACTAAATCAATTATTAAAAATAAATATAAAAATTCATTTGATACTCATAAGTTACTCAAATAAAAAGTTCTTACAACAATTTAGCACAAATCTCAATAATTTTACATACCCTACGATCTTTATATCCAACAACATTACATACCCCATCATTTTTATCTCCAATAACTTCAAATTTTGGAAACAATTCGCTTGGTACAAATGACTCAAACCAAGTCTTTATTTATAAATAAAAATGTGTACTTATTTAAAAAAATGAAAGTGGAAAAAATGGATTATGCATAACCAATGAACTCAACGACTGTTAACCTGAGTATAAGAAGTTTGAATCGTTTAAGCTAGAGATCTCAATTTCAAAATATTTGACCTCTTTTATACACATAAAATTCTTTGTTAGCATCCAACAAGATTTCATAAATTAATTTTTAATTCTCGAATCTAAGCATATTGAGAAACAAAAACAAATACATGTATAAAAAACAATGCATTATGCACGAGAAAATATTTCATGGTTTCGAAACACTACGTGGACACCTATGTTATGCACCATCCCCAATGGAAGCATAGTGTAGTGTTAAAGTGGTTTAAAACGCTTACATGATGAACTACGATTAATAGTTGGATACTATAGCGTCAAAGTGGTAAAAGGTGAGATTTCGCTTTTTAAACCACTAGTTATAGAGCTGTGTTTCGCACGGGGGTTTTTTTTTTTTTTTTTTGTAATAATACTACTATAATCTTTAAATGTGACATACACTTCTTCTTTTGATACTAGTAGTAGTAGTATTGATCACACTATTTTGGTGGTGACCTTGTCATGTTGTCCACGTCTGAATCAGGGATGATGTGGGTTCCATGATTTTATCCTCCGTTGGCTTCCTTGCTAACTGCACAAGGCAAAAAACAAACACCGTTAAGGAGTCGGGGTGGCCCGACTAGAACCCTTCGGGCGTAAGAGTAAGAAATCCGGTAAAAAGACAGGTAATAAATGTGCCTTGAAAATAAGTGGTTTGATAAGGGGTTGTGATAAGGGAGTTTTGATATCTCAGAAATAACTTACATTTACAATTAATGAATGTCTTCTATTTATACCTAATCTTCCTGATGACGTGGCGGCTGCTCATTGGGGAACATGTTGCGGTGGACATTAAATGCACTAATGGCCTCTGTTAGAAATAAGTGGGCTGAGCGTTTGTCAGGGAGTTGGTGGTTGTGTGTAGCGGTTTCACTGGGCCTAGGGAAGCTTCTTTGTCAGGTCGGGTGATGATTGATCTAACGCCGAGGCCGAGCGGTTTTGTGATGAGGCGCTATTACCGCCGAGGCCGAGGGTGCTGGAGATCACTTTAGTGGGCGAGGCCGAGGGTGATGGAAGCCATTCTAATGTTCATGGCCGAGGGCATTGGAAGTCGTGGGTTGTCCGTTACTTAACTCCAGCAAATTCGCGTTATCTTGGGGATGTATGTTTCTATGGCTTTGCTACTAGCGTTTTCTAAGTGGGGCCCGTTATTGTGCCGAGGATCATTTCCTCGGCTTAATCCTTTCAAGTATAATTTTTAAAATTTAAGCATTATGATTTAAATGTTGGAATATAAAGCCAACATCATTTTTAACAAATGTGGAATATATATATATATATATATATATATATATATATATATATATATATATATATATATATATATATATATATATATATATATATTCTGTTGGTAATAATAGTGGAATTCTTCTAACCAATTAATGGATACATCTATTCTATTAATAATAATAATATTAAAAGTCTTTTATTTTAAAACTTTTGAAACCAACATCATTTTTAAATGAATGTGTGATACAAGATTTCCACTATTATTAACAATAGAATAGATTAATAATAAATGATTAATATCTCAATATCATATTAACTATTATTAATTATTATTTTTAGCTAATACTAGAAAATGAAAAGTTTTAAATCAGGTGATGTGGAGGCTTGAGGATATTCAACAATATCAAAAATTAAATGAAGTGACACAACCATAATGCTCCTCACCAATTATTTATATATATATATATATATATATATATATATAAACTATAGTACGTCCTAATTGATTGTGGCCCACCATGTAACACGTAATGCTCATATAGACTATTAAATTCGCACTCTTTATATCAGTTTAACATATATTATGTCGCTATTAATTGTTATGCACCATATGACATATAATAAGTAGAGTAAGTCTCTTGTAAGAACACCTACAATGGAGGAGCATGGGGGAGCCAAGTGGGATTCTTTTATCCAACGAGGGAGCAAGGGGTAGCTTAGCATAAGTTTTTAACATTTTGGTAGCTTGTAAATGCTACGGGAGCAACAAGCACTTTTTTCCCAAAAAGTGTATTTTTTTTCTTGTTTTTGGTCATTTTTTATATAAAAAATATTTTTCAATTATTTTTATCTTTTTAAAATATACACATTTTTATCTATAAATAGAGGGTTGGTTTGTTTCATTTGGATATCAAATTAAATTTTCTACATTTTTATCTAAATAATTGAGATAAGAATAGTGAAATATAAAGTTATTGGGGTTTGTGTCACCGCTGATAAGGTGTTTTTTTATTAGATAGCTTAGAGTAGGTTAAAGATGTTTTTTATTTATTTGTAATGATTTGGGTAGCTTGGGGAGCAACATTTGCTCCCCCATTGTATATTTGTACATGCTCTAAGACAATATTACTGATCTTAATTCGTAAGATGAAGCTCACTCTTTTATATCTCAACCCTTTAACACACGATGAATTAGAAAAAAAATATTTTATAAAAAATATCTATAAAACTCCCTTAAGTAATTTTTTTAAAAAAACAAGTAATGCTCATATACCATTAAATATTTCTCCACATAAACCCACCTTATCATGTTGGTTGGCTGGCCGTGTAAGGGACTACTTTGACTGATAGATGGCACTTGGAGTTACTTGTGAGTTGTAATCTAGGTGTTCATTTTTGTTTACAAACGCACTATATTAATTACACGTAAAATTGGATTATTAATGATTAAGGTGCAAAGTGATAAAATTTGAATTTGACTTCAATGAGGGTCAACGTCTATATATAGTGCCATTTTCTCTTTAAATGAAAGGGGGTGAAATTGATAAAATTATTTATTTTTATGGAAAAAATACCAAAAAAATTATATTAAAAAAATTTAATATCCAAAAAATCCAAAAAATAATTATTTTCTCTAAAAACTCTGAAAGTTAAACTCTTAATACCAAACTATTCAAAAATTAAATTTCTGCTAACATCGTTAGGATGAAAGCTTGAAATTTTATATTTCTTTTCAATAAATGTAATGGTGATAAATTGTATTATATATAATAATAGCTCATCTGTTTCTAAATAATTGTCTTCATTTCCTTATTTGTCTGTTTTAAAATAATTGTCCTCTTTAAAAACTTTTATTTAATTTTAGGATAACACTTTTACAACTTTACTCTTATTTTTTCTACCAATTATGGTCACATGTACAAGAATATTAAAGGAAACCACACATTACACTAATACTAATTATACAGTCAATTATTTTTTCTTAACGGTGTGTTGGGTCAAAAAGGGGTGATTATTTAGGAACGGAGAGAGTAATAATAATTATTATTATGATTATGATTATTCTATTTTATTTTAATAATAATAATAATAACAACAACTCTATCAATAAAAAGGTTTAAAAATTTAGTTGAAGTTTTACATTAAAAGATTAAAATTAGATTTTATGAATATAATAATTCTTTTTGTTCTTTTCGACATAATTCTTAAAGAGAGTTTTGGTATTATTTTTTCAATAATAATAAGAATAATAATAATATTGACATAAATTACTCCATTCGTTCATAAATTATTGTCCTACAAATTACGTATTTTATGAATTTAAAAAATACATGTTAAAATTTTAATTTAGGAACTAAGGGATTTTAAAATAATAATAATAATAATAATAATAATAATAATAATAATAATAATAATAATAATTATTATTATTATTATTATTATTATTATTATTATTATTATATACTATACAATCTTATCACAATTATCATCATTGAGAAGAAAAATATTTCATCCAAAATAAAAACTTACAATCAAATGCATGAGGATCTTCGTCTTCTACGATTCTCTGAGATTGCAATGGACTCTCAATAGGTCACGCCATTGCTGCTTTCAATCACTTTTAACACTCGGTATATCAAACCCTTACCCCAATTCACGTTTAATGAATAAACCCTAACCCTATTTTATTTTTTCTTCTCACAATCCTTCACAATCGTTCTCACGAATAAACCCTAACATAAAGACTAATTTTCCCCTTTCTTTCTTACCTGAGAAAGAAAACAATCAACCTTAGTTGGGTTTCGTTGCCTGAGATGCAATGACTTTAGTTAATCCAGATGAGAAAATACGACAATGCCCCGCATGTGGTCTTCCACATGCGATTTAACGGCTTCATTCAAACGAAAACAGACGAGAGGGGGTTAAATGAGACAAATGACAACCTTGAATGTTAAAATGGGACAAACCTTAGTTTATGTGGTAAACTGGGATTTAGTAGATACTTTGGGGGGGGGGGTAAAAAGTAATTTGGCCTTAAAAATGTCAAAATATAAATAGCACCCCAAAGTTTCAACTGAATTCCATAGTGCACCTCCAATCTACATTTTTTCCTATAATGTCATCTAATGTTACATATTTTCCATGTTTGCCTCCTTACCATGACGAGCGTTAGAAAATTAAAGAAAAGTTAACATGTGCATCACGTAATCGGGGTATTTTAGTAATTTGAATTCGGGGTAGAAAGTGGAATTTGGTAGAATGGGGGAGATTAGATGTAAATATTTAGAATGAGGGGTGTTTTGTTGTATTAAAAATGAGAGGGTAGTTAAGTAATTAGAAGTTTAGAATGGGGCAATTGGGGAAATAAAAAACAAAGTAAAAAAAAGAAATGAAAAACCCTTATCTTTAATTATGATTACTCCAAATCCAAAGATATCAAACACGTTGAAATCTTTCTCTTACTGTAAGAACAACAAAGTATCTAGTCTGCTCCTCATGATCATTTGATACTCAATCAATTATTAAAAATAAATATAAAAATTCATTTGATACTCATAAGTTACTCAAACAAAAAATTCTTACAACAATTTAGCACAAATCCCAATAATTTTATATACCCTACGATCTTTATATCCAACAACCTTACATACCCCATCATTTTTATCTCCAATAACTTCAAATTTTGAAAAAAATTCGCTTGATACAAATGACTCAAACCAAGTCTTTATTTATAAATAAAAATGTATACTTTTTAAAAAAAAAACTGAAAGTGGAAAAAATGGATTATGCATAACCAATGAACTCAACGACCGTTAACATGAGTATAAGAAGTTTGAATCGTTTAAGCTAGAGATCTCAATTTCAAAATATTTGACCTCTTTTATACACATAAAATTCGTTGTTAGCATCCAACAAGATTTCATAAATTAATTTTTAATTCTCAAATCTAAGCATATTGAGAAACAAAAACAAATACATGTAATAAAAAAATGCATTATGCACGGGAAAATATTTTATGGTGTCGAAACACTACGTGGATGCCTATGGTATGCACCATCCCCAATGGAAGCATAGTGTAGTGTCAAAGTGGTTTAAAATGCTTACATGATGAACTACGATTAATAGTTGGATACTATAGTGTCAAAGTGGTAAAAGGTGAGATTTTACTTTTTAAACCACTAGTTATAAAGATGTGTTTCACACGGCTTTTTTTTTTTTTTTTGTAATAATATTACTATAATTTTTAAATGTGACATACATTTCTTCTTTGGATAATAATAGTAGTAGTATAATTTTTAAAATTTAAGCATTATGATTTAAATGTTGGAATATAAAGCCAACATCATTTTTAACAAATGTGGAATATATATATATATATATATATATATTCTATTGGTAATAGTAGTGGAATTCTTCTAACCAATGCTGGATACATCCATTCTATTATTAATAATAATAATAATAGTAAAAGTATTTTATTTTAAAATTTTTGAAACCAACATCATTTTTAAATGAATGTGTGATACAAGATTTCCACTATTATTAACAATAGAAGAGATTAATAGTAAATGATTAATATCTCAATATCATATTAACTATTATTAATTATTATTTTTAGTTAATACTAGAAAATGAAATTTTTTTAAATCAGGTGATGTGGAGGCTTGAGGATATTCAACAATATCAAAAATTGTGAGTGAAGTGCCACAACCATAATATTTCTCATCAACTTTATATATATATATATATATATATATATATATATATATATATATATATATATATATATATATATATATACTATATCGTAATTGATTGTGGCCCACCATGTAACACGTAATGCTCATATAGACTATTAAATTCTCACTCTTTATATCAGTTTAACATATATTATGTCGCTATTAATTGTTATGCACCATATGACATATAATAAGTAGAGTAAGTCTCTCTTGTAAGAGCACCTACAATGGAAGAGCATGGGGGAGCCAAGTGGGATTCTTTTATCCAACGAGGGAGCAAGGGGTAGCTTAGAATAAGTTTTTAACATTCTGGTAGCTTGTAATGCTACGGGAGCAACAAGCACTTTTTTCCCAAAAAGTGTATTTTTTTTCTTGTTTTTGGTCATTTTTTATATTAAAAAAAATATTTTTCAATTATTTTTATCTTTTTAAAATATACACATTTTTATCTATAAATAGAGAGTTGATTTGTTTCATTTGGATATCAAATTAAATTTTCTACATTTTTATCTAAATAATTGAGATAAGAATAGTGAAAATATAAAGTTATTGGGGTTTGTGTCACCGCTGTAAGGTGTTTTTTTGTTAGGTAGTTTAGAGTAGCTTAAAGATGTTATTTATTTATTTTTAATGATTTGGGTAGCTTGGGGAGCAACATTTGCTCGCTCATTGTATTAAGACAAATATCATGGATCTTAATTTGTAGATAGATCTCACTCTTGCTCCCCCATTGTACATGCTCTAAGACAATATTGCGGATCTTAATTCGTAAAATGGAGCTCACTCTTTTATAGCTCAACCCTCTAACACACGGTGGGATCAGAAAAAAAATATTTTATAAAAAATATCTATAAAACCCCCTTAATTTTTTTTTTAAAAAAACAAGTAATGCTCATATACCATTAAATATTCTCCACATAAACCCCACCTTATCATGTTGGTTGGCTGGCCGTGTAAGGGACTACTTGGACTGATAGACAGCACTTGGAGTTACTTGTGATCTAGGTGTTCATTTTTGTTTACAAACGCACTATATTAATTACACGTAAAATCGGATTATTAATGATTAAGGTGCAAAGTGATAAAATTTGAATTTGACTTCAATGAGGGTCAACGTCTATATATAGTGCCATTTTCTCTTTAAATGAAAGGGGGTGAAATTGATAAAATTATTTATTTTTATGGTAAAAATATATTTTTGGAAAAAATACCAAAAAATTATATTAAAAAATTTTAATATCCAAAAAATCCAAAAAATAATTATTTTCTCTAAAAACTCTGAAAGTTAAACTCTTAATACCAAACTATTCAAAAATTAAATTTCTGCTAACATCGTTAGGATGAAAGCTTGAAATTTTATATTTCTTTTCAATAAATGTAATGGTGATAAATTGTATTATATATAATAATAGCTCATCTGTTTCTAAATAATTGTCTTCATTTCCTTATTTGTTCGTTTTAAAATAATTGTCCTCTTTAAAAACTTTTATTTAATTTTAGGATAACACTTTTACAACTTTACTCTTATTTTTTCTACCAATTATGGTCACATGTACAAAAATATTAAAGGAAACCACACATTACACTAATACTAATTATACAGTCAATTATTTTTTCTTAACGGTGTGTCGGGTCAAAAAGGGGTGATTATTTAGGAACGGAGAGAGTAATAATAATTATTATTATGATTATGATTATTCTATTTTATTTTAATAATAATAATAATAATAACAACAACAACTCTATCAATAAAAAGGTTTAAAATTTTAGTTGAAGTTTTACATTAAAAGATTAAAATTAGATTTTATGAATATAATAATTCTTTTTGTTCTTTTCGACATAATTCTTAAAGAGAGTTTTGGTATTATTTTTTCAATAATAATAATAATAATATTGACATAAATTACTCCATTCATTCATAAATTATTGTCCTACAAATTACGTATTTTATGAATTTAAAAAATACATGTTAAATTTTTAATTTAGGAACGAAGGGATTTTAAAATAATAATAATAATAATAATAATAATAATAATAATAATTATTATTATTATTATTATTATTATTATTATTATTATTATATATTATACAATCTTATCACCATTATCATCATTGAGAAGAAAAATATTTCATCCAAAATAAAAACTTACAATCAAATGCATGAGGATCTTCATCTTCTACGATTCTCTGAGATTGCAATGGACTCTCAATAGGTCTCGCCATTGCTGCCTTCAATCACTTTTAACACTCGGTATATCAAACCCTTACCCCAATTCACGTTTAATGAATAAACCCTAACCCTATTTTATTTTTTCTTCTCACAACCCTTCACAATCGTTCTCACAAATAAACCCTAACCTAAAGACTGATTTTCCCCTTTCTTTCTTACCTGAGAAAGAAAACAATCAACCTTAGTTGGGTTTCGTTGCCTGAGATGCAATGACTTTAGTTAATCCAGATGAGAAAATACGACAATGCCCCGCATGTGGTCTTCCACGTGCGATTTAACGGTTTCATTCAAACGAAAACAGATGAGAGGGGGTTAAATGGGACAAATGACAACCTTGAATGTTAAAATGTGACAAACCTTAGTTTATGTGGTAAACTGGGATTTAGTAGATACTTTGGGGGGGGGGGTAAAAAGTAATTTGGCCTTAAAAAATGTCAAAATATAAATAGCACCCCAAAGTTTCAACTAAATTCCATAGTGCACCTCCAATCTACATTTTTTCCTATAATGTCATCTAATGTTACATATTTTCCATGTTTGCCTCCTTACCATGACGAGCGTTAGAAAATTAAAGAAAAGTTAACATGTGCATCACGTAATCGGGGTATTTTAGTAATTTGAATTCGGGGTAGAAAGTGGAATTTGGTAGAATGGGGGAGATTAGATGTAAATATTTAGAATGAGGGGTATTTTGTTGTATTAAAAATGAGAGGGTAGTTAAGTAATTAGAAGTTTAGAATGGGGCAATTGGGGAAATAAAAAACAAAGTAAAAAAAAAGAAATGAAAAACCCTTATCTTTAATTATTTTCTCTGCAGCTCCTTTGAACTCCCAAGTTATATTTTATTACTCCAAATCCAAAGATATCAAACACGTTGAAATCTTTCTCTTACTGTAAGAACAACAAAGTATCTAGTCTGCTCCTCATGATCATTTGATACTCAATCAATTATTAAAAATAAATATAAAAATTCATATGATACTCATAAGTTACTCAAACAAAAAATTCTTACAAGAATTTAGCACAAATCCCAATAATTTTACATACCCTACGATCTTTATATCCAACAACCTTACATACCCCATCATTTTTATCTCCAATAACTTCAAATTTTGGAGAAAATTCACTTGGTACAAATGACTAAAACCAAGTCTTTATTTATAAATAAAAATGTGTACTTTTTTTTTAAAAAATGAAAGTAGAAAAAATGGATTTTGCATAACCAATCAACTCAACGACTGTTAACCTGAGTTTAAGAAGTTTGAATCGTTTAGGCTAGAGATCTCAATTTCAAAATATTTAACCTCTTTTATACACATAAAATTCGTTGTTAGCATCCAACAAGATTTCATAAATTAATTTTTAATTCTCGAATCTAAGCATATTGAGAAACAAAAACAAATACATGTATAAAAAACAATGCATTATGCACGAGAAAATATTCCATGGTGTCGAAACACTACGTGGACGCCTATGTTATGCACCATCCCCAATGGAAGCATAGTGTAGTGTCAAAGTGGTTTAAAACGCTTACATGATGAACTACGATTAATAGTTGGATAGTATAGCGTCAAAGTGGTAAAAGGTGAGATTTCACTTTTTAGACCACTGGTTATAAAGTTGTGCTCCACACGGGGTTTTTTTTTTTTGTAATAATACTACTATAATTTTTAAGTATGACATACATTTCTTTTTTTGATAATAGTAGAAGTAGTATAATTTTTAAAATTTAAGCATTATGATTTAAATGTTGGAATATAAAGCCAACATCATTTTTAACAAATATGAAATATATATATATATATTCTATTGGTAATAATAGTGGAATTCTTCTAACCAATGCTGGATACATCTATTCTATTATTAATAATAATAATAGTAGTAAAAGTATTTTATTTTAAAACTTTTGAAAAATACATCTATTATATTAATAATAATATTAAAAGTCTTTTATTTTAAAACTTTTGAAACCAACATCATTTTTAAATGAATGTGTGATACAAGATTTCCACTGTTATTAACAATAGAAGAGATTGATAGTAAATGATTAATATCTCAATATCATATATATTAACTATTATTAATTATTATTTTTAGCTAATACTAGAAAATGAAAAGTTTTAAATCAGGTGATGTGAAGGCTTGAGGATACTCAACAATATCAAAAATTGAGTGAAATGACACAATCATATAAACACTATAGTATGTCGTAATTGATTGTGGCCCACCATGTAACACGTAATGCTCATATACACTATTAAATTCTCACTCTTTATATCAGTTTAACATATATCATGTCGCTATTAATTGTTATGCACCATATGACATATAATAAGTAAAATAAGTCTCTTGTAAGAGCACCTACAATGGAGGAGCATGGGGGAGCCAAGTGGGATTCTTTTATCCAACGAGGGGAGAAGGGGTAGCTTAGAATAAGTTTTTAACATTTTGGTAGCTTGTAATGCTACGGGAGCAACAAGCACTTTTTTCCCAAAAAGTGTATTTTTTTTCTTGTTTTTGGTCATTTTTTATATAAACAAAATTATTTTTCAATTATTTTTTATCTTTTTAAAATGTACATATTTTTATCTATAAATACAGGGTTGGTTTGTTTCATTTGGATATCAAATTAAATTTTCTACATTTTTATTTAAATAATTGAGATACGAATAGTGAAAATGTAAAGTTATTGATGTTTGTGCCACTGCTGTAAGGTTTTTTTTTTGTTAGGTAGCTTAAAGATGTTTTTTATTTATTTTTAATGATTTGGGTAGCTTGGGGAGCAACATTTGCTCCCCCCATTGTGCATGCTCTAAGACAATATTGTGGATCTTAATTCGTAAGATGAAGCTCACTCTTTTATAGCTCAACCCTCTAACGCACGATGGGTCAGAAAAAAAATATATTTTATAAAAAATATCTATAAAACTCCCTTACGTAATTTTTTTTAAAAACAAGTAATGCTTAATATCACATAATACCATTAAATATTTCTCCACATAATACCCCACCTTATCATGTTGGTTGGCTGGCCGTGTAAGGGACTACTTGGACTAATAGATAGCACTTGGAGTTACTTGTGAGTTGTGATCTAGGTGTTCATTTTTGTTTACAAACGCACTATATTAATTACACGTAAAATCGGATTATTAATGATTAAGGTGCAAAGTGATAAAATTTGAATTTGACTTCAACGAGGGTCAACGTCTATATATAGTGCCATTTTCTCTTTAAATGAAAGGGGGGTGAAATCGATAAAATTATTTATTTTTATGGTAAAAATATATTTTTGGGAAAAGTACCAAAAAATTATATTAAAAAATTTAATATCCAAAAAATCCAAAAAATAATTATTTTCTCTAAAAAAAACTCTGAAAATTAAACTTTTAATACTAAACTATTCAAAAATTAATTTTCTGCTAACATCGTTAGGCTGAAAGCTTGAACTTTTATATTTCTTTTCAATAAATGTAATGGTGATAAATTGTATTATATATGAAAGGATTAAACCGAGGAAGTGATCATCGGCATGATAAGACCGAGTAAGTGATCCTCGGCACGGTAAAGGGCCCCACCTGGAAAACCTCTATCAGCAAGGTCATAACCATAAATTCCCGAGATAAAACGCAAAGTTTGATTATTCGCCGAGGAATAGACAAACTGACAACTTCCAACAGCTTAGGCCTCGGCTGGCCAGATTGACCTTCGATGCCCTCGGCCTCACCACCAAATCAGCCTCTAGTATCCTCAGCCTCGGCAGTAATAAACACTTCGTTACGAAACCGCTCGGCCTCGGCTTTTGATCAATCATCATCCGCCCTGACAAACTGCTTCCCCAGGCCCGAGAAAACCGCTGCACGCAAACACCAACTCTCTGACAAACGCACAGTTCACTTATTTCTGACAAAAACCCTCAACGCATTTAATGATTGCCGCTTTATGCCCCCCAGTCACGAGCCGCCACGTCAACATGAACTTCGGGTATAAATAGAAAGTGCACATTTAATGTGAAGGTAAGCAATTTCAGAGATATCACAACTCTTTTATCATAGCCACTTATCAAACACTTATCACAGCATATTTATTACCATCTTTACCACCTGAACCTTACTCTCACACCGGAGGGTTCTAGTCGGCCGCCCGACTCTTAACTGTGTTTGTTGTTTAATTTGTGCAAGTTAAGCAAGAAGGACGAACCGACCGCCACCTCATCCTTACTCACACGTGACGACAAGACAAGGTCACCACCAAAAAGCGTGATCGCTTTGGTTCCATTGCCGAAACGACTTTTCAATCAACGCCCACAGACGAGAAAGGATGGTGAAGGTCCAGAAAGCAAGCCTCTAAAAATGTCACCCCGCCGCATCCACCCCGCCTTAAAAAGAACTTGCCGAGCACAACGAGGAAGGGACGCAAGGGAGGACTCCGCGCCTCGGGTGTGCTCAAGGGACCAAAGAAGGCTCGCCTCGCCAAACGCCTCTAACAAAAACAGAGGCCGACGCCGACCCCGAGATGGTCGATTCACCGAGGTCGAGTCTTCCAGAGCCAACGAGGAAGAACCTCGCGCAAAACGAATAAACCCACGGTCCAGAAGAGGCCGACCAGAATACGCCGTATTGGGAGCACCAAAAGACCCACACAAAGATACAGGAGGCCGAGACCAAAATGCACGAGCTACGGCAAAGCCCGGCCCCTGTAACCCGAGCCCATAATCAACGTGCAAAGCACCCCGGCGCTCCAACTCTGGCCCGCAAAGGGTGGAAGGCTACGAAAGCCAAAAAGCAAAATTTACCACCAACGTCAAATCAAGACTTGGCAAGAGGATGGCCGGCGAGGGGGTCTACGAGAGCGCTCATTCTCGCCTAAGATTCCCCCCCGGTACGGACAATCGCCAAGCCCATAGCGAGGAAGGAGAGTCCCAGCCCTACGCCCAGTCTTCAACCAACAAAGCTTTCTCCAGATCCCGACATCCGTCTCGCCAGCTCGCAAAAGAAGCTCGCTGGGGTCCCCGATAAGAAACACTGCCGAGGAAGAGGTCGAGATACCTCATGCAGACAAAGCAGCCAATGGCATCCCCACCCAAGCCATAGGCTCGGCACAAGGTGACCGACCAATGACTGATGCCGAGATAAGGGCATGGATGGAGAAACTAGAAGCTCTACAGAGCTCAGAACCAATACGGCCAAGAAAATAGGAGGGCCGCTCATTAAACGTATAAGAGAGGTGGAGGTGCCCTCGAAAGTGAAGATTCCATACTTTGAAGACTACACCGGTAGCACAACGGCCCTGGACCATGTGTCGGGGTTCGAATTGAAAATGATCATAGTAACTGCACTCGACGACATATGGTGCTTGGTGTTCGCCGAACCCCGAAAAGCAGCCCAACAAGTGGTACAACGGGTTAGCACATGACTCTATCACCTGTTGGGATGACTTTAAAAGGGCCTTTTTGAAAAAATTCGCTTCGGCAGGTGCTCTCCCAAAAAGCGAGACAGACCTGTGCAGCGTGAAACAAGAGAGTGGAGAAACTGTGCTCTCATACATGACTCGCTTCAAAGAGGTCCCGACCAAATTCCGATATTCCCGACACCTCCGTAAGGATGTGCTTCTGAGCAGCCGATGCGAGGAACCGCCGAACGAACGTAGCTCCTCATGAGACCAAGGGACACGATTGGCGAAATGTTCCTGACAGCCCAAAGGGTGGCTCATTGACGAGCAACCCTCCACCACAACAAGCTCACGAGCGGTCACATCCCCTCCAGGCACGGCTAATACTGCCGACCGACGCCGCAAAGAAGGGAAAAGAACAGGGAAAGCTCGAAGATGACGCCCACCCAAGCAAAAAGGAGAGAGGAGGAAAAAAGCGCCAAATTCACCGGCGAGATTAGGGGGCCGAGACGAGACTTCGAGTTGGAAGACTTCACCCCCTCAACGCATCTAGGGAACACATCATGGACGTTTTCTTGACAGAGAACAAGATACGTCCCCCCTTCCCCATGAAGTCACCCCTCGACACACGAAACCCCAGAAAAAGATGCAACTTCCACAACGAGATCGGCCATGTCACTAAGAATGCATACTCAAAAGAGCAATACGTAGAGTGATAAACGAGGGAGATCAAGATTTGTGGCAAGAGAGGCCAATATTCGCGCCTCCGGGGCTCCGGGGCGACAACAATGCATACCGACAACCCTGGTAAATACCATTCGAGAAGAAGCCCAAAGTATCACGCAGCTTGAAGAATGCAATCAACCGCTTGAACAACTCGCGAAAGCATCATGGAAGGGATGGTCGAGCATGAAATGGTCTTTGGATACCGAGCCGGCGGTCAATGATTATGCTCAAAACCCGCTGACCCTCGCAAATTGGTATACACAAACCTAGTCAAACGGGTCTTGATAGATACGGAAGGGATGTGATGTACTACAAGTGCTTTCTCGGCACTAGGACTCGGCGATACCCACCTCACTCCAAGCCGAGTCCAACCGAGGGTTTCACAGCCACAAGGTCACAAAGAAAAGGAACCGTGGCCCTCAAAGTCGCCTCTGAGAGGGAGATACCACTAGAAGCGAGGAAGTCACTTTCCTAGTCCTCGATCTCCCTCCCCGCATAACGCCATCCTCTACAAGCACCTTCTCGTGCAAAATTTCGAATGGTCGCATCAATGGCCCATCACGGTCAAGTACATGACCTCGCTCGGTGGGGGTCCTCAAAAATGATGCTCGCACTACCCTGGAATACCTCATCAATGAGAAGAAAGAGGCAGAAAAGAGATTGAAAAGGCCGGAGGAGGCCGAGGGAAAAGAAGATGAACAAGTTGCCAAACGAGCCCGAGGGCTCGATGGGGAGAGCTCTACCCCGTAGCAATCAAAGCAAGCCAAGGAGGTTGGCCCCTGCCAGAAGAAGGAACATCGAGCCGAGATCGAGAAAATCGAGATCGACAAATTTCGATGTACGAGACCATCCAGCCTTACGCCTTATGGAAGATGTAGAGGAAGTTATCATAAACTTCAACTACCCCGACCAAAAAATCAAGGTGGGAATGGAAATAGCGGCGACGAGAGAAGAGCTATCATCGAAGTTCTTAAGAGACAACACGACGCCTTTGCATGGCAAGCCGAGGATATGGAAGGCATTGCCGAGGAAGTAGCGGTTCACCGATTAAGCATCGATCCAAAGATTTGTACCCATCCAAAGAAAAGCCGAGGTATTTCTCTCCTGAAAAACAAGATGCAATTAAGGAGGAAATAGCCAAACTGCTTCGAGCCGAGATCATAAGAGAAATCCACTACCCCACGTGGATCGCAAATGTTGTGATGGTCAAAAAGAACAATGGAAAGTGGAGGATGTGCGTTGACTTTACCAACCTGAATGAAGCATGCCCAAAAGACTGGTACCCACTGCCGAGGATAGATCGCTTGGTCGATTCTATCTCTGCTACAAAATTTTAAGCTTCGTGGACGCCTACTGTGGTACCACCAAATCGATGTGGAAAGAGGATCAAGGGAATACAGCCTTTCCGAGCGGCAGTGCACTCTATCGCTATAACATGATGCCGCTCGCCTAAAAATGCAGGGCCACTTACCAAATAATGGTAAACAAAGTTTTCGGGACCGCTAGGAGAAATGTGGAGGCCTACATAGACGATATGGTGATTAAGACGAAGGAAACGGGCCACATAGACGACCTCGAGAAACCTTTGCAAACCTCGAAAGAATAAAATGAAGCTCAATCCCGCTAAATGTGCCTTCTGCGAATGGGAAGTTTTGGGGTACATGGTAAACGAGCGTGGCATTGAGGCAAATCCCGAAAAAATAAAAGCATTAGCCGAGATGAAGGTCCCAATATGCATCAAACAAGTGCAACAGCTGAATGGAAGAATAGTGGCCCTGGGAAGATTCATCTCGAAATCAGCGAAAAAGCCTCCCCTTCTTCAAAATCTTAAAAGGAGCGAGAAAGTTCACATGGGACAGAGTGCGACCTCGCCTTGCCGAGCTCAAAAATACCTTACCCTTGCTCACCGCCCCACACCGGAGAAAGACTCTACGCCTATCTCTGGTCACGACACGCCCATAGCATCGGTGCCGCGAGAGGAAGGAGGACTTCAGAAACCCATTTACTATGTGTCCCATGCACTGACTGAGGTAGAGACGAGGTACATGCAGATTGAGAAAGTGATTCTCGCGTTAATGATAACGGCGAGAAAACTAAAGCCGTATTTCAAAGCCCATGAAATCGGGGTATATACCGACTTACCTCTGCGAAGAATACTGCACAGGCCTGACGTTGCTGGAAGAATGATGAAGTGGGCCATCGAGCTGACGGAATATGCAATTGTTTATCTTTCAAGGAAAACCATTAGAGCTCAAATCTTGGCTGATTTCATTGCCGAAACCTCTTTCACCTCTAGAAGGAAAGAGCGATGCATCGATCAAGGACCTCCACCCGAACAAGTGCCTGTGCAAGAGTGGCCTCGCAAAACGCGACCATCTCAGCCCTGGACATTGTTCGTGGACGGATCGTCTAGCAAAAATGGCAACGGAGCAGGCATCCTCCTCGTAACACCAGACGGAACGAGATCAAGAAAGCCCTTAAACCGAATTTCCCCAAACAACGCTGCCGAGTACGAAGCATTGATAGGTGCCGAACTAGCCGAGATAGAGCTACTCAAATCTTAATCTTCGCCGACTCCCATCGTGAAGCGTATTTTCGGGGAGTATGGGGTAAACCACCCAACCCCGACAAATACCGAGAGCTAGCCGTGGTGTCCTCGCCCAATTCGAATACTGGGAATTGGAACAAATAGGAAGGGCTGAAAACACAAAGGCAGACCACCTCTCCAAAATGGCCACCAGTGAGCTCGGCGAGCTCCCCCCAGAAATATGGATTGAAATCCTTGATACCCCGTCCATTGATAAAGAAAAGATAATGATGCTGGAACAGGCGACGGAGTGTTGGATCGATGACATCAAAAAGTACATCGACTGTGGACATTACCCAAATGACAAAGAGCAAGGATGGGCAATGGCAAGAAGGTCGGCCGATACACTTTAATTGGGGACGCATTATACAAAGCGATCTTTCACTAAGCCTCTCCTAAGGTGTGTCCGACCGTAAATCACACAAGGATTACTAGTCGAGGTACACGGAGGGGTATGTGGAAGCCATCCAGGGGCTCGAACTTTGGCCGACAGAATCATTTTTCATGGGTACTACTGGCCGACGTTGAGAAAGGATGCCGAGGCATATGCCCGAAAATGCGACAAATGTCAAAGGTTCGCTAACATTCCAAGATTGCCCTCGGCACCTCAAACCCCGGTAATCGCAGCATGGCCTTTCGAAATGTGGGGACTTGACCTAATCGGGCCATTCCCTCTCGCCAAAGGCAAGAACAAGTTTGTGATAGTTACGGTGGACTACTTCACAAAATGGATCGAGAGCCGCACCCCTAGCAAGCATCACCGAACAAAGGGCCATCGACTTCATTCGAGACAATGTCCTCTCGCAGATATGGATTACCGAGGGCCATTGTGTCGACCACGGCACACGCTTTCAAACGATTCACGGCAAGTTGCGAGGAGAGAGGAATTCGCCATCGAAGTCTTCAGCACACCCCCAAGGAACGCCAAGCGAGGCCGGAAACAAACAAATACTTCATGCCTTGAAAAGAAGGTTAGATGACAAGAAAGGTGCTTGGCTCGAGGAGCTTCCGGCCGTCTTATGGGCAATCCGAACGTCTCGCCGAGGTTCAACCGAGGAAACACCCTTCTCCTTGACGTACGGAACCGAGGCCATGGCCCCAGTCGAAATGGCTCTTCCCACTGCAAGAGTCATCCATTTCAACGAAGAGGCGAACACAGAATCAAGGACTCTAGACCTTGATTACCTTGAAGAAAGAAGGCTCGAAGCCAGAATGAAGGCCATCAACTACAAAAAGCTAGCCAAAGCCCATCATGACAAAAGATCGAATCTCGCACGCTTCTCGGCGACTGGTATTGAGGAAAATCGAGGTGATCGGAAACAAGCCGAAGAAACAAGCTTTCTCCCAACCGGGAAGGACCGCATAAAATCACGACAAAGATTCGAAAGCAGAACCTACAGCTCGCGAAACCGATGGAACCCCACTAAAAACCCTCGGCATTCGCATTCACTTGAAAATGTATTATCAATGATCTGTTATCTCGTTATAAAAGAAAAAATGTCAGTGAAAAACTTCTCTTTAAACCATGTATTCAAGACCGCTTTGTCTTGCCATTTCATAAAACCTCCTCGCCTAGCCGAGGAGAGGCCAGGCTCTAATGCCTTCAAAAACCTCCTCGCCTAGCCGAGGAGAGGCCAGGCTCTAATGCCTTCAAAAACCTCCTCGCCTAGCCGAGGAGAGGCCAGGCTCTAATGCCTTCAAAAACCTCCTCGCCTAGCCGAGGAGAGGCCAGGCTCTAATGCCTTCAAAAACCTCCCGCCTAGCCGAGGAGAGGCTCTAATGCCTTCAAAACCTCGCCTAGCCGAGGAGAGGCCTCTAATGCCTTCAAAACCTGCATACCTCGAATATAATACTTGCATCAAACAGAAAAACAGCAAAAATAAAGAACGACAAAAAGATGACAGGAACAACAAACATGAATAAAATAAAAATGCTGAAAATACTTGCATTATACACCAAGAGTAGAATTACAGATTGCCATAAAAAACCATTGTCTTAAAAAGTTTCTAAAAAATGCCTATTCTAAGTCCCCTCCCTCTCACGGGCCTCCTCCTCGCGAGCTGCCACTTGCTCAGAAATATATTGGCTCTCGACGCCTCGTCTTCTGGCCCTCCAGCTCCGCCATCAGCTGGTCACCAACATAGTGCGCCTGTTGAGGGGAGGCCTGCCTCGGCACCGTGAAGCAACGGTAGCTATCCTTTATATATGCATTCTCCTGAGCCAACAGGGCGAAAAGGTTGTTCGCCTCAGCAGGAGGAGGCAGCCACTCGGGAGCTTGAATTGCAACGCATCGGCATCCCTTATCCGGCAAGATCGTCAAAAGGCACGAGCGAGGAAACATCTCAACATTCCGGACCAAAAGAGGCAAGGTTCGCCATCTTCACCACTTCCGGCATCGGCACACCAATTGCCACCGCTGCTCGAAAAGCCTGAACCCGGCTGGTCTCCATATAATTTAGAGACTCTATCCCATAGGCCAGCGAGTCCCGATACCTTCGCAAGACCTCCTCCTCACTGGGCTTTGCAGCTAGCTCGGCCCTTAGATGGTCATTCTCGTCGAGCGCACCTTTCAACTTGGCCTCCAGCTCGGCCACCCTCCGATCCTTCTCACCTTATCCTTTCAACTCGCCTCTCAAAGTCTTCTAAGGCGGAGATCTCATCGCTGACCGCAAGTCCCCTTCCAAGGACTTCACCTTTCTGAAGAAGAGACCTCCCCTTCGCCTTTGCAGCCTCGCCCGCCGATTCGCCTTTGGCCTTCGCATCGTAAGTCGCAAGACCGACGCCGAGCTGCAAAAACAAAAAATAGAATAAGTAAATAAGCCGAAGCTAAAAGCAAAATTGAAGAAGCAGGGTCCCTCGAG
Source organism: Codonopsis lanceolata (assembly GCA_013146195.2). Lineage (NCBI taxonomy): Eukaryota > Viridiplantae > Streptophyta > Magnoliopsida > Asterales > Campanulaceae > Codonopsis > Codonopsis lanceolata. Next base: position 108,901,323 of record CM028377.1, on the reverse strand, counting down.
ATCAACCTACCTCGCTCAAAGCCAACGCGCATGTGTCGTTCAATTGAAATTCTTTGGCCGGGAGCAACGTCACTACAGACTCGGCCGGCACAGTCTGACTCATCAGCCTTTGCCCGTAACCCGCGAACGATTCGGGAAAATTGTTGATAGTCCTGACCATATGGCCGATAACATAGTCATCGCCGCCTCGCTCGCCGGATTTGGGACGCCAAGGGCGGTGGAAGTTCGGCAGAGTCAAGGGAGCGGGGCCTGCCGAAGTTTTTGTCGCTTGGCCTTCGGGGCTTCCACGATCGGTTGCTTGCCCTCGCCTCGGGAGCGGGGCAGAGGAGGGGGCCACTTTAGGGTCCTCAAGCACGCCGACCGTGGGCAAGACTCCCACGTTTCAGCCGCCGAGGCCTTGAGCTCGGCCGCCCTTCGCCTCCTCCTGGCCGAACAAAGATCCCGCGACACAGCCATTTCTACAAAAAACAGGAAGGTCGCATCAGTACTCAAAAGAGACGAATTCAACAAAAACCGAAGGAAACATAAACAAAACAGGAATAAATGAAATTGACCTGGAGTCGAGCACTCAAGCCCATCTATACCCTCACACCTCGGACATACCGAGCCAAATACCCAATCCTCATGCAGGGTCCAGCCCTCTCGACTTGCATACTCAAAATTAGAGTACGCCCTCTGCACCTCCTCGACGCTGACAGCCGAGACCCAGAACCTTGATAGGAGGCCCTCATCCTCAACAATAGCCTTCCAGTTATATGACCGAACTTGCACCCCTTCATCGTTAAACAAGGGGGCCTTGATGGCGAGCTTCACGGCTTCGTCAGAGGCATTCAGATTCTTCGTCCTCGAAAGCCCGTGAGGTTTCCCTTCTGGAGCCTCGAAGTTCTACCCACGGCTCGACTCCACAATCAAAACCTTCTCGGACCACCTATGGTCCTTGTTTCCAAAACTTGCCAGGAGGGGGAATCCCCGAGGATGCCTAAGAGCCGTCAGCCGGTTCATAGAAATGCTGACCTTGTAATAATAACAGAAGAGGTTCAAGGTGGGCTCGAAACCCATCGCTCGAGTACAAACAGCGAAGCTCACCAAAGCTCGGGTCAGATTGGGCGAGAGATCCAGCGGAACTGAACTCGTCTGGGTCAAGAACTCACAGATAAAAGGGTCAAGAGGCAAACGCAAGACTAAGACTCGAAAAGGCCGGAATAAAACCAACATAGCTACGAAGGCCCCGCAACTCTGAGATCCCAAATCTTGAATCCGAACGAAAGAACCTCGTAACCATATGCTCGCGACCACGCCTCCACATCGGCCAGGCCTATCTTATTTTCAAAGGGCCTCAAAACGCGAGGCACCCTCTCACCCTCGTCTCCATCTCTGCCAGAAACAGAAGCCTCAGCTCCACTAGCCATTCTGTCGAGCTGCCGACGCCGTAAACTTTTTTCGATCTGTCGAAAGTGCAAGACTCTCTCCCTGGTAAAAAATTGAGTGATCAGACTTAACGCAATACGATCTCGGCTCGAAAACACTCTCATAGGGGCATCGGATGGATAGTCCGGGGCAGAAAAAACTTCATCGCCGAACTTCCAGTGTGGGCTAACCTTCACTCCATAACTCACAAGGAGAAACCTCGCTTGCCGAGGAGTAACCGCCGCCCACCTATCCACGCACTGCCTATACATAGGACCCCCGCGAGGAGACTTCCCAAAGACTGACTCAAGGAATGGGCCCTCATCATCCGAGTCTACTGAAGAAATCGAGCATGACCCAGAACTCTCCGAGCTCACAGGGCCCACGGTCGTCTCCTTATGAATCACTGTGTCTACCACAATCTCCTCGGCAAAACAAACCCTCACCTCAACACCTCTCCAAGCAGGGCCGTGAGGAACAGACTCAGCTTCGTCGTCACGTAGGTTACCGCCCTCAAAACCGCCGAGGTCTACATCCTCGGCATCAGAATTGGCCGAAACCTCGAGGGAATTCTCTAAAGGATCTGCTACGCCTCGAAGGGTACTGTGGCACGAGAAAGATCCTTGGCCACCGGAGACTCACTCGGAACGTTCTGGGCCGAAGCAGAAGCCTCGGCCACATTACTAGGGAGAGGAAGAGGAGGACTCCTAACCGACAAGGGTATTTGAATTACCCTGTTCCAGTAATCTATCAGTTCCATGGAGGAATTGCTAGAAGAAGACGAAGAAGAAAAAATGGGAAAAGGGATCCTACGAGACATGCCCTAAAAAACAAAGAAAAGGAAAGAAAAACCGTACCAAGTGAAGTCAAGCCGGGAAGACCGCTAGAGAAACCTACAGGAAAGTGGAAAACACGCCTGAAAAATGCCAAAGGAAGCCGGAAAAGTTAAAACCCAACGGAGATACAGACCCCCAACTTTGTAACAGGCCGGAAAAACACAAAAATGACCGTGGAAACCACCGAAAGAAGAGGAAAACGTGGAGAAAAAAGAAGGAAAACACTTACGGGCCTCAAACGGAGTAGGATGCAACGAGATGGAAACAGCCGGAAGGTCACCGGAAATCGCCTAAAACAGTGAGGAAGATCTGGTAAAGAGAGAATGAAAGCGGTAAAAAATGAAAAGAAAGAGAAGGAATCTCTTATACCCCCCTGCAACGACATTGTTTTAAAGTGGAGCCTCGTAATATTATCGGGTCGACCTGCGTGTTTTTTCTGAACCAAACACAAAACGCCACCGCATCACTAATTTCTCTGGATTCGGGAAGGAAAAAGGCGGCATTAATGGCATTTCGAAATTCGAAAAGCCGCCCAAAGCGAAAACCGAGAAGCCGCCAAAACCTGCATTTAATGACGTGACAGCCCGAAAAGACGAAACGTCCTTATGGGACGGACATACGAAAACATCCCATAAACTTCCCACAAATTCGTCAAAAAGCTCGGCATCAGCCTCGACTTAAAGTCCCACGTTCATCCTAGACAAAAAGCGCGACCCCAACCTCTTACCACCGAGCAACGAGAATACTTCTTGGCCTTCTCGACGTCGAGCGACCAAAAAGTAGGGGGCCACTGAAAGGATTAAACCGAGGGATTGACCCTCGGCACAGCGACCCTCGACATAATAATGGGCCCCACTTAGAAAGCCACTAGTAACAAAGTCAGAACCACTCGCCCCTAAGATAAACACTTCAGCCTCGGCACCATGACCTCAAGATGGCGGGTTCACTCTGGCCTAAAGACCCCTGGTACCTTCTGCCCCGTCACCAAATCGGTCTCTTGTATTCTCAGCCTCGGCAATAGTAAACCCTTTCGTCACAAAATCGCTTGGTCTCGGCTTCGAATCAATCATCATCCGCCCTGACAAACCGATTCCCTAGGCCCGAGAAAACCGCTGCACACAACCACCAACTCCCTGACAAACGCACAGTTCACTTATTTCTAACGAAGACCCTCAACGCATTTAATGATTGCCGCTTTATGCCCCCCCAGTCACCAGCCGCCACTTTAACATAAACATCAGGTATAAATAGAGAGTGCACATTTAATATGAAGGCAAGCAATTTTAGAGAGATCACAACTCTCTTATCACAGTCTCTTATCAAACACTTATCACGACATATTTATTACCATCTTTCCACCGGAAGCCTTACTCTCACACCGGAGGGTTCTAGTCGGGCCGCCCCGACACCTTAACGGTGTTTGTTGTTTAATTTGTGCAGGTTAAGCAAGAAGGACGAACCAACGACCGCCACCTCATCCTTACTCACGCGTGGACGACAAGACAAGATCACAACCAAAAAAGCGTGATCAATATCTATAAGATATTTCATATTTATTTACTATTCTAGGATCTTTCCCAATTATATCACCTTTTCTTTTCTTTTTTGCTCATTCGTTACATGTTCATTTGGTTTGTTTATTGATTATTCGATAATTGTAATCCATCAATTAGATCTTTGACCGAAAATCTAATATTTTTTTTAAAAAAGTTATCAAGTAAAAGCTACTCTTTGTATTTTAATCACCTCATCAATTCTTATTCTTTTATTTTAGGTAGATATTTTCTTAAGAATATGTTTTTCCAACAAATTCAAATTTAAAAATAAAAACTCATAATTAACTAATGAAGCTAAAAATCATACAAATATAAGCAACTGATGTGCCCGGCCTAAGCCGGGTCACGAGCGACCATCACGTGCCAGCCACAGGGTCAGACAACGTGGGACCTACCAGGCCTAGCGAGCAGAGGTAGCAAGATATCAAACAATGAGTAAAGTAACTCCAGCCCAAATCTGGCCGGACATAGGCCCTACCTGCCCGACCAGGGGCCATGCCCGGGGACCACACTCACAGTGGGCAAAGAATCAAACTCATTCCGCCCAAACCTGGTCGGGCACTGGCCTTGCCTGCCTGACCAGGGGCCACGTTCGGGGTCTAAACTTGTCTATAATCACGACGAGGACAGAAACTCTACATTGATAATTTAGGTGGATGTATTATGTAATTTATCCTTGAATAAATTCAGAAGTTCTTTCAAATGGTTTATCTTTCATTATTCGGCCTTTACTTCTCTATGAGCTTTTATACATTGATTAATATTTTGAAAAGCTAATCTCTCATGACATCCTAAATCTGTATTTGGAAGAAGGATCAAGTGTGCTGTTGTTCTGAACATATATTCGTGTACAACCACTTGAGACTTCCCCACTAAATCTAAGCCTTACAATTTCCACTGCTTAAACTCTTTAATCAGGCTTTTGATTTATCTTCAGTTCGCCAGCAGAGTTCATTACTCCGCTAAGAGCAAGTCTGCTATTCAGTACTACCAGCAGACATGCTTGCTGTGCCAATTGTTTATGTCTTTAAAACCTGTACTTTATGAATACAAAAAGAAAAGTTTTTAATAGGAACATAGACTATTCACCCCACTCTAGCTTATTTAAGCATCATTGTGGACCAACAATACCCTGGTCTATATGGTTTGTTTACGAGTATTATGTGATCAACACCATGCTACGTGGAGATTGTGGTATTTCTGGTTTATTAATTAAGTTTCTATTATTATGCGGTACATGTTCATGATAGTAATCATATTACTACGATGCCATGATTATTTATGACTGAGTATATTACCATGTCATATTATTATTTGTAGTAATTTGCTGAGTCATTATGACTCATTTCAGATTTTATTTCTTTTGTGCTGTTTGATTGTGGCTCACATATTAGTTGAGTATATCGTAGTTGTAGCTGTGAGCAGTTCAGTTAGTAGCTCGATTAGAGATCGAGTAGTCCGCTGGTAGCCATTGACTCTTCCGAATAGTAACTCACAGAGTCTTATTTCTATCTTATTTTTATTTACCGTTTTATTCATGTGAGAAACGACATTTGTAAAGTTATGTAAACTTTACCTTTGGGTTGTCGTTTAGGTAATTGTAGTTGCATTCATTTGGAGCCGACAAGTTATGTCGTGTCATGGTATTTATATTATACTCCCTTCATTTTCAAAATGTTCTCTGGGTTGATCCGACACACAGTTGAAGAGAAATTAATTGACTGTATTATAAATATTGGTGAAATATGTCGTTTTCTTTAATAGCCTTATGTATGTGGTCATATTTAAAGTAGGTAGACAAAATAAGGGTAAAGTGATAAAAATGTTTTTCTAAAAGAGAAAATTTTGAAAGAGGACAATTATTTAAGAACGGATGGAAAATGAAAGGTAGACGATAATTTGAAAACGAAGGGAGTAAGTCTATTTAGTTTCTTTCCCAAGCATGTGATAGCTAGTATTGTTTAGTTGTTGTGTTTCGGCATGTAGTGTTGCCGATGACTTGAGTATTACTTTCTAGTTGGTTTAGCAGGTGGTTTGTTGTGCGTGTGCAATGTTGCGCCACACGGTTCGAATTTTTAGGCCGAGAGATTTACCATCTCTTTGGTTGTGTTTGCTTAGAGCTTGATAGCTCGGGCTCCCTTTCTTATATTTTACTTTCGCAATTTGTTGTTATTATTGCCCTGGATCGTCGTTATGACTTTACTTTCTTGTTGGAGCTTATTTAGCTCGGTGGTTCGATGAGCATCATTGTGCTTAGCAGACGCCTGTCCATTGTTTAGTTGATTTAGCGGCACAACCTCCGGATTCCGTATTGGAATCCGAGCCGAGTCGTCACATTACGAGTTTGTTGTATATAAATTAAACAATTAGTTATAATGCAAAGATCAAGAAAAAGTAAAATTAAAAAATAAAGATATTCAATTCATGTTTTGATGCAATGGTTATACAACCCCATCTATCTTGCTTTCTCTATCGTTCCAAACAACGACTCTCATAAAATATAAACACATAAACCATGGGTGGATGAACTATCTAAGGTCATGCGACGGAAGCTAGGGTTAGGGGTGAGCAAAAAAAACCCGAAAACCTAAAGAAACAAAAACAAAAAACCCAAAACCGTGGAAATGGTTATGTTATGTTTTTTATTTTCTAGGAACCGATTGTTTCGGGTTCGGATCGATCTACCAATTTTCAAAGCCGACTTTACAACAGAACCGAGGTTAAATGGCATCGTTTTGATAATATATACTGATTTGTTTCAGATCAAGATTTAGATCTAGATATATCCATTTTCTGTTGTCTGAAGTCTCAACCCCTAACCCTAATGGCGAGTTGACGACTGCGAGTCTTCTTCTCTAGTCTGTACTTTGACGGTGATTGAACCGACGGTGATGGACATTCCTCTCTTTCTAGCAGCGGTAAGAGCTCCAATCACCCAAATCTCTCTTCTCATCTCCCTCTCCCTTGTCAACTTTGTTAACTAATTTCTTTTTCCTCTTTCCCCACTAATTTCATACCATCTCTCTCATACACATATTTTCTTTGTGGTGTTTGATCCAAAGGAAGCTTTTCCATGTTCTTCCTTTAGGAATGAGTTGAAGCTTTCTTTGTATTCAAGATCTCTTTCAACTTGGCTCTCACCGTCCATCTATCCAATGTCATTTCATCTTCTTCATTTACTTATTTTCAATTTTTTCCCAACTTCATCAACATAAAATTTTCCTTTTCTTAGTTACATTTTATGTGAAGCCTATGTTTAGTGTTTAGAAGAGCAAGGAAGAGGTTCTCATGCACGACCACATTGACATTTTTTTAGAAGTTTATCATCACTTGAATTGCTTAGATTCTTATTGTTTTTTTAACGAACCGATTTTGTTGTTAAAGTTCAAATTTAAGGTCTTCTACAATCAGGGTTTAAGTCCTACAAATGTGTATTAGTCGGTTTTTGCTTACTATCATACATGAACCATTTAAGCCCTTTGAGAATTTGGTGAAATCTGAATGGAATTTTTTAAAACAATGTGAGATACATATCTTTTATTGGTAATAAGAGTAGAAGTCTTTATTTTTATTTTTATGTTTTTACATCAATTCTTGGTCGTGTGATTCCTAAAAGTGTAAAATCTATAAGCATCATTTGTAAAAGCAAGTCGGGCCTCTCTCGAACGAGATGATATGTTATAATAAGCCTGTTTGTCACGGTGAACATGCACTTTCGCTGCTAGTCGATCTGCCATATGAAAAGTATTGGTATATGGATGTCATCGTTCCACAAAAGCACTAATTAATGGTTTATTCACTTCATCATAATGCACCCGGGTTATTTTTCGCAAGTTTTTCAGATGGGTAGTCGTCTTGAAATAACGAGCAGTCTCATCAGATGGAATCTCCCATTCCCATATTTTCGATGTATGGAAAATACATCGAAGAACCCCGCTCTCATTACCTAACCATACATCTGCAGTGACATGGTCGTCGTATATGATTATTAATGACCGAATCTCTGGTCCACCAGGATATGCCTCCTCCTTCTCATCCTCTTCCCCTTCCCCTTCACCCTTCCCATTACCCTTCCCCTTTCCCCTTCCCTTCCCTCTCCTCCTCCTCCTCCTCTTCCTCTTCAGATTGTTGTTTTTGTTGTTGATTATAAAACTGAAAATCGTCAAGGTGTACGCGGTATTTGTTTACTCGTAGCTCCTCGGCTCTTTTTGCTTGTTCTTCTTTTTCACGTTGTAATTTTTGTTCTTGTCTAAAGGCGGTTGTTGGTCTTTTCCTATTGGGGGCCGTTGGTTTTTTACTTCCAAAACCAAGTGCCTTTGTTGCCTTTCTTGCAAATATAAAGTAAATCACAACAAATTATCATAAATAGAAAGAATGAGAATGTTCGGGCACAACACCCGAACATTATTAAGAATGTTTGGGCACCACACCCGAACAAGGTTGACTTAGTTTGATTAATTACGGGTTCTTTGCAATTTATCTAATTTTATAAATAGAATATGATTCAAACCCTAAAATATGATACAATCATAAGTTATTTCAAACCCTTAAAACTCTAAAATATAAAACAAAATAATGAGAATTCAAACCTATGAAGCTTGAAATTTCTTTAATGGATTTGTTGTTGCTCTGTTCTTCAATGGATGGATAGTAAGGGGTTTGGGGCGTGTCTGTCATCAATGGATTTGTTGTTGCTCTTTCTTTGTTTGTTCGATGCCGTGAGTTTTGGAGAGAGGACGAAAGGTTCGGTGCCTCGTTTTGGAAATAGGGGAAAGGAATTTCTAATTTGATGTACACTAATTGTAATTTCTAATTTTATTAAATGCCCTAATTGTAATTTCTAATTTTGTTAAATACCCAAATTGTAATTTCTAATTTTAAAAGAAATATAAATTTAGTTTTTTAACAGATGAAATATACGACCTTGTCTAATTGAAACGTCTTATAATATGATATTGTACACTATAAACAGATGAAATACATCCGGTCGTCTAACTGAAATGTCTTGATCAAATATGATACTATACGAAAACCGAATAGATGAAATACATCCGACCGTCTAACTGAAGCGTCTTTATAACTCAAACGTCTTATAATTTGATATAAACCTGGAAATAACTGGTTGTCTCACTGAAACTTCTTATAATCTGATATAAACCTTAGAAATAATTGGTCATCTCACTGAAACGTCTTATAATCTGATATGAACCCTGGAATAACTAGTTATCTCACTCAAATCAAACGTCTTATAATCTGATACAAACCGTGGAAATAACTGGTCGTCTCACTCAAACGTCTTATAATCTGATATAAAGCCTGGAAATAACTGGTTGTCTCACTGAAACATCTTATAATATGATATAAACCCTAGAAATAATTGGTCGTCTCACTCAAACGTCTTATAATCTGATATAAACCCTGGAAATAACTGGTCGTCTCACTAAAACGTCTTATAATATGATATAAACCTTGGAAATAACTCGTTGTTTCACTCAAACGTCTTATAATCTCATATAAACCCTGGAAATAACTCGGCATCTCACTCAAACGTCTTATAATCTGATATAAACCCTGAAAATAACTGGTCATCTCACTCAAACATCTTATAATCTAATATATACCCTGGAAATAACTGGTCGTCTCACTCAAACGTTTTATAATCTGATATAAACCCTGGAAATAACTGGACGTCTCATTCAAGCGTCTTGTAATTTGATATAAACCCTGGAAATAACTGGTCGTCTCACTCAAACGTCTTATAATCTGATATAATTCGAAATAACCGGTCGTCTCACTAAAATATCTTATAATCTGATATAAACCCTAGAAATAACTTTTCGTCTCACTCAAACGTCTTATTATAATCTGATATAACCTTGGAAATAACTCGTTGTCTCACTCAAATGTCTTATAATATGATATAAACCCTAAACCCAAAAACCCAAAAACCTAAAAACTATTTGGGTGTAGTAAACAAACATTTTTAGGTATATTCGATCCAGATAACAGAACCTTTTTGCTTATGTTCGGTCCAGGTAACCGAACGTTTCTTGTTAAGTCAGCCTAGTAAAAAAAATTATCAATTTTTGAAAGTGTAGTAGACCTTGGACAGTTTTAGTAAACCTTGTATTTTGTAATGAAATCAATACAAACAATAATGTAAATATAAAATATTAAAATATAATACATCTAAACAACACAAACAACGGTCGTCTAATTATTGAAAAACTATATACAATGTTATCATAAGTTCACTGTCATACATAGAAATTTGAAATTGAACATAATACAAACTAAAACTAAACTTGTGATTGCCTATCACTCGTAGGAGTTGGATTAGGTTGTGATTGCCTATCACTCATAGGAGCTCGATCCGTACACGAAAGTCGGTTGTGTTCTACTTGTTGACATCTACAACATTTTTGTCTTCTACGATGCTCTCCAACTGAAGGGATTCTCTTTGTTCTACGATGACCATTTGGTACTCGGACTAAAGGTTGCAAAATAGTATTTTCTTTGACTGATTCTGGAATGTCCCAATCCTCTTCATTGACGACAGGGTAGATGTTTTCATAATACGCCAGTCTCCAACAGTTATCTATATAGAATGATGAGCACAATCGATGCACTAAAAAATTTCTCTTGTTTGCAACTGCACCTGCATGCTAGCATGGCAGGAGGTCCAACTGAAACTTACCGCAACTGCAAGCATTAGTAACAATGTCCACCATGTAATGCTTAGAACCGCTCCTCACCACATACTTGGATTGATCAACGGGTTCAATCACCGTATAATTATTGGCATTCTCAATAGCTTGGCTAATTTTTGTTTCCATTACATGGGTTAAATAGGTTGTACATGCTTGTGCTAACTCACGCCTATCACAAAACCATTTTTACAATGTTTTCCCAATACTTTGAAGCATGGGAATTATAGGAGTCTGTCGGGCATCCTTGAATATGGAGTTGAGAGGCTCTATATTGTTTGAAGTCATTAGATTGTAACAGTTTCCTTTGTAATGTGACCTGGCCCAAGTTTCAAAAATGGTTCCGCTAAAATATTTCCAACCGTTCTCATTAGTTTTTTTAAATTTGAGACATATGCTTCTTGAACTCTTCTTTCGTATATGCCTCTACCACCCTCATAAAAAGAGCAATGTCCCAGGCTTCTGTGTTGCGGTCTTTAAATTTCCCTTTATATGGTAGATACAATGTGCATGATGCACATTTTCAAAAACATTTTTGAGTGCAATAATAATGCTCCTATATCGGTCGGAAATGATCACAAGTCCTTCATTGTCACCTGTTATTGCTTTCAACTTCGTAAAAAACCAAGTCCATGCATCATCATTATCAGAATCAACAATAGCCCACGCAAGAGGATATATCTGCATATTTCCATCCTGACAAGTTGCAATAATCAATGCGTCTCTATATCTTGCAGTTAAAAATGTTCCATCCACCGTGATCATCAGACGCATTACAACGTGAAATCCGATAACGCAAGCCCCATACGCCAAAAAGAAGTACTTGAATCGATTTTCACTATCAAGCTCTAAAGAGTACACTGTTACTGGATTAGCCAATTGCAAATTATGGGCATATGCACCTAGCTTCCTGTAACTATCCTCCACTAAGCCCCTTAGGTGTGTTAAGGCAGGTTCTCAACACCTCCTCGCTTTTTGATAGTTTAGATGAACACCAAAATATCGGGTAATCTTACCAATGATGTCCTTCGGTCAAAACACTTATCAGTCCGCGCGCCAACTTCGACGAGATATGTACTCCAATAACTCTCGATATTGTTTGTCTGTGATCAGTCATGCACATGTCATGGGGGCAAGTATGTTCAATTGCATATTTTTTTAATCTGAAAATAATCACTTTCTGAGTACTTTGTCGCTCGCAAACGCCATTTGCAATTATCACCAGCACAAACTAATGTGTACACAGTTGGGTTCGATTTGGTTGATTTGAACTCGAACTTATTATTCAATGCAAGTAAGTACATAACATCTTGAAGCTCCCTCTTGTTATTGAATACTTGCATAACCTTCAAATCAATATCTTCTGGTAACACTCTCAATGTACTTCCAACTGAAGAATTCAACAAATGCTCTCTTGTGATGTAATTGTCTTCATGTCGGTTGCCTTGACGGAACCCATCGAATCTCTGTCTCGGGGGTGTAGAGTAATCATTCTGGTTATAGGATCCATTAATTGCATCCAATCCATCATTTGTGTTGTTTCCCACATTTTCTTCTGCTTCTTCTTGTCCATTATTTTGCTCTTCTTCATTGTTTTGTTCATACTCTATGTCACAACCAAATTGATTACTTTCTTCCCGGTTCCCTTTGTAATTTTCTTATTGAGTTATATAAATGTGAGTAATAGTGCCTTGGTGGTTAAGATTAAAGAGTCATACAACATCTTCATCAAAAGTAATTTGGACATGATGTTGTAGACTCTGCCCTGTTGGTGGAGGAGTAAGAAATCCTAACTCTGTATCATCAACTTGGCAAAGCTTTTTTTACTTTAGCATAAATCTCTTCAAATTAAGTTGAATTACTGATCGCACGTCCTCTTGGTTTATGTTTGTCACTGAATTTCCACGAAGATCCAATGTTCTCGTTGTTGTCAACAAAATGTCCAAAATACAAAACAATGATCCAAACAGTTGAACCCAAACCTGAAAAACAATTGAAAAGAAAATTTCATCAAAAATAGTTTTGGTTGAGTAAAAGGATTCACTTGGTTGAGTAAAAATTGACATGACAACAAAAGTGTCATAGGTCTATCAAAAGTGTCCAATGTCTATCAAAAGTCTATCAAAGGTGTCCAAGGTCTATCAAAGGTGTCCAAGGTCTATCAAAGGTGTCCAAGATCTATCAAAAGTGTCCAAGGTCTATTAAAAGTGTCCAAGGTCTATCAAAGGTGTCCAAAGACTATCAAAAGTGTCCAAAGACTATCAAAAGTGTCCAAGGTTTATCAAAGGTCCATCAAAGGTGTCCAAGGTTTATCAAAGGTGTCCAAAGTCTATCAAAAGTGTCCAAGGTCTATCAAAGGTCTATTAAAGGTGTCCAAGGTCTATCACATGTGTCCAAGGTCTATCAAAGGTGTCCAAGGTTTATCAAAAGAGTCCAAGGTCTATCAAAAGTGTCCAGGTCTATCAAAGGTCTATCACAGGTGTCCAAGGTCTATCAAAAGTGTCCAAGGTCTATCAAAGGTCTATCAAAGGTGTCCAAGGTCTATCACAGGTGTCCAAGGTCTATAAAAGGTGTCCAAGGTCTATCAAAAGTGTCCAAGGTTTATCAAAAATATCCAATGTCTATCAAAGGTGTCCAAGGTCTATCAAAAGTGTCCAAGGTCTATCAAAAATATCCAAGGTCTATCAAAAGTGTCCAAGGTTGATGAAATATAGTCAATGTTGCTTAAAAATATCCAAGGTCTATCAAACATACTAAAGGTCTATCAAAGGTGTCCAAGGTTTATCAAAAGTGTTCAAGGTCTATTAAAAGTATCTAAGGTCTATCAAAGGTGTCCAAGGTCTATCAAAGGTATCCAAGGTCTATCAAAAATATCCAAGGTCTATCAAAAGTGTCGAATGTTGAGGAAATATAGACAAGGTTGCGTAAAAAATATCTAAGGTCTATCAAAAATACTAAAGGTCTATCAAAGGTGTCCAAGGTCTATCAAAAGTGTCCAAGGTCTATCAAAAGTGTCCAAGGTTGATGAAATTTATTCAAGGTTGCTTAAAAATATCCAAGTTATATAAAAAATATCCAATGTCTATCAAAAGTGTCTAAGGTTGATCAAATATAGTCAAGGTTGCTTTAAAATATCAAAGGTCTGTCAAAAATATCCAAGGTCTATCAAAAGTGTCCAAGGTCTATCAAAAATATCCAAGGTATATCAAAAGTGTCCAAGGTATATCAAAAGTGTTCAAGGTCTATCAAAAGTGTCCAAGGTATATCAAAAGTGTTCAAGGTCTATCAAAAGTGTCCAATGTCTATTAAAATTGTCCAAGATCTATCAAAATTGTCCAAGGTGTATCAAAAGTGTCCAAGGTGTATCAAAAAGTGTCCAAGGTCTATCAAAAATATTCAAGGTCTATCAAAAGTGTCCAAGGTCTATCAAAAGTGTACAAGGTCTACCAAAAGTATCCAAGATCTATCAAAACTATCCAAGGTCTATCAAAAGTGTCCAAGGTTGATGAAATATAGTCAAGGTTGCTTAAAAATATCCGAGGTCTATCAAAAATATCCAAGGTTGATGAAAAATATTCAAGGTTGCTTAAAAATATCAAAGGTCTATCAAAAGTGTCTAAGGTTTGTTGCTTAAAAATATCCAATGTCTATCAAAAATACTAAATGTCTATCAAAGGTGTCCAAGGTTTATCAAAAGTGTTCAAGGTCTATTAAAACTATCTAAGGTCTATAAAAGGTGTCCAAGGTCTATTAAAGATGTCCAAGGTCTATCAAAAGTGTCCAAGGTCTATCAAAGGTGTCCAAGGTCTATCAAAAATATCAAAGGTCTATCAAAAGTGTCGAATATGGAGGAAATATAGTCAAGGTTGCATAAAAATATCTAAGGTCTATCAAAAATACTAAAGGTTTATCAAAGGTGTCCAAGGTCTATCAAAAGTGTCTCAGGTCTATCAAAAGTGTCCAAGGTTGATGAAATATATTCAAGGTTGCTTAAAAATATCCAAGTTATATAAAAAATATCCAATGTCTATCAAAAGTGTCTAAGGTTGATCAAATATAGTCAATGTTGCTTTAAAATATCAAAGGTCTGTCAAAAATATCCAAGGTCTATCAAAAGTGTCCAAGGTCTATCAAAAATATCAAAGGTATATCAAAAGTGTCCAAGGTATATCAAAAGTGTTCAAGGTCTATCAAAAGTGTCCAAGGTCTATCAAAAATATTCAAGGTCTATCAAAAGTGTCCAAGGTCTATCAAAAGTGTACAATGTCTATCAAAAGTATCCAAGGTGTATCAAAACTATCCAAGGTCTATCAAAAGTGTCCAAGGTTGATGAAATATAGTGAAGGTTGCTTAAAAATATCCAAGGTCTATCAAAAATATCCAAGGTTGATAAAAAATAGTCAAGGTTGCTTAAAAATATCAAAGGTCTATCAAATATATCCAAGGTCTATCAAAAGTGTCTAAGGTTGATCAAATATAGTCAATGTTGCTTAAAAATATCAAAGGTCTATCAAAAATATCCAAGGTCTGTCAAAAGTGTCCAAGGCTGATCAAATATAGTCAAAGTTGCTTAAAAATATTAAAGGTCTATCAAAAATACTAATGTCTATCAAAAGTGTCCAATGTTGATCAAATATAGTCAATGTTGCTTAAAATATCAAAGGTCTAGTAAAACTACTAAAGGTCTATTAAAAATATCAGAGGTCTATTAAAACTACTAAAGGTCTATTAAAAGTGTCCAAGGTTGATCAAATATAGTCAAGATTGTTTAAAAATATCAAATGTCTAGTAAAACTGCTAAAGGTCTATTAGAAATATCAAAGGTCTATTAAAACTACTAAATGTTTATTAAAAGTGTCCAAGGTTGATCAAATATAGTCAAGGTTGCTTAATTAAAAATATCAAATGTCTAGTAAAACTACTAAAGATCTATTAAAAATATCAAAGGTCTAGTAAAACTACTAAATGTCTATTAAAAGTGTCCAAGGTTGATCAAATATAATCAAGGTTGCTTAAAAATATCAAAGGTCTAGTAAAACTATTAAAACGTCTATTAAAAGTGTCCATGGTTGATCAAAAATATGCAAAGTTGCTCAAAAATAGTCAGTTACCTCAACCGAACAGTCTCAGAGTAGTTTGGTGGATGTAACCGAACATGTTTACCCAAACTTTCTTTGTTTTCTGCAATGCATTTCATCAAATATTACCAATAATCGAACTTTCATAAATATAGCAAATTTACTGCATTGTATTTAACAAATTTACTGCATTGCATTTAACAGAAAAATGAAATAATATGTTTATCAAAAGACAAACACAGTAGAGTAAAACTACTAACCGAATGATTGATTTGTCGATCAGTGAAAATGATGGAATGAATTCAATAGCGAAAGCAATATGTTTGTAGTAGAGAGGAAGAAGAATCACAAAGAGAGACTGAGCGGTTTACAAAGAAGAAAGAGACGAAGAAGAAAGATTGAAGAACGAAGAAGAACGAGACGAAGAATAATACGATTATACATGAAGAATACGACGTGAAGAATACATTCATATTCCTCAGTTGTTGGATTTGGGGATACTATAGACATTTCACAAAATAGTCATAGTCATATAAGTTAATTTTTTAACACAAAAGGGTGTTATAGACAATTTATCCCAAAAGGTTATATAAGTTAACTTTTTGAGAGTTAGGTTAGTTTTAAGTTTGATAGGTTTGAAAAGGTTATTAATAAATATTCCCCTTTTTGTCATGAACCCTATCTCTTATACTAGCATGAAAAAGGTCGTATTCTTGTCTCCATCCACAAGCCAATTTAATTTGCCTTGATTTTTTCCAAATCAATTCTCGCTCCCATTTGTTCTATTGAATCATATCATCTGAAGATGAAAGATGCACCATGACTTGTTTGGGATCGAGAAAAGCAGCAACAAAAGGGCCATGAAGCTTCTACATCTTGGCGATGTGGTCTTGTATCATAAAAACCGAAGGCCTTCCTACCGAAAATTTCAGTATAATGGTATTAGAGAATCGCTTATCTGCAGTATCCAATTCTAATGGAATAAAGAGACATCGTGGTTTGCCTTGTACATAGATGACCTGCCTTGGTGCCAAGGGTATGTTTCGAAGGACTGGGGGACGGCCAGGGCTCGCCCCAACAACCTTCACAGGCTGCCCAATTATGGTCGTATATGACTTAGGCGCTAGACGAGCAACCGTGGGAGAGTGAAATAGTTTGAGTTGGTGGATGAGGGACCTCCGGCCCAATACTGACCGGTGACATGGGCTAACCCTAGATAACCCTAGGAAGCGAGAAACAAAACCTAGCTAGAGAGAATAGTTTTTAGAGAGAGATTTTCTTAAAAACATTTTCCTATACTTGATGGATTCGCTGTGCATATAGTCTGTCATGACACTGCTCTTATAATATAAATCATAATTCACCAAATTTGCATTTCAAGCAATTGAAATTATTAATATTGGTTTGATGTGTAGTTAATTATTTTAAAAGTCCATGTATATGTGACTCATAATTAAAGTATGATGAAAAAATAACGGTAAAATGGTAAAAAAAATTATAATAAAAAGGAAAGTTTCAAGCAAAACAGTTATTTTGAGACGATGAAAAAGGAAAACATGATGACAATAATTTTGGGATGGAGGGAGTAATAACAATAGTAGGAAACTAGTAATAATAATAATAATAAAAAGTATCCATAATTGTTATTATGATTATGATTATTATTACTTTTATTATTATTACTATTATTATTATTATGTTTATTATTTTAAACTACTACTACTACTACTATTATTATTACTATCATTATTATTTTATTATTATTACTCTACCTTATTATTATTATGATTATTATTATTATCATTATGATTTCTATCATTATTATTTTTATTATTATTAGTACTCTCTCCCTCCCTAAATTATCGTCCTAGTTGATCTGGCGCACGGATTAAAAAAAAGCAATTAACTTGATTATTTATATTGGTTTAATGTGTAGTTTCCTTTAAAGCCAATGTGTATATGTTCCATAATTAAAGTAGAGTGAAAAAAAAGGGTAAAGTGGTAAAAGTGATGTTTTAAAAAAGTAAGTTTCAAACTGGACAATTATTTTGGGACGGACGAAAAATGAAAGGAGAACGATAATTTAGGAATAGATGAAGTATTATTTTTACTAGTATATGTACCAGTGCCATAGGCACGTTGTTTGTATGACAACATTTCAAACAAAACCTACAATTGAATGGTTTATATGTGATTAAACCTATTATCTGTGTCCGTGCTATAGGCACGGTGTTAGTATGTCATCAACTCAATGGATGCTCGGGATAAATTATAGATAATCATCCCGTCAACTCAAACTGAAGGATGTGGTTAAAAAAATGTGTTTGAAGAAAGCATTCATCTAATAGTAATTGATTGTAGAGATGATAATTCAAAAAAAAACATAATTGAGGGGTTATTACATACTTATTGGTTGTGGAGGGGGTAATTTAAACAAAACTCATAACTGAGGTTTATATATAACTCATATACTTACGAATCAATTTGGATTGTCAGTTGTATTTAGCAAAATTCGATCAGAGTCACCAATTAGACTCTGAGCTGTTATATAATATAGATTGAAATTATTTTATTACTTTTATTATTATTAGTACTATTAGCAAACTGCTACTGCAACTCTTTCTATCTACTGCTGCTCCTTCCACTCTTCCTTCTTCTTCTACTTCTACTACTACCACCACTACTACCACCACTACTACCACTACGACTACTATTACTACCACTACAACTACCACTACGACCGCTACTTTTACTATGACTATTGCTACCGCTAAAGTTCAACTTTGGAGCTTTTGGTGACAAAAAACATTTTTGAAACTTTTTGGATATGAGGATTTTTCATTAGGAGTTTTTGGCATTTTCCCTTTAAAAAAAAAAATGAAAACCACGTTATTGATGTAGTACATTTATCAAATTACATTGTAACACCTTTTTTTTTTTGTAATTTTTCAATATGATCAATATATTTTAAATATTCAAATAGTTAATTAATGCATGATTCATGTGCAATATTTATGACAATATTTATTGTAGATTAAATATGATGGAGAGAAATAATATTCTCTCCCTCCATTCTACAAAAAGAGTTTATTTTTGAAAAGTCTAATTATATATATATATATATATATATATATATATATATATATATATATATATATATATATATATATATATATATATATATAACGAGCATTAAAGTTTGTCATAATATTGGAAGCAAAAATCGAAGATCAATTGGTTAAAAGAAGGACAAGGCAATACGAAGCTATTCCATGCTTCGGTTAAGCAACACCAAAGGCGGCTTTTTCTTCATTCTATTCATGACATGGAGGGTAATTTGCTTGAAACTGATCAGGCTAGCAAACAAGGAGCAGTTACTTATTTTACAGATCAACTTCTTTCTGATGGTATTATCCAGCCTTCTCTAAACATTAATGTTATTCCTCACCTCATTACGGATGAATGGAATTCCTTTCTTATCTTTCCTCCATCTGCTTCGGAGATTAAACAAGCTGTGCTCCACTTAAGTGGTGATAGTGCGGCTGGGCCAGACGACTTCAATGGTAAATTTTACTCGCATTGTTGGGACATTATTGAAGATGATTTTTGCGAAGCTATTCTTGAGTTCTTCTCAGGTTTCTCTCTCCCGAGGGCTTGGTCTAGCAATTTAATTGTGGCTATCCCCAAGATTGATAACCCTACTTCCTTCAAGGACCTCCGTCCCATTAGCCTATGCAATTTTTGTAATAAGGTCATCTCCAAAGTTCTTGCTTCTAGGCTAGCTTCCATTTTACCTCGCATCATTTCCGCCAATCAAAGTGTTTTCACTAAAGGTCGTACTATTCAGGATAATATCTTATTAGCTCAAGAATTAATGTGCTTTATGGGAAAAAGAGTTACTGGCTCCAATGTTGCTATTAAGCTTGATATGGCCAAGGCCTTTGACAGGGTCTCCTGGATATTTCTCATCTCTGTGATGTGCAAGTTTGGTTTCAATGAGGTTTTCCTAGACTTTATTTGGTGGCTTATTTCTGATAATTGGTTCTCGATCATCATAAATGGGAGTCTCACTGGATTCTTCTCCTCTTCTCGTGGTCTTCGTCAGGGCGACCCCCTCTCTCCAAGCTTATTCATCATCTCTACTGATTATTTTAGTAGGAGCCTTAACATTCTGCTGCAGCAAGTTGCTTACTATATCTATTCTTCTATTAGTGGCTACCCAATCATATCCCATCTCGCTTTTGCGGACGACATCATTATTTTTTGCAATGGCAGCAAACATACTATTGAGCATCATAAGGCTGTGATTAAACACTATGAAGAAGTCTCTGACCAATTAGTTAATATATTGAAAAGTTCCTTCTATGTGGCCCCTACTACGGATGCTAATCGGGTTTCTTTGCTCTCTAATATGTTGGGGTTCAGTTCTGGCACCTTACCCATTTCTTACCTTGGCTGCCCGCTGTTTTTTGGTCGGAAGAAACGCCACTACTTTGATAGTCTCGTTATCAAAATGCAGCATCGCATATCCACTTGGTCTGGGAATTTTCTTAATTCTGATAGTCGTATTACCCTTATAAATCATGTGTTCCACTCCATGTCTGGTTACCAGATTGTTGTTATTGATCCTCCGGCGTCTGTCAGTTCATTGATAGACAAAATGTGTTCTAATTTCTTTTGGGGCCAGATTGATGGGAAAAATAAAAACCATTGGATTTCTTGGAAAAATTGTTGCAGGCCTACTTCTGAAGGTGGGATTGGTATTCATAGAATGACGGACATGGTCATTGCTCACCCTGGTTCGATAAATGGATTCATAACTTTCAGCCTAATAAGCCTCCGGACTGTTCTTGTAATACGCTGCAGAAGATTCTTTGCACAGCTTCTAATCAGGAGATTAGATCAGCGCTGCCCTCTGCTCTTTTGAATTCGATCAAAGACCAATCGATCTCCCTTAATGACTCTGAAGATTGCCCCTATTGGTCTGCCACTGCTTCTGGAAGATTCTCCCTCTCTTCCGTGTTCCCTATGATTGGAGATGCTCAGCCTAAACTTTTATCTTCTGCTTTTATTTGGCATACAGCGCTGCCGCATCATATAAGTGTTTTCATTTAGCGGCTTTTTGCCCACAAACTCCCTCTTGATGAAGCTCTTTGTCGAAAAGGTATATCCTTGGCTTCTAAATGTTGTTGCTGTGATCGAGGTCATGGGGAGTCTTTCATGCATGTTTTCCTTCTTAGTAAAACTGCCTCCACAATATGGTCGTTCTTTCATAATATCTTTGAGGTTCCTATTCAGTCCGGCACAATACAGCAAAAGTGTTTCTCTTGGTGGATGCACCGTAAATCGATTCCTTTTACCTTACTTCCTTCGATTACCCTTTGGCATATTTGGAAATTTCGCAATATGGCCGCTTTTGATAATAAAAGGCTTCCTCGGGATGTGGTTATTAAGAACATTATTTCTGATCTCAAGCATTTTCTTTTAGCGGCCAACTATCATTTTTCTGATTCCTTGCGTCATGCTAAAATCTCGCATGGTTATAAGAAGAAAGTTTCAGTTCAACAAGTTGCTTGGAGCAACCCTCCCTCTGGTCGTGTTAAACTCAACTCAGATGGAGCAAGTCGTGGTAATCCAGGTATTGGTGGAGGTGGTGGTATAGTCCGTGATTCTGATGGTCGTTGCATCTTTGCATACTCTCAATTCTATGACTTTTGATCAAATATGGATGCTGAAATTAGAGCCCTGCACTTTGAAGTGAAATGGCTTTATGAGCATGGTCATTATGATGCGATTATTGAAACAGATTCGAAGGTGATATTTGATTGTTTCTCTAAAGGTCACAAATTACCTTGGGCCCATTCCTATGTTATTCGCAACATTTCCCGATATCAGGTTGAGATGAGACTTACATTTTATCCTTGTTTTCGTGAAGCCAATAAAGCAGCCGATCGTTTTGCTAACCTTGCTTGTGATTCTCTTTCTTTGATGTATTTCCCTTTCGAGGTAAGACTCCTTTGTCCACCCGTTAAAAGGGTAAGGCTGGTTGTCCCCCTTAAGTTTGTTTCTTTCCTTCTTATTTAATAAATCCTCGCAGGTGTCGCCTTGCTTTCATAAAAAAAAAAGTTTGTCATAATAAAATTTTTTAATGAGCATAACTAATATGTTAATATCAAATGTGGAGGGTAAAGTTGAAATATTATGTTAATAATAAATATATGAAAATGGATTCGAAAGTGAAAAATCTCAAAATAAAATGATGAACTTTTTGTCCGGAATGAAATGAGTACTATGTTTTATATTATAAGTCTATATCTGATCTTTTATATGCTCCATCTGTTCCACCCAAATAGTTCACGTTCAAAAATTCTAATAATTAAAGGATAAATTAATGTTATTGTAGTTGGTTATAATTACAAAAATACTTAAAACACAACTAACATGTTTACAAAAGAAATGAATGGTAAAATTGAAAGATTATGAAAATTATAAGCTTAATTTTTGAAAAAAAAAACCATTTTTGTGAAATATATCAAGATAATATAGTGTATTGTTTGTCCCAAAGAGACGAATTTTAAATATCACACATTTTGTTGGGCAAAATGGGCAGCCGCATGCCTAACGCGGCTAATGATGCAAGGTCCAAACTCTATGCTAGGAAAATGACAACACCAACACGCGCAAAGCGACAAACAAACCAATTCAAATGTTTCATTAGGGAGGGATACAAGGTTCTAAAAATAGTTAGACGATACACTAGTGCTTAGCACCTAGTAGATTAGTCAGGGCTTAGGCGGAACCTAGAATTAAGGTATAATTACCATCTTTTTGATAATTTATATCAAAGATAAAACATATTGACTACAAATTTTTTTTTTTATATTTGTCATTTTATCAAACAATCGTTTATATTTGTAAAATGAACAAAAATATAAAACCTACCATTAATCCTAATTTTCAACAATCTCAAAGCAATAAACCAGCCACATTTAGAACTAAAAACAAAAAAATATTACTCCATTTACCTACTGCTCCTACAACCCACAGTCTAACATATTCTTCATAATCCCTTCTCATTCTAAATTATGAGTTTTGAGATAGCCCCCTTCTTCTTCATCTTTTTTTTTCTTTTTTCTTCTATCTATCTGGCAGACCGACAACCCTTTTTTCTTCCTTTCTTTTTTTCTTCTCTCTCTCTCCGGCATACCGACTCTCCTCATTTTTTCATCCCCCAATCTCTTTCCTCCTAGATCTAACCCTTTAATCTATTCCCTCTCTCATCCCACCGAATATCCACAAAATTAAACCCCTTTTCTTTCTACCTCCCTCTCTGCCTCACCATTACCACTTTCCCTTTCTTCTCCAGTTCACCTCTCATTCCTTCTCCGGTCACCGTAGGCCACAAAATCAAAGCTACAAAAATAAATTAAGGTCGGCGAGGTTTGACATAGGCGCCGATTTGGTCGATTAGGCGACGACTAAGAAAGTCGCGGCGGTAGAGAGGGGCCTAGTGCTTAGGCGGGGTGTAGGCGAAGCTAAGCGGGGAGTTTTAAAACACTGTGTGTGTCTAAGTACATTGTGGTGATGCCTATAATGTTAACAATAATGTTAATTACACTTTGTTTGTTTCATGAAAATGACTTTCGTAAAATGTTTTTTCTTATTTTTAGTGTTTGATAACCTTAGAAAAATATAGTCAACGTAAAAACTTTTCCGGGTTAATGGAAAATAGTCTTTTTTTTTTCTCTGGAAAATGACTTACGGATTCATTTTCCGTAAGACATTTTTCAAATGTTCGAGCACCCCTCCGCCCTTACCATAATTACACATTTTTACATACACGCATAATATTTATTCAACAAAGAAATTATTTAGAAATATAAATGAAGTTTGTTCACGCTATTTATAAATTACAATTTTAATAAATACACACTACGTCCTAAAATTATTCTCAACTATATTATTTAGGGACGTCCTAAACATTGTCTATTTTTATTTATTAAAACGTTTTTTTCATATCAATTATCAATTTTTTTTATTTGTATGTGAGATTGAAAAAATAGACCTTATTAATTTGACACCACTAATAATAAATTGAGGATCACTAAAGAAAAATTACTTAAAGTTCAATACTATCTTATATTCAATATGTGCATTAATATTATAATTTACTTTTTGTATTTATTCATATATTATTTTCCGTGACATTTTCTGTATGTTTGTCAAACACCTGAAAATAATTTTCGACGTATTTCCAAAAGATTTACAAAACAACTACAAATAAAATCTTTTTATTTTTCATAAGTCATTTTTCAGAAATCATTTTCTCATTTTCAGTGAAACAAATAGAGCCGAAAAAGAAAATCCAACTAAAGATACTATGACACTTTGTGGTAAGTATTTGTTTAATGTCATTTTCAATGGTATGTTTAGATAGACCATAAGGAAAATTCCATACATAAAAAGAAAACGCACTTTTCAGAAGGAAACTATGTTGGGACATAAAAGAGACCGAAAAAGGCACTTTATTTATAAAACCATTTTCTGACCTAACTTTAGAACACTTCGCATTCTATTTTGGGACAGTCGAACTCTTTTGTAACAAACATAGCGGGTGTGCAAGACTGCAAGGTGTTGATACACGCGTTTCGAACTAAAAATCGGTTATGATAAATTTAAATCTGAAATCAAACCAAACCGGCCGTTTCGATTCCTCTAGTTTTGATTTTATAAAGGTCCAATTTTGGTTGCAAAATATTAATTTTGGTTATCTCTTTATTATTCTACTTTTTAAGTACTAAGGAACAAAACAAATTCATTAAATAAAACAACTAATAAGCAGACTCAAAACCATGATGATGTGCATATTTTAGACACCTCTAACTGACATTTAGGTCTTGTTTGAGCAAGTGTGCTGTCCACTACAATAGCCAACCCTAAGCGAACAACCCTTACTAGCTCATAAATGAGGGCTCTCTCTCCAGACTCTCTCTATTCATGTACACATGACACGAGGCTACAATTTCTTCATTTTTGTTTTTTTTTTACAATCCCTCTATTCTCTCTCATATACACTTGATTAATAAATACGTGGGAGGGTTTTGGCGAGAAACCCTTTCCGCTGACTCATGGTGATTTTCATTTCACAAACATACATAGTCAAAGATTCGATTCAAACGATAATTCGGGTTTTGGCGAGAAACCCTTTCCGCTGACTCATGGTGATTTTCATTTCACAAACATACATAGTCAAAGATTCGATTCAAACGAATGATTCTACTACCAGTCAACACTTTGGACCACCCACGTACAGGATGACTTTCAAAACCCCCAGGCTGATGAAGTTTTTGGCATCATGGGATGAAATGTACATCTTTAAATTTAAATTCATTAAGTTGACTTAATTAAAAGGAAAAAAAGGAATAAAGTAGGATTCTTAAATTATGACAAACAATTTTATAATAATAATAATAATAATAATAATAATAATAATAATAATAATCATAATAATCATAATAATCATAATAATCATAATAATAACAACAACAACAATAATAATAACTATACTTTTGACCGGTTTCGGTCCTAGTTTTGTTTTTGAATGTATATAAACAAAAATCAAAAGCCGGTTACCAATTTCTTTAAAGTTTAGAACATGTTACCAAACCTGTACCACAGCGGAATCGGAAGGAAGAAGGAAGTTGACGATTCCCCTCTTGGGAGTGGTCGGAAAAACAGACCGGTGCTTCCTTTGCTGATCAATTCACCTCGAGACCAACTTTGGCCATCACCATAGAGATTTTGATTTTGACGCTCGCCTAAAAATTCGTCACGCTTTCTTTTCGACATCTTCTTCGGTGGTTAATCACTTTGGAACAAAAGCCTTATATTTATCGGTAATTATAGTGCAGTAGGAGTAGGAGTAGGAGCAGGAGCAGGAGCTGGTGATTATGATTTCAAAAATTAGGGTTTGGTGGGAGGAGTAGGGAGGGAGCGGATGGGATATCTATAAGAGACGAGAACAAGAATACTGGGAGAAATTGGATTGGAGAAGCAGAGTTTGGCGGTTTACTTTTGCACCAAGTTTAATTTTTCATGCTAAATAAAGTTGTAATTGGAATACTAATTTTGGGTTTAAAAATTTTATGAAATCGAATTGGGGAAGAAGATGAGGTGAGGGAGGTCAGGGTGGGAGAACATGGCTAGCACGTGCAAGTAGTAGGGTATTTTCGGGTATTAACAAAAAATTTAGACGGTTCATCCCAAAAAATAGACGGAGTGATTAACGTGATACCATTTGTAAAGTATGGTGACCAAACTGTGAAAAATAGTAGTAGAATGAGCTTATTGGGATTTTTCGTGAAAGTATGGTGACCAAATAGAGAATTAAGCCAATCTAGAATGGAGTGTGTAACTATGTGGAGTATAAATAAGAATGACAAGAACTTAGGAAAACGGTCTTACGGATATTTTTTGTGAGACGAATCCTTCTTACGACCCACCGTATGTTGGTGAAATTACTTGTAAGAAGTAAGACTCTATTTTACAAATTAAGATCTGTAAAACTGTCTTATAGAAGACCTACTCAATGAGAAATAGAATAAATTGCACTAGACGTCCTTGTACTTTGCATTAATTATAATTTTTGTCCTTTGACATATAAAATGTTTTTTTAATCTCTGTACAATTTTCTATGCCATCGAACCCTCCCTCCGTACATTTATTTCGTCTAATGGACATTATCCGACATGTGCTAATCACATGACACATTTAACAAGGGTACTTTTGTCCTACCCATTCGGTCTCTTTTCTTTCTCTATGTACACAAACATATACACTTACAATCACCACCGTATTTCCCCAACCTCTTTTAACCTTCCATACTTCCACGCCCACCACCATAGTTGCGACCAACACCATGGTGGGGGATCTTTTTTTCCTTGTGGCTATCAAAGAAGGGGAAAGTTGGATACAATTTCCAGAGCATGAGATATGATTTAAACAACACTTCCTAATATCCCAAATGGTAGCCAAAAAATACAATGCACTATTCAAATGCGCAACCATTTCCCACTTCTCTTTCTTCAACTTCAACTTTGTCTTGGCGTCAACAACTTTCCCCACAATGCCGTCGTCAGGGCAGATCTAGAGGTTGGGTGACGTGGGTCGGAGCCCACGTCAAAACTTTACAAAAAAATATTTTTTTAAACATCATTATTAATCTAAAGCTCTTTTATAATTATGTATATAATATGTAAGGCTCATTAAGTCACTGGCAATATGTAACTTTTTTTTCAATTAATAAAGTTATTTTACACGATTATTACTGTTTACGATATTTTTTAAATGAATGGTATTGACTCGAATCTAGTCTTTATGCAAGTGGGTAGATCTAGCTCCTGAAGTCAATATGTGTATATATGTGTAAGTGTGTGTGAGAGAGAGAGAGAGAGAGAGAGAGAAAATGTGTCGCTTCAAAGAGATATTGGTATAGATCATACCCCAACCCTTATTTTTTATTATATATATATATATATATATATATATATGATGCCTTTGGTGTGGCTCGAATAAATGGTGCCTCTGGTGAGACTTTGAACACCCGATCTCTCGGTTGAATAAAGTCAAGTACCAGGGTGCCTCTGATAGGGTTTGAACACTCGACCTCTCCGTTAAGATAAATGAGATATTGATATTGATATTGATATTGATATATATATATATTATAATACAGCTTGGATTACACATGTGCAATTGACTTGAAATAAAGAGAGGTTGAGATCAATTCATTTACCGATATCATACGGTCTCAATTTCATCTAGATTTCACATGTACGAAAGGTAGTTATGCAACCCCTCTCCAACTCCCCCACTTCTCCCTACCGATCTTTAACTTCCCCTCTTTTCTTTTTAATTTTTCTTTTCTTTTATTTGTTTAATAATAAACAAACTCTTAAAAAATTCTAAATATGCAACTCAATGGACATGTCAACTCAATTGTAAAATTAGGGAGGAAATCATCTCCAATCCCTGCACCGACCCTATTTCTGAAAAAAGCAAAGGTTTTATCTGGTAGGAAAGGGAAGTATAGTGTACTGTCTCACTAATCTCCTACCTGTCTAAAATTACAATAAGGTACTGGAGGGTGTCAATATTAAAATACCCAGCAGTGCTGACACATTTAAAAATCTAGAGGTCTTCATTTTCAATTTGTTATTTTAGACTTTTTTGAAACATGATTAAAACATATATTGATTTATTTAAATATTGACACCTCCGATCGACATCCTTCTCAGTGCCATGAGCACGGCACAAAGACTAGTATATATATATTGTTGCCTTTGAAAAGGCTTGAACACCCGACCTCTCTATTGAGAGTTGCAAAGTCAGGGTGTCTCTAGTGAGACTTGAACACCCGACCTCTCTGTTAGGAAAAGCGAGCAGTACCAGTTGAGCTAAAGCTCGTTGGTGAGATATTGGTAGTTTGGTCCATGTAAAAGAAAATAATACACAGACAAAAACACCCTTGACCATGTGCCATGTGAAAGCACATGTTGGAGATAACATCCATTTAACTGAAAAAATTGACGTAGGGGATGGTCCAAGGGCATAAAACTTTGTTCAGGGATGAAAAAAAGGAGCACTTTCAATGTATAGAGATGAAATTTATGAATAGGGTAAAGTACAAGGGCGTTTGGTGCATTTTATCTAATCTATCTACTCTACCTACCTATAAAAGTCTAAGTTGTCTCTTAGAACTTAATTTATGGACAAACCTACCCATTAACTTAATACATCATCTATTATTTAATTAAGGACAATACACGTAAATTTACTAAAACAATTTATTTTACACAAATATCCTTCCATCTAACAACTAAGCAAACCTTTAAATGAGGTTACATAAGTAAAATTGCTACTTTTACATTTAACTAGATTGTGTGCGTAGCTCTTTAGGTGATCTATCCATCTCATTTTCTGTAACCGATCTCTCCATTTCCTTCTCTGTAACTGTTGTTCCCCTCCTTTTCTTCGTTCCACCACATCTTCCTTTTGAAAATTTTGGAGAGCACAATATAGGCAAGAAAATTTACCCAATTTAAGTTACAATCGTTCCATAAACACAATATCTCTCCAGTCTACTCTCATCTCAGCTTCAAGCAGATAACACATGTGTTGGTTCTCATATTATACTTCCCTCATCTTCTTCGTTCCTCCTCTTCTTCGTTTTTGGGGGAAAAATCATAGAAAACTTAATCTGATTCCCTTCTTCTTCGTTTTCAAGATTTAATCATTTGTAAGTTTCCTTATGTGTTTTAAGTTTTTATTAATTTGGATTGAAGTTGAAAAAAATTGAACTCGAGGCTTTCTACCACAATTAGGTTGTGGCATTTTGATAAGGTCTGCAACTTTTTTTTTCTTTGTAATCACCAAGGTTGGGGTGGCAGGGTGCATGTTTGTTTGATTATGAGGGGGCGACTTCTGTGTCTATTATAACAAATATGTCTTGGATTTGTAGCACATGAATAAGTTCTTCAACTATATACATAATCCAAATTGCGGTGAAAACTATATTTTTCAATTGTGGATGAAATCTCCTTATATAGGAGAAAATCGAGACTGATTAAAGACCACATTGATGATGAAATAAATTCATCATTAATAGGTAAATAATGTCTCTCATTAATGATGAATTTATTTATTATTTACCTATTAATGATGAATTTATTTCATCATCAATGTGGTCTTTTATCAGTCTTGATTTTCTCCTATATAAGAAGATTTCATCCACAATTAAAAAATACAGTTTTCACCGCAATTTCTCTTCTGCAATCTGCAAATTGTTGAGCGTATTCATTTGGCCTCCTATTTTCTTATTGGTGATAGAGTCAGGCACAAATTCAATTCATGTGAAGCACTAGCAGACTACAGTCCACCAGCAGACTTGAAGTCACCAACAGACCTGAAGTTTACCAGTAGACCTGAAGTCTACCAGCAGACTTGAAGTCTACCTGCAGACTTAGAATACAAAGTAGTAACTTTTCCAACTGTTTTCAATTCTGTAATTGTTTTATTACTGTTTTTCCCTGTACCTTTTCTAACATATTGTAGTAGTTGACTTCTGTGTCTGTTATAACAAATATGTCTTGGATTTGTAGCACATGAATAAGTTCTTCAACTATATACATAATCCAAATTTTGACATAGCATCAGATGCAACAACAACTTTTAAGGTTGATTATTTTGAGAAGATTTTCACTTTCCTTTTTGTTTGATAAATTTTGACTGGAGAATTCTTTAGTGATGACTCTTTTCTTTTTTTTTTTCCATGTTTGCATATACACATACCACCAAGAAGTTTCTGATTCATCCATTTGATATTTAAAAAAAAAAATTTATGATGGGTTTCCAAAATAGAAGTGCTTATCACCTTTATATCCCTTTGGTTTCCCATTACATTAAAATGCTAAGATAACTCATCTGAAATAACGCTTTTCCATGTAATGGGATACATATGATTACAGTAAGCACCTTAGAATTGTATTTTCTGAGTAAATGTGTAAATTATTAGTTATTACTGGATCAGAAAGAAATAAGAGTGTTTTGCTTTTCTGTCACATTTTTTTAGGTATCCTTAATGTTCAAGTAAGATTTTGTATATCATGTTTGTAACAATTGCTATCGCTTGATATGAGCTCTAATGCTTTGTCACTCACAATTCAGGAGCTATTGACAAGGCATAAATCAACTGTTGAATTCCTTTCTAAAAAATACGACTGGGTAAGTGTTACTGTTACTTCAGTAATGTACATGGGACTGCTATAGGTTGGGATATAACTCTCTAAAATAGGATGCTAATTACTAAGTAGGCTTGTTCTTGTATTATTGCCACCTCTCATTATCTAAGAGTAGTGACAAGAATTTCATGACTGAGCCTTGTAGTGCTCGTAGTTGTTTCCATATGTTGGTATAGGGGGCTAAGCCCAACTGATTCACATCAGACTTACAAAGAATACAAGGTAACCAAGTGAGGGTGGAACAATGTTACTTGACTTATACAACTTGAACAAAGTATGACAAAATCATGGAGTTTTCAAGCAATCCTCAGTGTCTCAGCCAAAAGCCACTAACAACTTTTTTATGGCCTTTTAATTTAGCATCCAAAGATTTTTATTATTAGTAATCTGCTTCTAAGAGGTTTGAACACCCATCCTCTCCCTCATAAGAGATGATAAAATTTTATTCTGATTATTATGTTTGAGTTATCCCTTGATAGCCAGTTTTGATTGAGACACCTTTCACTCCTAACAACAATGATAAAATGCTTGTCCTTACTGAGTCTGAAAGGTAGAAATACAGATACATATAAGCAGGGCATACATATATCCAACTATAGTGAGAGGCAAGCAAACAGAATTTGAATGAGGCCTCTCATGTTAATCCTTTTGTCTCTTGAGATAGGTTTCCTTATGTGTTTCGTTTCATGGATTAATTTGGATTGAAGTTTCATTTTGGTAATCAGACTAATTTTTGTGTAACAATGGGAAAAGAATTACAAATATTATCACCCATAAGAGATTTACAGATTCTGAAAAAAAAAAAAAAAAAAAAAAAGACAATTCTAAAAATTTGAGCTTTCTTCATATTAATTTACATGGAATGTTAGATGGCTGGAAGAGTGTCAGACTCATTGATGAGCTTGAGAGAATGCCAGCTCTTGGTATTTTAAAGTTCTCTGTTGATTTAGGAATCCTGTAAAACAGATATCAAAATTTTCTGTAGTGACTATCTTTACGTATTTCTTTTATGACTGATTTACAAAATATTAGCTACAAAATCGTATATAGTGCTCTAAAAATTTGAGCTTTCTACATATAATTTACATGAGATGTTAGATGGCAAGAAGAGTATGAGACACGTTGATGAGCTTGAGAGATTGCCAGTTCATGGTATTTTAATGTTGTTTGTTGATTTAGGAATCTCATAAACCAAAAATTGAAATTGTCTGTAGTGACTATCTCTACGTACTTCTTTGATGGCTGGTTTACTTCCTTCCTCTCCCTGGCTTTCTTTAACATCTGCAGTGGTGATTTTACTGAGGTGGTTTGTGAAAACGATATGGTTGACTTTGAGGATATAAAGGAGAAAGACAAAAGGCAAGTGTTGTTTCAGCAGTGTAGTCTAAGCATGGATACATGGTGGAGGAGAAAGACAGAGAAAGGCTGTTTCAGCATTGTAGTCTAAACACAGATGCAGGATCTCAATCTCAAAAGGCAGTTGAATTTAGTGAAGATGATTATTTTAATTCAGCCAGGAATGTACACTGTAGTCCATGTAAAGTCTTATGTCGCAGGGACGAGAATGACAATGGAAGTTACCCGTTCAAGTTTCTTTGGCAATGCATTGAAAAGCAAGAAGGTGGATGCGAATGATGTTTTCATCAACTTTTTGTACTGAAGCAGAATATGAATACAGATATGAGTGGTACATCTGTGTTTGAGAGTTCATTGAAGACAGAGATTGACCTTTTAAATGATGGTCACAAGAGACTCTGAAGAATCAGATGAGGATCTATTGATGTGTAACGACCCGAGCTCGAGATCCCGGTCCGCTACGTGTAGCCCACACACTGGCCCAATGAGCACGCAGCACCTTGGGTCATCAGGCCCACCACAAGCCGACCCAAAAGTCCATGGGTGATGTTGGTGCCTAGTAGTAGCGCATGACTACCTTATAAATCAAACACAAGTCCTACATCTACCCGATATGGGATTGGGGTATTACAATCTCCCCCACTCAAATCCTTGACGTTATCGTCAAGGCCGAATCATACCCCGGGCGATGTAGGATTCAAGAGGTGGCTCGTACGAGGATCAAGAGGTAGCTCCCACCTTCTGCGGTGTAGCACTTTGGTCCCCCGCACAGCACTTTGTTCCCACATTTCTGATCGGGACCCGCTCTGATCCCATTTGTAACAACCCAAGTCCGAGAGCCCGGTCCGCTGTGTGTAGCCCACACACTGGCCCACTAAGCACACAGCACCTTGGGTCATCAGGCCCACCACAAGCCGATCCAAAAGTCCATGGATGATGTTGGTGCCCAGTAGTAGCACATGGCTACCTTATAAATCAAACACAAATCCCACATCTACCCGATGTGGGATTGGGGTATTACAATCTCCCCCACTCAAATCCTTGACGTCCTCGTCAAGGCCGAATCGTACCCCAGGCGATACAGGAATCAAGAAGTGGCTCATACGGGGATCAAGAGGTGGCTCCCACCTTCTGCGGTGTAGCACTTTGGCCCGCACAACACTTTGTTCCTATATTTCCGACTGGGACCCACTCTGATACCATTTGTAACAACCCGAGCCCGAGAGCCCGGTCAGTTACGTGTAGCCCTTCGTTTATTCCGATTGCTTACATTCCCTTGACCACTTGGTTGACTATGGAACTTACCCAAATTTTCATCGACTTCCCTCTTGTGCTCATCTCTTTTCCTTTGGTAAGATCCCAATCACGCTCAATCACTCTGGCACGGTCCACCACTTCTGCATAAGTTGCTAGCTGTAGTGGTACCAACTGATAACTAATCTTACCATTAAGACCCCTTTCGAACTTTCTTGCCTTCTAGTAATCATTCTTGAAGAGGTCCTGAGCATACCTTGAGAGCTAGGTGAACTTTGCATCATATTCGTCCAAGGTCATCTTTCCATGTTCCAAGCTCATAAACTTCACTATTTTCCTATCACGTACACTTGGCGGAAAATACTTCTTGTTGAAATCTTCCAAGAACATCTCCCAAGTATAATATCCTGTCCCATCTGCCTCAGCAGTCCTCATTACTGACTGTCACCACTGATCGACTTCCCCTACGAATTTGAATGTGGCAAGGTTAACCTTTTGCTCACTAGTGAGGGTCATTGTCCTGAAGATTTTCTTCATGCTTTCAATCCAATCCTCAGGCTTCTCAGTACTTGGAGTGCCTGAGAAAGGTTTAGGATCTCTCTTCTGGAAGATGTCCAGTGGGTCTTTTACCATTGGTCTAGGTTGATGTGCTGCAGGCTGTGGTTGTGGAGTAGCAGTCGCTACAGATGCTACCGGCATTGCATGCGGTGTAGGTATTTCTAGTGCTCCAGGTGTTGGATTATCCTGGTTCCTATTTCCTACCAGGGCTTGTGCTATAGTTTGAAGCAGCGCAAGGAGAGTAGGGTCTACTGGCGTTGGTCCAATTGCATTAGGCGGGTTCTTTGTATGTTACGGTCCATTTGTGTTTACGTTTGACGCAGACACACTATTTTCCCCCACATCCTCTGAAGTGGAGTTCAACATGACCCTAGCAGCTCGAGTACCCCTACCACGTCCACGACCACGAGCTCCAGCGCAACCTCCACGTGTCATCAGGTACTAAGATAGAACGTTGAGACGTCAGTAAGGTTTAGGGTCACTATTCTTATAGTGGCGTAGTTCAATCAGTATGACACCATAATATGATTTGGTATACATCGTCAAGTTCTAAGGAGTATCCTATACAAAATTACTCATTTATACACTCAAAAAAATAAATACCAAACATTTCTTCATTTATTTCAAATTTTATTTAATTGTCTGATAAACAAAACTCGGAAGCATAAAATACGCTCCATTGTTCAAATGACAAAAGCAACAAACAAAATGTCCCCCAAATTCCACTTTAGGTGGCCATTTTTATCCCAACTAAATCAATCATTCAGAAAAAGTTTCCTATTTAATAATCTTTTGCCTAGGTGTCTTCTTCCTTGGGTCAGATTCTTCATCACTTCGATCCTTAATGTTAACTACTGGATTAACATCCGCCTCGATGTCCACTATATCTTCGTCTTCCTCCTCCTCCTCTTCTAGATCTTCTGGATCTTCTTCCACAACTGGTCCATTATGTATGGCCATTTGGACCGCATCCCAAGCATTCTTAACCAAGAATTCAGTGTTGCTCAGCCTCGGTTTGACTTCCGCGTTGGCTCTCCTAGCATCATCTAGTTCATCAAAGGGTCTAAACAAGGCATTTTGTGCCAGTTTCATTGCCTTCATCATCTCTCTGGCTTGTTCTAGTAGGGCTTTGTTCTCATTCGCTAGCAGCTGATTATCATTCCTTAGCAATTAGTTTTCCTGTACCAAACTTGATTAATCTCCTTGAGCTCGACTATTCTAGTGTGCATCGTACTCAATCTCCTTCCAATAGTTGTCCTGGGTGAAGCGACCAATGTCCTACCTGTGTTGTTATGTGCCATTTTCTACAAATTCAAAGAAAGTATATCAGTTGTTTTGACAGCACTAATATCTCTTTAAGTAAGCCATGTACCTAGTTAATGATATTGGATAACCTCTAGTGCAAAATCGTCCAACTCTTATCCTACGATTAAATCCTATGAATTTTACTTTCTAACCCATCTGGATCTGAAATCTAAGCTTTGATACCAACTGTAACGCCCCAAAATTTTGCCCCAACTATAGGGGCCCACATAATGGCCACGTCACCAATAACCTAAAAAAAAAATACTACAACCCAAAACGTAATTAATATATCTTCCACGTAAGCATCAAATATTCGAACATAAATCCCTTAATAAATTTGCTTATAATATCAAAATATATGTCTAAATAAAACTCCCAAATTCCAGTTAACGATTACAAATAATAATCCTTAACATAACGAAATTTTATTCTCTTCAATTGGACCCACCCAAACCGAACCAAATTTTCATATTTTCATTCCTTACTTATATCCTGAAAGAAAAGGAGTAGGAAAAAGGGTGAGCGAACAAAGCCCAATAAGTTCATATACAACCCCTCTAGTTTCTAAGGAGGAGTTGACCAAGAAGAAAGTCAAACAATATATAGTGTCAAAAATGGAGATGTCAAAAGGGATTATTTTTCTGAATTCCACAAGATTAAATATTCGTTAATCGAGGAACAATTACTAAGTTCACCAGAATAAATCAGATCAATATCAAATACTACGGAGGGTGTTATGATCACATAAGCGGTCATTTTAGACCAAACAAAAGGTGGCTCCAAAGAACCTCAAATATCAAAGTACCCCAAAGGGTCAAAAGCAAAATGGTATATCCGGATTACCCCACCATAGTTCCTATGGTGTAATGTCGCCTTAAGACAAATGGTCATTCCAATTGTCTTAGTGATCATAACAGAGTTTTTCAAAAATAATTACAATTTCAACAAAATCAAATACCAATGATAACCGAATAAATATCACACATCGAGTTTAAACAATTTGTGAGATTCATAAAGCAATTCACAATTAAGAATAACGAAAGAACGGATACAACAGGATTTCAAATTCAAATACCAACCCAAGGTCGGCACACGTTTTCAAAGAAAGGTAAATGCCAAAGAAATAACGGAAGCCTAACATTTTGGAATTAAGAATTCAAAATAACATAAACGATGCATAATCCCTTACCTTAGCGATGCTGTGAAAATTAGCTTGAGCACAACATGTTGCTACCCACGCTTATCCGAATCTAAAGTTTCATGATACCAAAAAATAAAATTCTGAATTTAGGGACCTTCTAGTAACCTTTTAAAAAAATTAATACATAACTAACAATTCCTAAATATAATTATATAGGGTCTATTTCTAACTTTTGTAACTTGGGCAAAATCTGAAATTATAAAAACTTAATAATACAACTACCAAAGTTAGGGGATGAATATGTAAAAAAAAAAAAAATCATCACCTACCTACCACGAATTCCTATCTTTTGATGGGTTGGGAAAGGGTTGACTTTTCCAATATCATAAATAATAGATTACTTCCTCCTATATCTCTCTCATTTTTTTTATTCCAGTACTCCATCCATTGTTTTTCCCTTCATTCCCAACCATTATGTCTTATGTTTCCTTCTTTCTTTCTTTTCTTTCACTTTGCCGAAAACACACAACACACACAACATACACTCAAACAGTTTATATATTCTTTATTTCCTCTCCCACATTACCACCGTCGACAATTCCACCAATTCAAATGTTTCGCATAATTCAACTATTTGTCTACTATAATGGTGAGTTAAACCATAGTCCATCTACTTTGTTTCAAACTACTTCACAGAACAACCAAATGAAAACCCATTTTGTCCTCTGTTTTTTTTTCCTCTTTATTCAACCCAATTCCAAAAGAACTCAAAAAAATCAACAAGAACGAGAATAAAATCAGAGCAAAGTGTTCAGAGTCGGAAGGAAGTCTGTTTACCTCGATTTAGCTTTGCGTCACCACCGGCAAGCTTTCCTTCCTCTTCCGCCGTCCTTCTCCGTTCGTCCTCTCGGTGACTCTTTTCGGCTCCCCCCCTCCTCTCTCTTTATGCTTAGCTTTTGGGAAAGTAACTAACCTCCCCTCTCCTTGCTTTCAGTTATATATATCATATGCTTGCTTGGAAAGAGGAAGGGGCGTCGACTGATCTACCCCCCGATTCCCCTTCCGACGATGCTCATTCCAGTCTTCCTCATCATCCATTTTATTACTATTATTATTTTTTATTTTTTTTAAAGAAAACTAATTATGACCACTTATATATATATATATATATATATATATATATATATATATATATATATATATATATATATATATATATATATAAATTATTTCTAATGGGCCAATGCTCTAAATAAAAGAGCTCACTAGTCCAAGTCCAAGTCCAAGCAAAATACACAAGATCCAACTTTGGGCTTTTAATATTAACACAAATAGGTCCAAACGATATTAAGTTTAGCCCAAAACAAAATAAAATATTAATAATATAATAATTATTTTTATTCCAAAAATTTGGGTATATTACACTCTTACCCCCTTAAAAAAGGTTTAGTCCTCTAAACTTTACGACAAAGTAACCAAGGTTTTGGAATACAAATTTTATTCAAAAAGTTCAGGGAACTTGTCTCGCATATCTTCTTCCAGCTCCCACGTGGCTTCTTTCTCGGTATGCTTACTCCACTAGATCTTGACATATAGAATAGTTCGTTTCCTCCATACCTGATCTTTCCGGTCAACGATTCAGACTGACTTCTCGTCATAGGTCAGGTCTTCTCGAAATTTTAACGGTTCGTACTCAATCACATGGTTTGGATCTGAGACATACTTCCTTAGCATAGATACATGAAATACGTTGTGCACTACATATAGTGTAGGCGGCAAGGCTAGTCTGTAAGCGACCTCACTAACCCGCTCGAGTATTTCAAATGGTCCCACAAATCTTGGACTAAGCTTTCCCTGAATACCAAATCTCATGACCCCTCTTGTGGGTGATTTTAAGGAATACATGTTCCCCCACTTCAAATTCGAGTCCGCGTCGACGATTATCTGCATAAGACTTCTGTCGGCTCTGAGCTATAAGGAGTCGTTTTCAAATCAACTGCACTTTCTCCGAAGTAACTTGGACCAACTCCGGTCCTATTAGTTTCCTTTCTCCCACCTCATCCCAACAGATAGGCGATCTACACTTCCGTCCATACAAAGCTTCATAGGGTGCCATACCAATACTTGTATGAAAACTGTTATTGTAGGTAAACTCCACCAAAGGCAAGTGATCGTCCCAATTACGTTGTAAATCCAACACACATGCCCGAAGCATATCTTCCAAAGTTTGTATAGTCGTTCTGACTGACCGTCTGTTTGTGGGTGAAAAGCTATACTCATACTCAAATTTATACCCAATGCTTTCTGTAGGCTACCCCAAAACTTCGAGGTGAATTTAGCATCACGATTTGAAACTATCGAGACCGATACTCCATGCAGCCAAACAATCTCATCGATGTACAACTTCACCAACCTTTCCATCGAGTCAGTAATTTTAAATGCCAGGAAATGTGCGGACTTGGTCAACCTATCCACAATGACCCAAATTGAATTATACCTCTTTAACATTCTGGGTAACCCTACCACGAAGTCCATAGTGATATGCTCCCACTTCCACTTAGGTATCGGCAAAGACTGCAACAATCCACCAAGTTTCTAATGCTCTGTCTTCACTTGTTGGCATACAAGACACTTACTCACAAACTTGGCTATATCCATTTTTCATATTCTCCCACCAAAAGGTGTCACGCATGTCCCGATACATCTTTGTACTACCCGGGTGTATGGCAAACCTTCGAATTATGAGCGTCTTCTAAAATCTGTCTTTTCAATTCTGGATCTGATGGAACACAAATTCTTGACCCAAAACGAAGGACACCATCATTGTCTTGCTGAAAATCTTTCTGATCACCATCTTCCAACCCCAAGGAAATCTTTACTAACTCTGGATCCACTGCCTATGCTGCTTTAATCTTTGCTAACAATGATGGTTGTACACTCACGTGTCCCAAAAAGCCATCACCACCGCGCACCCTAACTTCAATTCCCATCGAGTCGAGATCGTCCAAGATCCTCTTTTCCTTAGTTATCAAAGCTGTCAAACTTCCCCTATTCTTACGACTCAAAGCATCAGCCACTACATTGGCCTTTCCATGGTGATACAATATCGTGCAATCATAATCTTTCAACAGCTCCAACCATCTTTGTTGCCTCATGTTCAACTCCTTCTGAGTGAATATGTACTTCAAACTCTTATGATCCATGTAAATTTCGCACGTCTCGCCATACAAATAGTGCCTCTAGATTTTTAATGTAAAGACCACTGCTGCCAATTCTAAGTCGTGTGTTGGGTAGTTCCATTCATAGTTCTTCAACTTTCGGGAAGCGTAAGCAATTACTTTCCCATTCTGTATTAGCACACAACCCAGACCTTTTTGAGATGCATCACTATAAACTACAAATCCTCCCGTCCCTGATGGTAAAGCAAGGATCGGGGCTGACACTAGCCGATTCTTCAACTCTTGAAAGCTGGTCTCACACTCAGCTATCCACACAAACTTCGTGTTTTTCTGCGTAAGTCGAGACAACGACCCTGCTATCTTTGAAAAACCCTTAACAAACCGACGATAATACCCTGCTAAACCCAAGAAACTTCAAACTTCAGTAACAGTTGTAAGTCTCTCCCAATTTACTACGGCTTCAATTTTGGTTGGGTCCAATGAAATACCCTCATTCGAGACCATATGTCCTAAGAAGGCTACCTTCTCCAACCAGAATTCACATTTTTTGAACTTAGCATACAACTTCTCTTCCCTTAAAATTTGCAGTACTATTCTCAAATGTTGTTCATGCTCCTCCTGAGTCTTCGAGTAGATCAAGATGTCATCAATGAATACTATTACACATCGATCTAGAAACTGCTTGAACACCCTATTCATCAAATCCATAAATGCAGCTTGGGCATTCGTCAACCCGAATGGCATAACCAAAAACGCGTAGTGCCCATACCTTGTCCCAAAGACTGTTTTTGAAATATCTTCTTTTCTGACCCTTAGTTGATGATAGCCTGAACGAAGATCTATCTTGGAGAAATAACGAGCACCTTGTAACTGATCAAACAGATCATCAATGCGAGGCAACAGGTACTTATTTTTTCACCGTGACCCGATTCAACTCACGGTAATCAATACACAGCCTCATAGATCCATTCTTCTTCTTCACGAACAACACTGGAGCACCCCAAGGCGATACGCTTGGCCTAATCAGTTCTTTTTCCAATAGTTCTTGTAACTGCTCCTTCAATTCCTTTAATTCTGTTGGTGCCATCCTATATGGTGCCTTAGAGATGGGCGCCGTCCCGGGTACCAAATCAATCCCAAACTCTACTTCTCGGTCTGGTGGAAGGCCAGGTAGGTCTTCTGGAAAACATCCAAAAATTCCCTAACCACTGAAAGTGATTCTAAGGTGACCCTTTCTTTACTGGTGTCGATTATGGAGGCTAAGTAACCCTGACATCCTTTTCTCAAGAGTCACCTTGCCCCTAATGACGAAATGAAGCTCGACAAAACCACTGGTTTAGACCCCTTAAACTTGAACTCTGGTTCACCCGGGATACAAAACACCACTTCTTTTTCAAAACAGTTGACCATAGCGTGATAAGAGGCTAACCAATCCATCCCTAAAATCACATTACAATCTTGCATATCTAAAGGGATCAAATCAATAGGCATTTCTCTATGCTCTATTTTCAAAGAACATGATCTAAATACTGATGTGTGAGGGATGGATTCTTTCATCGGGGTGTCAATAATTAAAACCACATCTAAATTCTGGGGTGACAATTTCATTCGACGTGCAAGCGAAACAGATATAAAAGAGTGGGTTGCACCAGGATCAATCAAAACATAAATATCACTAGAGTATAATTGCAAGGTACCTGTCACTACATCATTTATTGCACGAGCAACCTTAGCAGTCATAACATACACACGTCCCTGTCCCTTAGGTTTCTCCTTGTCTCCACTATTGGCTCCTTTGACGAAGGTGTTCTTGTTTGGCTCTGGGCAATCTTTAACCAAGTGCCTCATCTTCCCACAATTGAAGCACGCCCTAGAGTTTCGATAACAAGAATGTGTCTGGTGCTTACCCCCACAAGTACGACATAATGGGTTCGCGTCTCGGTTTTGGTTCTGGCCTTGATTCTACTGACTCTAATTATGCGGCTGGTTTCTAAATGACTGAGCTCCACTCCTAAAACGGTTATCTTTAGTAGCGAACCGGGCTCTCAAGCTCGGGTCGTTACAAATGGTATCAGAGCGAGTCCCGACTGAAAATGTGGGAACAAAGTGTTGTGCGGGGGACCAAAGTGCTACACCGCAAAAGGTGGGAGCTATCTCTTGATCCTCATATGAGCCACCTCTTGAATCCTGTATCGCCCGGGGTCTGATTCGGCCTTGACGAGGACGTCAAGGATTTGAGTGGGGGAGATTGTAATACCCCAATCCCACATCGGATAGATGTGAGACTTGTGTTTGATTTATAAGGTAGACATGCGCTACTACTGGGCACCAACATCATCCATGAACTTTTGGGTCGGCTTGTGGTGGGCCTGATGACCCAAGGTGCTGCGTGCTCAGTGGGCCAGTGTGTGGGCTACACGTAGCGGACCAGACTCTCGGGCTCGAGTCGTTATAAATGGTATCAGAGCGGGTCCAGGTCGGAAATGTGGGAACAAAGTGCTGTGCGGGCCAAAGTGCTACACCGCAGAAGGTGAGAGCCACCTCTTGATTCCTGCATCGCCCGGGGTATGATTTGGCCTTGACGAGGACGTCAAGGATTTAAGTGGGGGAGATTGTAATACCCCATCCCACATCGGGTAGGTATGGGAATTGTGTTTGATTTATAAGGTGACCTCACACTACCTCTAGGCACCAACATCATCCATGGACTTTTGGGTCGGCTTATGGTGGGCCTGATGACCCAAGGTGCTGCGTGCTTATTGGGCCAGTGTGTGGGCTACACGTAACGGATCGATCTCTCGGGCTCAGGTCGTTACATGATGAACATAGATATGAGTGGTGAATCTATGTTTCCATTGAAGAGAAAGATGGACCACGCGAGCAATGGTCGTTGGAGAATGATAAGTGAAGGTCAGTCCAATGAGGATTCGATGGATTGAAATTCAAGGGAGGAAATAGTCAATTTTTGACTGGTTGAAGCAGATATGGTTTATGTTGCAAGAGAAGAAGCTTGGATAAGTGCTCAACTGAAGGAGCAGAAGTTGGTCAAGAAGCTTGAAGAGATAGGCACTACGATCCATTTCTAACGGTTATTGGATATGCAGGGGAAACATCATGAGCAGATACTTTGTCTGATTGAATTGTTGGTTCTAATTCTCTTCTTTTATTTTTTATCATTCTTTTAGTAATCCCCATATTAATATGCACTACATGAATTGAAAATTAGTAACATAGTTGGCAAAAGGCCTTTCAAATATTGATGTAATGATCAATAATTTCAACTTTGTTAGGATTGATGTGGTGATTGACGGCGGTTTAGTAGTTATCCTGCTTTGTATGATGCACAATCTAGAATTAGAATACAAGAGAAAATCCTGATACACAATTTTTATTTTCAGATGCACAAATTGTATTACCCATGAAGAAAATCCCAAAGCACAATTTAGGTTTTGCGATGCACAATTTGAGATTAGAATGCAAAAGGAAATCCCGATGCAATTTGGGATTGCGATGCAACGCATGCCTGA
Organism: Codonopsis lanceolata; assembly: GCA_013146195.2. Lineage (NCBI taxonomy): Eukaryota > Viridiplantae > Streptophyta > Magnoliopsida > Asterales > Campanulaceae > Codonopsis > Codonopsis lanceolata. The sequence goes on along the minus strand of CM028377.1, from coordinate 108,858,621 downwards.
TCTAAAGGGTACACTAAATGGAAACTGTTGGCTTCTATGTAGAACAAGATGCAACTGTTTTTACTCTAAGACACATTGTGATGGCTAAAGGATACTGTAGACACCCCAATTTTGTACCCCTAGTATGTGACTCTGACATAAGATCTCAAGAACTGTCAAAACTTAACAAATGTCAAGTTACAGGAGTTAAAAATGCGAAAGGCAAAGCAGGATGCGCGAAACAGTGAACTGCGAGGGGTGAAAGTGTGAAAAACAAACTTAAATAGTTACATGGGTGCCGCACCAAGGGCCTTGGTGCCACCACATGCAGTTGTTGGTGCCGCACCAAGGAGCCCCTTGGCCGCACCAGAAATTCCACTGTAGCTCTCTCTCAGTAAACGGAAGGTACAAGTCTTGAAGCTTGGAGTACAACTGATCAAAGCAGCTGGAAGAAACTCAGAAATTCCCGATGACTCCCTGCTCCTCGACTATAAATAGAAGGCCCCGGGTCCCTTCTCACTTGTTCAGAAATCGGTAGACAAAAACCGAGACGAAGCTCTGTCTCTCTGTCAAAATATTAGTACAAGAGGTGTGAGATAGGTGAGTGGAAGCCCCTAAAGTCTCCAAACCCCGTCCAAACTCCGCCAAAGTAAATATCCATAGGTTATAAATGATCCCTAGCCTAGTTGTTAGGTATCCACCTCACTTCCCCGGTCCAAAAATCCCAAAGTAAGCCGTTACTCTGCCCGAGTAACGAGCCGAAAAACCAAAAAACTAAGCCGTTATTCCGCCAAACCACAAAGGCCAAAACCTACCAAAATAAGTTGTCACTCTGCCCGAGTTGACAAGCTAAAAGTCTCCGAAATAAGCAGTCACTCTGTCCAAATCAAAACAACAACAACACAACAAACAACAAAAAAGACTCACTCTCCCTGAAGGACAGAGCGAGCACACCACCGCTCTAAAAGGTTAAGCCTTTAAGGGTGTTATTTATTGTATTTATTTACTTTTCTGTCTTTTATTATTTTAAAGTTGTTATTTAAATCCGACACAATGTAGCCAATATAAGCCGTTGTGCTGCCCGGATTAGAATAGGAAATATTATGTAAAAGAGCCGTTATAATGGCCAAATATTCTTAAATATGTCTGTAATTATTGTAAGGAAATGACTGCAAGTCCGTAAATAATGTAGCCACAGATGTATTTGTTTTAATTTCCTGTCTTTTAATACTTTATTTATTTGCTAAATAAATATAACAATAAGCATACTCCAGCCAAAAACCACGTTTGAGACCGAAAGGGCGAGTTGGGTGCCTAGCACCTTCCCAACTCGTAACTTAGCCTCCGAACCCGTTTTCTTTTTCTCTGATTTATTTTTCTTTTCTTTGGTTTTGCTTTATTTGCCTTAAAATAAAGATGGCGACTCTAAAACTTTCAGATCCAGTGGGGCCTCGCAACACTCCTTCTTTGCACTTTTCCGTTCTCCCCTAAAAAGGGAGAATGAGAATGGAAGGGTGATATATTCTCATATCCTGATATCCCCTAAAAAAGGGATAACTTGATGCGGGAAACCCAAAGCTCCCATAGCGATCTGAACGGGTCATAAGGCTATTTTTAATAAAATCCATAGTGGGGGCGTCGCAATATCCTTTTTTGCACTTTTCCGTTTTCCCCTAAAAAAGGGAAAATGAGAATGAAAGGGCAATGCATTCCCATATCCTGGTATCCCATAAAAAAAGGATAACTTGATGCGGGAAACCATAAGTTCCCATATTGGATACAAAATCCACTAAAGGCAACCGAGGCACATTCCAACGTGCTAACATAGACAACACTCCTCTCGCACTTTTGATTTCGTCTTCCCCTAAACAAGGGAGGGTGGAACGAGAGCAGTGGTGTCCCGCATCCGCACGTACGTGCACCCCTAACCAAGGGCGCGCGAGGCATGGGTCGCACCCCGGGAACCTCACAGATATGTACCTAAGAGGAAAGGTCAACTCGACTTTACATATTGATAGGAGGAAATAAATTTAGGTCTAAATTATTTTTAGTTCACAAATTGATAATAGTAAATGAATTTGGGTATTTTTAAATACTTCAAATTAAATTAGGGTAAATTAAAATTTTAGTTGACAAAAAAAAAAGATTGATTATTAAATTTAAACTATATTTCTTTTGGGATGCTTGATTATGCAATTGAGAAATATTACCTTTTCTTTGCTCAAAAATATGTTTTGATCATCTATTCTCTTCCAAATAAACATTACTTCGAATATCTACGGATACTTTAGGCTGTCATTGTAGGGTTTTCTCAAATCCCAATAGTTCGAGTTCGGGATTTCTTTGTAAGATGCTAAAGTATCGACAATCAACCAAATCAAATTTATCATCAGGTAAAGTTTATTATTTATAAATTGATATTTTAGAGAGTAATTACTATGATTAACTTATACTTAAATCTAAAGTTCCGTGTGCCTTTTAATCCCAGCAAATGGTGTGTATAAAGAGCAATGCCACGATATGATGAAAAGAAAGTACGATAATATGAGCACCTCAGAAAGACATGATCTATTAACAAAACAAGTGGAGCAGCGTAGGACCAATAAGGAATCATCACTGCTTCTAAAAGCTCAAATGATAGTGAAGTAGAATGTTAGTACAAATTTTGTTTCATTTATATATAAACAAAAATAAATATTGTGAATGAAAATCTTCATTTTAAATCTTAAAAGCTTTAGTTTTCCCCCCTGATGTTAGGCACGATACACTATGAACCTTTATGCTCTGAGGCTCACGAACTAAAAAAAAGCCAAATTGCAAACATTGTGGTGCTGCATGATTTCAGTATGAACCTCCAACATTTTGTTGTGATTAAGGAAAAATAAAACTCGCACAATTTCAAAGCCCAGATGAATTATATGAGTTGCTTACTTCACAATTAGATGAGACTTTTGGATTCTGGAAAAACATTCGAACATATAACTCCATCTTCTCTTTCACCTCATTTGGTGTGAAATTAGATAAAGAACTTGCATCTGCGCGGCGGGGTGTATATACTTTTCGGGCTCAAGGAATGGTTTACCATGATCTCTCGGGTCTAGTTCCAAGTGAAAATGGGCCTGGTTATTTCCAATTGTATTTTGTGGAGACTGAAAATGAAATTCATAATAGAATGAAAGTAATGAACAACTCCATTCTATGTGAGGCAACCATTAAGAAACTCATGGAAGTGATGGAGACAAATCCGTACGCAAAATTCTTTAGAAGATTGAAGGATTATCCCTCAATGGATGATATTAAACTTCATATTGCAAAAGATGTGAAATTAGATCAACGCATTTATAACTTTCCAACAGCTAAGTGGTTGCTATTTGGGTTGAAGGAAACAATAGTAGTATACCATATGAGTGGGACATTGTAGTCCATGCACATTCAGGTCAAAGACATCGAATAAAACATTATTATTGATATTATGACCCTTTACAGTTAGAGCCATCAAAACGGACCAACGGAGCGAACCAACCCGCTAAAATGACGGACCAGGAATACTTTGGCTGAACCCAACCCACCTTGGGTTACGAGGTAGGCCGGACCAACCCGCCAAAAAAGAAAATTATAACATGTGACATTCTCCATCGATCTGATCTCTTTTTTTTCTCTCTCTTTTTTTAAAGGAAACAGGGACGGCACCCTGCACAATTTTATTAAAATAAAAACGAGAAATACAAGGAGGGGGACAACCAGACTAACCCACAAACGGGCGGACAAAGGAGCCTTACCTCTAACACAATACATGAAAAACCCAAAGACACTACCAAACGAGGACTCATTAACGAAAATTATAAATACCCAATGTATCATCTCGAAAGACCTGTCGAACATTAGTAGGAAGCTGAGGCATCGAGTCATACAATTTATACGCTCTGTCAGTGTAGGCCGCCTCCGCAAGCTTATCAGCCATTCTATTTATTTCCCTGTAGACATGCCGAATTTCATAATCACCCAACAAATTTTTGCAATCGAAGAGCTCACTGTCATATTTCCACGGGAAACGGTGTCTCCCAAACAAGCCATTAGCCGCCACCAAGGAGTTTGTTTCAACAAGCATCCGATTGAAATTCATTCTCCTACATAAAGTTAACCCATCTCTCAAAGCCAAAATTTCAGCATACGTGTTCGTTCCTTGACCATAGAAACAAGAAATGGCACAAATAAAAAAACCACGGTTATCCCAAAAAACGCCGCCCCCTATACATAAACCATTCCTAGCTGAACCGTCAGTATTAAGCTTATAACTATAGCTCGGAGGAGGATCCCATCTAAGCCAACTACCCCTATTCCATAAAACATTTTGCACCGTGACCCCAAGGCATTGAAGGCTGATATTCCCCAGAACACTGCTAACCTTCTTCGGCTTGTACAGTCTCATGATGTCTTGCAGGCTATTTTTAATGCGCCTTAAGATACACTCATATATCATGGGCTTGTTGTCAAAAACTCCTGTGCACCTAGCTTTCCAAAGCTCCCAACAACCCACCATCAAAACACCAATTCTACATGCCCCCACTTGACACTTGAGTTTTAGCCGAAGACCTCTCCAACCATATCGTACACAGATGTTGCAACGAAGTGTAGGTAGCAATGACATGAAAATATCTCGCCAGTCTTTCCCATATATACCTGGCCGCCTCCGATTGAACAAAAAGATGAACTTGAGATTCCCGTTGATGTTCATAATTGCAACATACACACTTTGAAGCTAAAGCAACATGTTTAGAATAGAGGCACAGATCAACAGGCAGCGCACCATGAAGTAACTTCCACATAAACCCGCTAATATTAAATGGCAGCCACCTCTGCCAAATCTTTTTTGCCCAAGAAAGCTTCGGCCATTTCAAACGATTATGCTGCTAGTGATCCTTAACACGAAACTCCCCGGAATTGGTGTGAATATAGATGAGTTCATCATCCCGGTGCGCCTGAATTCGAACCCTTTGAGCTTTAACATAGTCTTAAGTAGACAACAAGTGAGCAAACTGATCTAAATTAGGCAGAACTTCCCGCACCCGAAGATTAATATCCATCGGCAGAGGTCCTTCGAGCATAGTGCCACACCAGTTCTCTCCCCAAAAAGAAACATCCCCTCTGCCAATTACCCATCTGCTATTGTGATGATCTCTAGGAAAGGAAGCCAGGGTAAATCGGTGTGAAGACTTCCTCTCTTTTGCGAGCATCTTTATGTGGAGACTACCGTTCTTTCCTTCCTTCCTTGTTCCTTCTGTCATCTTGGCAGGAAGAAAAGAAGACTAATATAGAAAAAAAGGGATTGCAAGGGAGAGCATTAGAGCATCCAAATTCCAAAGTCACAAATGGAGTATCACAAGCGCCGCTGCCGTGCCTTCCAAAACTGGTCAAATTCTGAAAATGTGGGAAGAGGAAGTTGTGGGTGAGTGTGAGAAAGAGAGTGAGAGAGAGAAGCGGTGATGTAGTCTGGTTCTGGTAGACTGCTAGAAGGAGGGAGAATTAAAATTAGTTGGATTAGAAAGAGGGTGTGTGGAGTGGAGTGGGTGATGACTTTCTTGAAAATGGAAATGAGGGAGGACCGAGGAGAGAGAGTGACAGGCTGTAAGAAAAAGTAGGGAGGATATGTTTCATACGTTCACTTTTCATTTATTATAGATTATAGAAAATTCAGTTTTCACTCAATTAACTTATACATTTATTATAAAAAAAATTGTAGATTTATAGTATAATAAAAAAATGGCGGACCAACCCGCCCTGCCCCGCTTAACCCGCCACCCACACGGGTCTAACCCAAAATCCCGCCTTTTGGAAGGGTCATATTTTTAAAACCCAACCTACCTTTTTTAATATGGCGGAGTGGACCAACCCAACGGGTTTGGCCCATTTTGACGGCTCTATTTACAGTATCCACTACTCTTTCCAATGGGTGAACCAGGAAGGCATCAGAATATTAGAAAAATAGTAGCCAATAAAGCAACTACTTCAAGCCAAGCTATCTTGTCTGAGGAAAGATTAATTGGACGAGAGAAAGGTAAATTCTATAACCACATTGTTAGATTAATTTTTTTGCAATTAAATTGGTTTAGCAAAAAATTTAAAAAACTATGAAAACTTTAAATTAAATAAACCTCTTTGTAGGTATATATGAAGAATATAGATTCTTATAATTCATTGAACATATAAAAATAATACACACACACACACACATACATTGATGTAAACATTTACATCCATATAGTATAGCAATTTATCTATTTCAGTGTGCGATTCAAGTAGTAATGATGATGGTGCAACCCCAAGACTTTTATCTGTCCACGATATTCTTTCTCAAGAACAAGAAGATAACGTATAATTAGTTCAAACAATTCCGCTACAAATGTATACAAATTTTAATCTTAGGTTATTTTCTATCTGTAGTTAGTCTCCCGTGAAAAAAATAAGAAGGTCTCGTGTTAAGAGTATAGTTGTTATAGGCTCCAAATTCGAAATCCAAGACAATCTGCACTTTTGTTTGCACGTCGATTATTTCATCAATATGCAGTTGATATGTACATAAAGTTGGAAACAACAGGATTGGATTTTTTTTTCGCCAAAATCAATAAAATATAAGATCTGAACAATACCAAGGAATCATGGATAGTGTTTCTAGGGGATTCACTAGAGGAATTGAGGTCGGCAGAAGAATCATTCTCCCAGCATCCTTCATTGGAGGTCCAAGAGATATGCGGCGCATATATCTTGATGCTTTGGCATTGGTACAGAGATTTGGAAAACTAAATTTATTTATTACAATGACATGCAATCTAGAGTGGAGGGAGATAAAAGAAAATTTGTATGAAGGCCAACAAGCTTAAGATCGTCCAGATTTGACCGCAAGAGTATTTAGAGCAAAATTGCAAGATTTCAAAAACCAACTATTTAAGGAGGGTATTTTTGGTAGTGTAGCAGGACATGTTCATGTAAATGAGTTTCAGAAACGAGGATTGTCTCATGCTCATTTGTTAGTAATTTTGAAGTCAGAGTATAAGATTACATCTCCTGACCAATTTGACACTTTTGTTACTGCAAAACTTCCTGATCCACAAAAGTTTCCTACCGTTCACAAGTTAGTTATCAAGCATATGATGCATGGACCGTGCAGGGATAAGAACAAGAATAATTCTTGTATGGTAGATGGGAAATGTAAGTACCATTATCCATGATCATATTGTGAAAGAACAATGCAACGTAAAGATGGGTATCCAATCTATAGACGAAGGAAGAATGGAATTTCAGTAAGAGTTTGAAATGCCCAACTAGATAATCAATGGGTCGTACCTTACAATCCTTATTTGTTACTGAGATATAATTCTCATATCAATGTTGAGATATGTTCAATAGTCACAGCAGTCAAATATCTTTATAAATCTATCTACAAAGGACACGACAAAGTGGCGATTCATATTACACATGATGATGATGAAAATCTGGTTGATGAAATAAAGCAGTTTCAGGATGCACGATGGGTCTCTGCTTAAGAAGCAATGTGGAGAATTTTTGAGTTTAATTTGAATGAAATATATCCATCAGTAATTAACTTGTTGCTTCACCTACCACATCAACAATGTGTGACATATTGGGCAAATCAAAACTTGGAATATGTTTTGAGATCCGAACATGCTTTAAAGACCATGCTAACAGAGTATTTCTCTATGTGTTGTACAAGTAAAAAGGTACAAAATTATCTATATAGAGAATTCCTAGAGCATTATGTCTGGGATAAAAACCAAAAATATTGGAAGAAAAGAAAACAGGGAGACGTGATTGTTCGCATAAATAATGCAAATCCTATTGAAGGATTTTATCTTAGATTACTCCTAAATCATGTTAGGGGCCCAACATCTTTTGATGATTTGTTGACAGTAGAGAACGTACTTTGTGCCACTTTTAAAGAAGCTGGTCAAAAAAGGGGTTTGCTAGAATCTGATCAAAGCATTGATGAGTGCTTAAATGAGTTAATAACATTCCAAATGCCACATGAATTGTGAAGATTGTTTGCAGATATCTTGGTCTATTGTGGACCGACAAATGTGAGAGATTTATGGGATACATACTTTGAAGCTATGTCTGAGGATTTTAGAAGAGAAGCAAAAACGTCTCATAAACGAGAAACAGTGAAAACTTTGAAAAGTATAAGCTCCTTCTTGCAGAGTATGGGAAGAAACATTAATTTATATGACCTTCCACAAATAGCAATTGATATGGCTGATGCTCAATCTGACTTTCCAAAGGAGATAGAAGATGAGTTATTGGTAGAAGTGCCTCCAAATGATCTTGTAGCTGAGAGACAGTTAAATGGCGAACAACGAAAAGCTTTTATACTAATTTTGAATTACATTAAAGAGGGACATGGGGGAATTTTTTTTGTTGATGGACCCGGAGGCACTGGAAAAACCTTTTTGAATCGTGCATTTTTAGCTCATCTTCGATCAAAAGATCCTATTGCAATTGCAACTACCACATCTCGTGTTGCAGCAACAATAATGCCCGAGGGAAGAACAACACATTCACGATTTAAAATATCAATTGACGTAAGTGAGTCAAATGAATGTGCTATGTCTAAGCAATGTGGAGTGGCAGAGCTACTGCGTAAGGCACAATTAATAATATGGGATGAAGCTCCAATGGCGAAATGATGGGCTTTTGAGAATGTTGATAAGCTACTTAAGGATATAACACTGACAAGTGCTACCAGTAGTTCCTAGAGCTACAATTTGTCAAACTATTTCAACCAGTTTGGTTGTCATATTTGTGGCCTAAAATGAAAAAAATAACAATGACAAGGAATATGAGAGCAAGGAATGATTCCAACTTTAACGAGTTCTTACTTAGGGTTGGAAATGGTGTGGTGCCAACTGATACCGAAGGAAATATCAAGATCCCAGAGATGATTGTTGAATATGACAATGAATAATCAAGCCTTCAAAACCTTATCAGAGTTGTTTTTTAAGACCTAAATAGGAATGCCCAATCTTCTGAATATATGACTAGCCTAACAATTCTTGCTGCTAGAAATGAAGACGTGGAATGATTGAAGGAGAAGTTGATTTCTATGTTTCCTGGAGATGAGAAGATATTTAATAGCTTTAATGAAGCTATTGACGATACAAATATATACATATGTATATTAAAGTTGGTGATATATACATATGTATATTAAAGTTGGTGAGGACATCTCTAGGTGTGGCACGTATCCATCTTTTGATTAATCTTCATTTTCATACATTTAACTTTTCAACTTCTCATTGGTTTCATTAGATAATAATTTTAGGTAATTACTATAGTTAAGATATAAGGTATATTACTTATAGTATTATCTCTTATAAAGGGAGAGTAAACCATTGAGTTTTCTTTTAATTTCCATGTGGGATAAAGAAACTTAGAGGTAAAAAAAAGTTGGTATCTAAATTACTCTTCATATCCATTTGGGATAGATTTTTTTTGACAAGTGAAGACTCTGCCTTCAAACTTTCTTTTCCTATCAATGTGAGCTGGACTAGGTCTTTATAAATATTTTTAAAACTCATTTTATCTCGATGAGAAAAGTTTACTAAATGAAACAAACTCTCAATAATATATGTGTGCTCATATTAAGCCACATGATCAATCATATTTTTCATATGAACAACATTGATTAAAGTGAATCAAAAAAACAATCCATCGATTTTAAAATAAACTCAAACTCTGATATACAACAAAGTTCTTGCAACTTTATATGAGTATAATTTATTTATTTCTTTTCCTACAACAAAAGAATGAAGAGGAGGAAGGACAAATCTGGTGCCTTCGCCATCCATATGTGATAATTGAGAACGTAATAGTTAGCATGCACAACATTGTTTCGCTTCTTTAAATCAAAGAAAAACAATACACTCAATATTTAATATTTCACATTTGAGCGATGAATTCAACTAAATGACATGACTAACGATAAAACTTCATCATTCAATAAAAAATTGTTCAATATCAAGTAAACTACTCTTTAATGCAAGCTTTCCAACTCATTTCAAGCTTATGGATTAATGGGGACTTAATGTGTAAAATAAAGATTAGATTATTACTATAAACCGTTTGAAGACTTTTGCTAGGTATTTTTTTTTTTTTTTGTAATTCATTCTCTAAATGTTGCATTACCTAAACAAATTAGAGACTATCTCACATCGGTAAGAAGAGTAATTTAAATGTCAAGTCTTTATTTATCTCTAATTTCCTTTATCCCACATGAAAATAAAAAAGAAAGCTCAATGACTTACTCTCCATTTATAAAGGATCATACCATGAGTAACATACTTTATATCTTAATCATAACTATGGTAATTAAGGATTAAGGATGTCTCAAGGTATGTCACATATCCTTTTTTTATTATAATTATAATATAATTATAATTATAGAATAATAGAATATAATAATAATAATTATTATTATTATTATTAAATTAAATTAAATTAATAATTAATAATTAATAATTAATCTTTCAACTTATCATTGGTTCCATTAGATAATAATTTTAATTAATTACTATAGTTAAGATATATAGTATATTACTCATGATATTATCTCTCATAAAGTGAGAATAAGTCATTAAGTTTTTTCTTTTCATGTTCATATGGGATAAAGGAAGTTAGAAACAATAATGAAGTGATGTTTAGATTACTCCTACTACACATATGGGATAGAGTGTTGTTGACAGCTTGAATGCTTAGGCTCCATTTTTTTACGGAAAATGACTTTCAGAAAACGTTTTTTTCTCATTTTTCAGTGTTTGACAACCTTAGAAAAATATAGTCAACATAAAAGCTTTTCTGAGTCAGCGGAAAATGAAGCCTTCTTTTATGGAAAATATTGACTTACGAATTCATTTTCCGTAAGTCATTTTCCAAATGTTCCAGCACTCATCCGCCCCCTTTCACAATTATACATGTTTACATATACACACAATATTTCAATCAACAAATAAATTGTTTATAAATATAAATTGAATTTGTGCACACTATTTATAAATTATAATTTTAATAAATACTCAATACGTTCTAAAATTAATGTCAACTATATTATTTAGAGACGTCCAAAACATTGTCCATTTTTTAAATTTTTTTTCATATCAATTATCAAAAAAATTTATTTGTATTTGTGAGATTGAAAAAAGATGAACGTTATTGATTTGATATCACTAATGATAAATTGAGGGTTACTAAAGAAAAATTATTTAAAGTTCAACACTATCTTATATTCAATATACGCATTAATATTATAATATACTTTTTTGTATTCAATCATATATGGTCTCCATAACATTTTATATGTGTTTGTCAAATACCCGAAAATATTTTTCGACATATTTTCAAAAGATTTACCAAACCTGAAAACGAAATCTTTTCATTTTTCAGAAATTATTTTCCGAAAATCGTTTTATTTGAAACAAACAGAGCTTTAGCCTTCAGACTTCCTTTTCCTATCAATGTGAGATGAACTACATCTTTTAAAATACTTTTAAAACTCATTTTATCCTGACAAAAAGTTCATTAGATGGAACAAACTCTCAATAATCTATGCGTACTCAAATTGAGCCACGTGATCATTTATTTTTGATTAGTTGACTGTGCATCATAATGATTGTTTACTGGTTTGACACCGAAAAGTCTAAAGTTTTTAAAAGTTTTCAAAGTATTTACTCATACACATATAATAAGTAATTAAAAAACTTATTCTAAAACAAAAGTACGATACTAAACGATCACTAATTTGGATAGATTAACAATACATAACTTTTGTTAGACATAATAATCATTATAATGTAATAATATCTCTCTGAAAAATTGCAACCGTGCAGAGCACATGTTTCATTACTAGTAATTATTATGATGAGGGCTTTTTGAACTCTGTAACTCCAAATGGTCTCCCTCCTCATGAGTTGAAGTTGAACAGAAATTGTCCAATTATTTTGTTAAGGAATTTGGACCCATCAAATGGATTATGTAATGGTACAAGAATGACATGTAAGGACTTCAAGAATAATGTGATTGACGTGGAAATTGTAATTGACCAACAATGGGAAAACGTGTATTTATCCCTAGAATTCCACTATCACCAGCTCAAAATGAAAGATATCTATTTCAATTTAAGAGGAAACAATATTCTGTCAAACTCTGCTTCGCAATGACAATTAATAAAGAGCGAGGGTAAACAATCCCGAACGTGGGTATTTACTTGCCTCAATCAGTGTTCTCTTATGGCTAATTATATGTTGTTCTCTCAAGAGGTACATCAATGTCCATCACGAAAGTGTTGGTCAAACCGGACATTACAAATGTGAGAGAAAACGGGTGGACGAAAAATATTGTGTACAAACAAGTTCTGAGCACGGGTATGAATGAACTGCTTCAGAGAAAAAAAAAACCATGAATCTTTCACCCATAACTTTTACTATTGAGTTTGACGCTAACACCTTGCTATTTTTTGGTTTCAGATAATAAGGCTGCCTTGCACAAAACGTCTTACATTGAAGGAGCTGCTTGAAATTTTGTTCAAAAGAAAATGTTTGGAGTGTATGCTTCGATGAGGTCAATTTGCATACTTGAGATCTATGTCATCATTGATTTATGAAATAGTGCAATGTTTTATTCAATTACGACTCATTAAAGTTTAAACATTTTCTGTATTTTTTTTTAGTGTTGCATTTTCCTGTTATATCTGGCTTTTCAACTACGTAGGTCCTATTTAATAGCTTTGACTAGATCATTGGATTGTGTTTGGTAACTTCTTCTACGAGACGCTCTAAGCGAGCATCTTTACCTTGCATGCATGCTTCCTTCACTTCTATCACTCGGTTCAACTTATTGGTATGTTTCCATTATCATTGAATACGATATCATCATAACCTCTTTGTGTGTATGTGTGTGTGTGTTCATTTTTACTATTCTTGGTCTAAAAAGCAAATGGAACAATGTGTATTTTTAAGGTTTACTCATTTTCTTCAAACGTATAGTTTAGAGGCGCAAATGGATTGGATACATTATGTGGTGAATCTTATGGAGCAAAGTGATACCATACGCTGGTAATCTCAACTGCTACTAAAAATATCGGGTTTTAGCCTTTATTACATTATTTTTAGTACTTATGGAGTTATGATGAATTTTTCAGTCGCTTTTCAGCTACCGAGATTAAATCTACAATTACAATTGGATTCAAGTTTAATTTTGATAATCAAACTAATTTTCAGGAGAGCCTTCGAGGGAAGGCAGATGTAGGGCCTGAAGGATTTATCGAAACCTTCGACTTTTGACTCTAGGCCATTATTGTCTGTTAAATGGTCAAGTGGTCAACTACTACATAGTTCAACACCAAAATGAAATATTCTTGTGTATTTACATGATGGTATCAATCAATGCCTCACCTTGTACTTAGTATGCATTGGCACTGCAAGATACAACTAATATTTCCCTAATGGATGCAGAGATCAATTCAGAGAATATGAAAACCAACAGGTCAGTTTCATCCACAGAAGCAGCCCCCAAAAAGGCTGGTGGTGGGAACTTTTCCACATAATTCGACGCCTTTGATACTGGAAATGTTGGGGATTGTAATGAGCATGTTACAAGCCTTCACCAGTCAAACATACAACCTTCCAAGAAAATAACATTTGTGAAGAAATTGTGGTTAGTTTTTACCTAACATATATGTATGTCATCGTTGGTTTACGAAATGGCACAATGTTTTATTCAATTATAACATTTCAAGAGCAAAAATAAAGTCTTGAAGAAACACTAATTCCAATCTCCCAAGAACATAGTGCTAAGGTATTCACTAAACATGACATTTTCGAGAAAGCAATAGAGCAGCTTTTGCTTGCACCCTTTACTTTCTGTCAATGCATTGCTATTTTCCATTCAAGTCATCCCAGACATATTTGTGGGTCATGTTGGTGAGATACCTCTTTCTGGTGCTTCTAAGGCTTCATCCTTCATTTATGTCACCGGCTTCAGCTTATTGGTATGTTTCCATTATCCTTAAATACAGTATCATCATAACCTTTGTGTGTGTGTGTGTGTGTGTGTGTGTGTGTGTTCATTTTTGTTATTCTTGGTCTAAAAGCAAGTGGAGCAAAGCAGTACCACATGCTCCGTATACACATGCAGAGGGAAACTTTGGTTCTACAAATCAGTATTCCTCTATCATGTATTTAAGCATATACAGGAATTCCTTCTGCTATAATGATCTAGTAATCTCAGCTGCTGCTTCAAATATCGGGTTTTAGTTTATAAGCTTTATTCATACAATAATCTTTTTACTTGTGTACTTTCTTATTGCTTGGAGATATGGTTATTTGGGCCATTGGTTCTCTTACCCAGTCTTCTAAAACTAACACAGAATATTGGTTTGCAGTACCTTTAACTCCCCTCTATATCAACAGGTGGGTGTACGATCTACAGCAGAACATTGGGTCAGCATTCAAGTGAAGTCATTAAGTACTTTGAGTTCAGTTTACCCCGAAAACGATGTACCTCTCGAATTGTTTTATCTTCTATTGTGACATTAGATGGTACTTGGCCTTGAAATGAAATGTTTTAGTCATTTTACTGCCACTGAACACATCTTTGTAACATGACATATCAGGGGTCACGAAGATAAAAGAAAATTACAATCCCGCCACATTGATGCTGGTGATCACTTTTAATTCTGCAGAAGCTGAACTTGGTGTAGATTTCGCCCAAATATATGTGAAATCCACTTTATGTCCGTAAGTTCTTTAACAGACCACTTTCTATTTATGGCTCCATACTTCTTTGTAATGTTCTATTCATTGATGTACTAAATGCTGCCTGTTCCTATCACACCAACCCATCCGGTTACTGCAATTTTAGGATTAACATTATACATGATTTTTAACCTGTTTTCTAGTTTCTTGTTTTATCTGCAATTTTAGGATCAAGGTTTAACTTAATATGGTTTGATCCAACTCTGTTATGAAATTGTCCCGACAAGATGACACAAGAAATTCAAGAAAAACAGTTTTTTGAAATTAGACTTCCCTTTGGAGTAGCATCGCACTATGCAAAGGGAAGTTTTTTTAAAAAAATGTGACAATGTAAGAACAAATCAACAAAATAAGATTTTGTATATCATGTTTGTAACAATGGCTATCGCTTGATATGAGCTCTGATGCTTTGTCACTCACAATTCCAGAGCTATTGACAAGGAATAAATCATCTGTCTTTGAATTCCTTTCTAAAAAGGACGACTAGGTAAGTGTTACTATACTTCAGTAATGTTCATGGCAGTGCTATAGGTTGGGATATAACTCTCTAAAATAGGATGCTAATTACTAAATAGGGTTGTTCTTGTATTATTGTCACCTCTCATTATCTAAGATTAGTGACAAGAATTTCATCGTTGGGTTCCATATGTTGGTAAAGGGGGCTAAGCCCAACTGATTTTGCAAGAAACACATGTTGAATACAATCGATGATACATTAGAAATATCAAGAAAATCAATGAGACAGATGATCAAAGGCGCAACATAAATGATATTTTAAGGAATAATTCATATCACCCAGATTTTATCGGGTAAATTGAATGTGCAAATATTATTTCATAAAATAAAATCTATTTTACTTGATGCAACACTATCACAAACAAAAATATACTAGATTTATTTGACAAAGAGAATAATAAGCAACGTATTTATTTGACTCAATCTTAGTATATAAAAAATTAAAATTACATCTATAGAATAAATATTGTTGTATGAAAAGAATAATTGATAGAATAGAGAATAAGTCAACTATATGGTACGATACATGCAAGAAATGTGCAACTTCCGTTATGAAGAATGGAAGAACCCCAAAGAAGATTGAGCACACATGTTTTAACGGAAGTCCAATTCCTTATCACTCTAAACCATAAGACAAGAGTTGACGATGGAAAACTCATAGCCATAACGAAAGCAATAGAAAAGATCAACCCTATAGAAGAGAGGAGCACCAACAATGCAAAACCAAAAACAAGCAAGGGCGGACTACCAAAGAATTTAACACAAGACGAAAAAGCATCGACACCTAATGAAAGAAATCGAAAGAAGACAAAAATTAACTCAAAAGAAAAGAGAGAGGGAAAAAATACAACAAAGGCGGACACAAAGAAGTTTGCGAGGTGGAGATTTCAAGCGATGATGAAGAAACAATCACAATGTGGAAGAAAAAACAATCAAAAATACAAGGAAACAACAAAAAGACAAACTTTTCGGTAAACATTAAAATCAAAAAAAGAAAATAACTAATATGAGCATGAAATTATATTCGTAGCTTACATTCATATGAATTTGATCATTAGACAATCTTTTTTTTATTTAATATGTTTGCTTTCTCTGGATTTGAATAACTATTTCATAGTTTGCATTCATATGCATTTCATCATTGGACATTTTTTTAAAAATTAATATGTTTACTTTCTCTGGATTTGAGTAACCGTAACTTAGTTCTCTTGCTCTTAACTTAATGAAAAAAAAACATTAGACAACAAATGCAATAGAATTGTGTTTTAAGCAAGACAACATATGCAACGCATGCCTTTTACTAGTCATTAGAAATAGATGAGTTGCAGGAGAATCTAGATAGTCTAAAAAAACTACAGATAGTCCAGGGAAGACATAATATACCCAGTCTTACTTATTTCTACACACAAAAGAAAAGAAACTGTTTATTATTCTTCCAGAACTGATTGAAATCCACTGTACTCACAAGTAAATCAGCTCAATATGGACCACGAGCAATTCGGAATCAATCAAAGAAGATTCATTCCAGTTTAGCAAAATAACTTCATGAGCATTAAAGGCTGCACCACAACATTGTGTCATTCCGATACGCTACCCTTTTGGGCTTCAAAACTGCTCACCGGCAGGTAGCCACAGTACTTCCACCGCACAATCGAGCATCTATTAGTAACCACCTGGTCACAATCTTGTGTGAAACCTTCACTCAGTCGATTTGTCTGATGTCAAAATGGCTGAAAACTTTCCGATATTAGGCACCAGAAGCTCACGTGACACAACGAAACTGGTGCCAAACCAAGTCAGATGCATCAGTAATGGTCTCATTACAACAAGCTCCAACTAGCTTCATAATCCCACGTTTCCACATGAAACAAAACGTATTAGGAGAAGTAACCTGCCCAACCAGAATCAATCTGTCATGATCAGAATTGTTGACTTTTGCAGTCCATCACTCGCCCTACCACTTTATTGCTTCTTGTTGCCATCCATTTTCTATTGTTGGAACGGTATGTACTTGCACATTGCTGTATGCCAATACCATATACACAAATGGAGTATTAATTGCCTCTTTCCCTTTGGAAGAAGCCTACCAAGTCAAATCACAACCAATGACCACCCAAACTTGCTTTAATGACTGATCAAACACTAAAAAAGAGTGTCCCCAACTCACCATTCACATCATTCAGTTTGAAATTCCCATCAACAAGAAAACTAAATCAAAAACCATGATCGTAATTGTCATCTACATGCCAACCACTAAGAGTGTAATTACCATCATCAAATGGGGGCAATCTATGCTTCAGCAACCCATCACAAGAACCAACACAGCATTTTATGGTTGGGGTACAAGAATCATCCATATATGTTAAAAAGACCTTGACGAGAACTATGATGATGACAAGGGGCAAGGGGAAGGTAGAGAAATTTACAGGTATCAAAAAGAGCTAGTAGTTGTGTCCACAAGTATAATATAATACCTAATATAAACGCCTCGGTCAGCGTGAATAGAACTAGTTTAACTGTTCTGAAAAGGAAAAAAACAAGCACATTTAGTCATTTAGCATTACACATTCTACTGACCTGAGAGTCGCGTATAAGTCCATGCAGATAAACATTTGAAAATGGGACAGTCCCAGTTAACTCAATACCCATCATCACCATACGTGCCACCCAAAAGAACAGCATCATGCCTGTTCAAGAGTAAAAGTCAAGAAAAAGTTGTTCTACTTTCCAAAAGGAAGAAAACGGCAGGGACAAACTCACAATTGAGAAGGATAATCAAACTATATGTTATGATAGCATTGAGCTTCTTTGAAAATGAATTAGGCATTTGCAATCAATGAACATGCACAAATCAAGTAGACAGCAAAGCCAGCTGTTCACCAATGTCTCTGTATGCTCATAAATTTTGCATGAGCAAACACCAACGGGTGGACTAGATAATCTGGTAGATAAGACAAATGGCACATCTGTACTACTTTCTCGTCACAATCGCTGCAGGATAGATTTCCATATCTGTAAGATGGATGGAAAATCTGCGCTACTGTGTTGTGATACGCTGCAGGATAGATTTCTACATGTGATAATGAGCCCTATCTCTCCCTTCCCCTCTGGGATACTCAAAAAATTTATCATTAAGTGAAGGCGATAAAAAATACAAAAAGCAAGAAATAAATAATAGGTGAACAAAAGAAAATGGCACTGTGCGGAGACTTGCAACTTTGCAAGTGAGACTTAATTCTAATTGGCAAGTTCAAGGTCAACAAGAATAAAGCACTATAATTAAATTGTTTTATATGATTGATTAATGAATGAATATGATAACAAATAGTATTTAAAAAAAAAGTTGAACAAATGTTAAAGTAAGTAGCAATTAAGGGCAAGGAGCATACTATGGTAGATATTCAACATCCACTTGCTACGGTATACTGGCTTATCAGCCATCAACATCCATCCATCAGTGCACCAGGTCTTTAATTTTATGTATATAATTTCCTGATATATATCATTTCAATCAGAGAATTAACTTGGTTCAACATATGGTCCCGAGTCAGCTAAATGCCGATTCTAAGGGTGGACTTATTAGCACATAGGGAGGGTTCAATGATCATTTAAGTGATTTTGAAACTTACGTAGTAAATTGTTGTAAACTAAGCAAGAGATAAGAACGCCACAGAAATTGTGTATCCCTAAGCTACTGATTGTGAGGAGATAGAGGGAATAATACTTTAAAACTGCCGTGGAGAATGCTGTTAAAAGAGTTCCGAGCTAAGAGTTCCGAGCTACTTGTTTTCCTGATATATATCATTTCAATCGGAGAATTAACTTGGTTCAACATATGGTTTTATATATATATATATATATATATATATATATATATATATAATCACCCGAAGCAAAACGATAGCACTTAAATTTATATAAGAGCATGGTCCTTCTCAGTTGTCAATGTAAGCAGGATGCATGAAATGAAACACTCACCAGTCCTCCCAATATATTCTGAAAACCTTCATTGATCTGAACATCATGTCGCCAAGAAGACCAAGACCACCCTGTTCCTAGGCCAAGATCTAAAACCTTTTACTCCTACTTTTTTGTACCTAATCCATGAACCACTACTATTCAGGGCAACTAAGGTCCTGATTAACCACGACATATATGCAAAATTCATTCCTGGAAAACTTATGACAAAACAAAAGAAAACAAATTAATATAGTGAACAAATTTAATAGTTCAATGAATCAGATTAATTACTTCTAGAGATTCTATTTCTATAAAGCACTATTATTAAATTGTTTTATATGATTGATTAATGAATGAATATGATAACAAAACAAGGCTATTCCAATATAATCGACAGCATGAAGTACTTGGCGAAGTTTCTATATAATTACTTGGGGCAACAATGGAGACAATCCATCGAATACATCTATAATGTGCTGGCAAGTAAACGATGAAAAACAGAAAAAGTGAATAAGATTAACGTCAATGTATGTTCAGTGTTACTACAGTAGGAAAGCAAGGAAGATGAAAAGATCGGAGAAAATGTCAAACTGAGCATACAAAGACGTATCATAAGCATACTAGATATAGAGAAAGGAGCTCTGTTTACTCATTTTCTCTAATGCTTTGCAGAAAATCTCAGCTGTGTAGCCTAACACCTCAAACTCTGCAACTCATTACTCCCACCATTGCTTGTTAAAGCTCTTCTTTATTCTTTTCTTTTTCCTTTTACCTTTTTCATTTGATTTGGTCGACCTTAATTACTGTAATTTTCGGTTAATTACAGTAACCTTCCATTCTTCCACCATGGTCACCACCATTTGCCAGTTGCGACCAACACCATGGTGGGGGATCTTTTTTCCTTATGGCTGTCAAAGAAGAGCATGAGATATGATTCAAACAACACTTCCTAATATCCCAATTAGCGATGGTAGCCAGAAAATACAATGCGCTATTCAAATGCGCAACCATTTCTCACTCTCACTTCTCTTTCTTCAACTTCAACTTTGTCTTGGCATCAACAACATTCTCCATATTGCCGTTGTGAGGGCAGATCTAGTGGTGGGTGACGGGTGGGAGCCCACGCCAAAACTTTACAAAATAACTAAAAATTGTTAAACGTTTATTAATCTTAAGCTCTTTTATAATTATGTATGCAATGTGTAAGGCTCATTAAGTCACCGGCAATATGTAACTTCTTCATTCGACATAAAGTTATTTTACACGGTTATTACTATTTACAATATTTTTAAATACCTATCCCATGTGGAATCCTGGATCCACCCCCTAGCCGTCGTCCTGGCACTTAGTCGATCTCGGCTCATTATTGGCGTGAGGTGAGCATGTTAATTTTCTAATCAATGGTATTGACTCGAATCTGGTGTTTATGCAAGTGGGTAGATCTAGCACCTGAAGTTGCTATGTGTCTATATGCGTGCGTGTGTGTGTGTGAAAGAGAGAGAGAGGTCAAGAGAAAAGAAGAGAAGAGAAGACATCTCTTCAAGAGATATGGGTAGTTGGTCCATATAAAAGGAAATAATGCACAGACAAAAACACCTTTGACCATGTGCCATGTGAAAACACATGTTGAAGATAACGTCCATTTAACTGAAAAAATTGACGTAGGGATGGAAAAAGAGCACTTTCAATGTACATAGATGAAATTTATGAATAGGGCAAAGTACAGGGCGTTTGGTGAATTTTATCATTTGAAATAGATGAGTTGCAGGAGAATCTAGATACTCTAGAAAAACAAAAACTACAGATAGTCCAGGAAAAACGTAATATACCCAGTCTTACTTCTTTCTACACACAAAAGAAAAGAAACTGCTTATTGCTCTTCCAGAATTGATTGAAATCCACTGTACTCACAAGTAAATCAGCTCAATATGGACCGTGAGTAACAGAAAAACTGGTGATTATCAACAGACATTCGGAATCAATCAAAGAAGATTCATTCCACTTTAGCAAAATAACTTCATGAGTTAATGGCTGCACCACAACATTGCGTCATTCCGATACGCTACCCTTTCGGGCTTCAAACTGCTCACCGGCACTGCAGGCAGCAACAGTACTTCCACCGCACAATCAAGCATCTATTAGTAACCACTCAGTCAATTTGTCTAACGTCAAAATGGCTGAAAACTTTCCGATATTAGGGACCAGAAGCTCACATGTGACGCAACGAAACTGGTGCCAAACCAGGTCAGATGCATCAGCAATGGTCATATTACAAGCAGCTCCTACTAGCTTCACAATCCCTCATCTCCACATGCAACAAAGCGTATTAGGAGAAGTAACCCGCCCAACAAGAATAAACCTGTCATGATCAGAATTGTTGACTTCGCAGCCCATCACCCGCCCTACCCCTTTATGGCTTCTTGTTACCATCCATTTTCTATTGTTGGAACAGTATGTACTTGTACATTGCTGTATGCCAATACAATATACACAAATCACAAATGGAGTATCCATTGCCTCTTTCCCCTTGGAAGAAGCCTACCTAGTCAAATCACAATCAATGACCACCCTAACCTGCTTTAATGACTGATCAAACACTATAAAAGAGTGTCGCCAACTCACCACTCACATCATTCAGTTTGAAATTCCCATCAAAAACTTCATCAAAACCCATCGTCGTAATTGTCATCTACATACCAACCACTAAGAGCGTAATTACCATCACTATCAAATGGGGGCAATCTAGGCTTTAGCAAACCATCACAAGAACTAACACAGCATTTTATGACTGGGGTACAAGAATCATCCATATTCCATATATTCTTCATTCACACATCTTCATCAGGAATCACAATGGAAACAATATAATAGACAGCAAGAAGTACTTGGCGTTGGCGAAGTTTCTATATAATGACTTGGAGCAACAATGGAAACAATCCATCCTATGCATCTATTATGTGCTGGCAAGTAAACGATGAAAAAGTGAATGCAATTTACGTCAATGTATGTTCAGTGTTACTACAGTATGAAAACACGGAAGATGAAAAGATATGAGAAAATGTCAAACTGAGCATACGAAGACGTATCGAAAGAATACTAGATATAGAGAAAGGATCTCTGTTTACTCATTTTCTCTAATGCTTTGCAGCAAATCTCACCTGTGTAGCCTAACACCTCAAACATTGCTACTCATTTCTCCCACCATTGCTTGTTTAAACTCTTCTTTATTCGTTTCTATTTCCTTTTTCATTTTTCCTCCTCGAAGAAGCCTCCATGGTCAATCCATGATGGTCAAGTGACACCCTATT
>CM028377.1:108780406-108835939 GCA_013146195.2 Codonopsis lanceolata | reverse complement strand
TTAACATCACGCAATAAACAACCCACTCTTATTAGATTCAGGATCATGAAGCTCTCCACTGTCTTCGTCACCTGCCCAATTGAGACCATAAAAGTTCATTCAATAGTCATTACAATCAAATATGTTGACCCATCAAGAGTACACTCCATTTCTCCACCACAAACTACTTCAAATTTCAACATACTTTTTATGTACCGGAAATTTCAAAAACCATTATATCTTTGGGCGTGTTCACGTACGTTGTTGGTCTAGTGATTCATGATTTTTCATTGTTTTCACTTTCTTGCTCCTTGGTCCCACTTTCCCTCTCTATCTCTCTCTTACTTCTGGATTCAATCCTTACACAACCACATGAAAGAAAACTATGAACCACAAACTAATTATCTATCCAAACAAGGCATTAGTTTGAAAGTTTAGAGTCAACTTGACCAATTCAAAGGTAGAGTGGTAGACATAATATGAATTTATTTGCTTCTTAAAAGCTATAAATCTTGAGGTTCATAAGACTACTCGTTTAGCTTATTAAGTTTATGCTTTTACTCTCTAATGGTAAAAAAAAATGTATGGCTACTATTATCCATCAAAAAAGTTGATCAAGTTCGCTTTGATAAGTCAAAATAAAACCCTTTTATGAGACAGAGGTAGTATGGACCCATTATGTGTAAATTTATACCATGCTACCTACTCCTTCTGTTCCAAAATAAAATTGAAAAAAAAGGGAAAAGTCACTTTATTAAGAAGCTAGAAATCTCCACATTTTCCAATAATTTGAATCTTTTATTTATTATGTTTCATGCGCAAAAAAAAGGCAATTTAAAGGGAATACATGGAAGCAAAAGTTCGATTTAAAGAACTTTCAAAATGCTACCCACATTTTCGGGGACAGGGTGTATATATGGTAGAAAGGTGCCCTTTGCTTTCTCGTGGGATTTATCAAATATAGCCATTTGACCCGATTGCTTCTCCCTAGAGTATCTCAACAACCAAATTCAGCATTAGGTTAGGGTTTTATAATTCCGGAAGAGTAATTAGATATATTTCCATAATTAACACAAAGAAAATACGGACATTAACTATAAAGTTTCTGAAATGACGACCATTTGTATTAGCCGTATTTTTGCAAAAGCTAATATGAAGGTATGAACATTGAACAAAGTGCGCAGAGAGAGAGAGAGAAAATGGGGCACGCTGTGTGTGTGTGTGCGTGCGTGCACGAAAGAGTGAACGTACCAGTCGATTGGCGCGATCGCTTGGATTGATTCCTCGTTCTCATTTTCTTTGTGTGATTGTGCGTGTGGTGTGACACGGAGAGGTGGAGAGAGAGAGAGAGAGTGAAGGCGCGCGCAGTGTTTATTCACTGTATTGCGGTTGGGGGCTTTGGCCGCCCAATCACCGCCCCAAAGGCCAAAACTATTGTAAGATAATTCAGTTTTAGTTTTGTTGTTGGATCAAATCCTAAAAAATTTACATTGTTTCATTAAATATGATATTTTTTTTAAATAATGACATATATATTCCAAATTATCACCAATTTAATTATTTAATGGTTATAAGCTAAAATAGTATTAATATTATAAGTTCTAACTCGTTGTATTATTTGCCAACATTTTTTTGTAAAAGTTCCGTCATTTGAGTATAAAATCATCACAGCCGCAGCATTTTTAATGGATGTCGTTAAAAAAATATCGTTAAGTAGCTCATATATCTGCCACGTGCATTTAAAAGGGACTAAAATGAAATTTTATCAAACCTAACTTATATTTTAATTTGCAATCAAGACCCTGAAGTTTTTTTAAAAAAAAAAGACCTAGAGGCCTTCTTCCCCACCCACCAGACCCAAATCAACAAAAACCACTAAATTTTCCAAATTTTAGGTTTCCCCTAAACCCTCTATAAACCGATTAGGTTTTGTTTCTTTACTCATTAACTAAAATGTATTTACGTTTGTTTCTTGGGGCAAAATCAAAGTTTTGAATGAGTTTCCTTCACTTCTTGTCCAAGATGTATTGTCCAAAAGAGAAGATAACATTTGAATACATCAAGCTTCTAATCAAGATTCAGTAGTGTGAATACAATATTGAAATCTTACATTTTCCGTTATAACTCAAAAACATGCATTACAGAGACAGACAGGTATAAAAGCTTGAAATTAGGAATTTATAATCGTGGCCTTGCACTCAGACCTTTGATATGGGAGATGCCTCTACAATTTCTTAACAGAGTTTCTCAATTTCTTTCCGCGTTATAATTTTTGATATAGTTCTTTTAAAGATTAATTTCTTTTGCCCCCATTGATGTTGATCGTTTGTGGTATTTATCTAGTCCTTAGGAATGAGGAACTAGACCATGAAGATGATGGATTTTTCTAGGGTTTCTGCAATTTGGATGACAATAGGGTCTAAGAGAACTGCAAATGGGGTTACATAGTGTTTAGGGGAAACCCAAAATTTGGAAAAATTTGTGGGTTTTGTTGATTTGGGTCTGGTAGGTGAAGAATAAGGCCTCTAGATCTTTTTTCAAAACTCTAGGGTCTCGATTGTAAATTAAAATATAAATTAGGTTTGATAAAATTTTATTTTAACCCTTCTAAATGCATGTAAGAAGCACATGGGCAACTTAACGATATTTTTTTAACAACATCCATCAAAAAGACTGTGGTTGTAAATATTTTATACTCAAAGGACCGAACTATTAAAAAAATTGTTGAGGGACTATCTCCAAAATTGTTCAAAGTCAAGGGACCAATGGTGCGATTAACCCTGGATTGAATATGCGTCGGATATATACGTATATTTGAATCTGATCTGAACCTTCTATCACTGATCCGTTTCGTTTCATACGGATCAAGTGTATATCAATCCATATATGACTCATTTACTAACCAACATATTCAATTAGACATTTCATCCGATCCAAAATAGAGATTTACGGATCAAGAACAATGGAAATGTGAATGAGCGTTGAAGGGAGGAAGACTAAAATACAACATCTATGCATTAATTATGTATGTGTATAATAGTAATAAATATGTTTTTTTTTAATTATTGAATTGGGTTCTTAACAGATCGCATATAAGTAAATTCATATATAATCCGCTAAGTAAATAGATTATCGGAATCGGATTCGGGTTATTAAACTATTATACAAATCCATATCTGAAATTTTACATCACATTCAAACCAAAACTGATCCGTTGGTAGACTTATACACCCCCATTATAATTAATTACAAAAATGTCATCAATTGAAAAGATTAAGCAACATTTATTCCTTACCAAACTTTTAGTCACGTTCGACTAATCTTGGTTGAGCATTCATGTAATGTTCCAAAAAACATAATTGAACATTGTATTCATGTTCGGACATGATCAAATATACATCCAAACACCAACCTCCGAATTTGTGAGAAATTATCCCACCCTTGGTTGAATATCCCATCACCACTCAACCTAAAACTTTTTAAGATTAATTTTTAAGAATTTGTTGGTGATGTATCCAAAATATTGTGTGGATACACTGGCCTATGAAATAAGGATATCTGAGTTTTGTATCTTTTTGACCTAAACCTGCCAATCGATTCAAATCACGTGAACTAGACAGGGATTTACCTTGCAAGTGCACTCCGGTGTGAAAATCAGTAAACACACTAATGAGATACCAGTTTGACAAAGTTTAGGCATATAAAATGAATGTACCTATTCCCTTTGTTGGAAGGGTTTATATAGGGCCAGCCTTGAAGGCTGTGACGTGGACATTGAATGCTTGAGCGGGAAAGGCGGGCACGACCATGTGTGAGTGCCCCGCTCCGAGACGGCCCCGCCATCGGGGAAGGCGGGTGGTTTCAGAACATTGAAGCGCATGGAATACGTTTGGGCCTCCGCCGTGGACTCTAAAAGTTGTGATTACAGAGTCGCCACCTTCATTTTATGGTTAAACAGAGAAAAACCGAAAATATCAGAAAGTGTATAGGTTCGGGGACTAAGTTACGAGTTGGGAAGGGGTTAGGCACCCAACTCGCCCTATTGGTCTCATTTGGGTTTCGCTAAGATAACATGCTTAGATTGTCGTGTTTAGTTTAGATTGACAAGGTGGGATGTCGTTTGGGCATAATAACGGATATGTTGTCATTTTAGCACTTAAGGTGTGTTAGTTGTTGCCTAAACATGCTAGCATTTTAATATTTTATATACATTTACATATAGATACTATTTTATATACTACATGTTGACCTCATAGGGTTCTAGATTTGGTTGAGTCATTATCTAATTTTATTGTCAGTGGCTAAAAGGTGCATGTACGGTTAGTGTGACAACTATCTTTAGAATCAAGGTTGTAATATAATAGTTTAATGTTAGTTTCTCCAAAGCGCGGACAGGCTTCAACAACATCCTTGAAAACA
The DNA here is from genome assembly GCA_013146195.2 of Codonopsis lanceolata. Taxonomy (NCBI): domain Eukaryota; kingdom Viridiplantae; phylum Streptophyta; class Magnoliopsida; order Asterales; family Campanulaceae; genus Codonopsis; species Codonopsis lanceolata. The sequence goes on along the minus strand of CM028377.1, from coordinate 108,831,541 downwards.
CATCTCACGTGAAAACTTCTAAATGCTCATCAGAACAAGCTCACCAAACACGTGGATTTAAATTATATATTATTTGATCTAGATATTTTTAATATCTAGTCAAATAATATTCAAATTACTTTCATCAGATTTCCCTCCAATGAAGTCAACCATGTTTTTATCTGACTCCAGACAGTTGTATAGACAATTTGTCCACACTGTTGTCTGAATCATAAAGTCTGAAGACATTACATCTTTTGGCTAAGAATGCTTTCAAGTTGTAACGCCTGCAAGCTACAACATTACTCTATTTGGTATGTCTGCTCCTACAACAATGCATCACCGATGACCTTGTCTTCTTTGTACTCATCCTACAAAGCACGAAATACATTAAATGCATTATAACGTTGGATACAACCTCCCCAACTCAATCCAACGGTCCTAAAGATCTCCCTTGGTATATATTCAAGCATTAAAGATCTTAACAGCACACATCTCTTATGCATTCAATACTCAAGCTTCATCTTCAATACTCAAAGCATTCAAGAGATCAACGGACATAACTAACACTTCAACAAATTTCCTGAAGATGCAGATCTACCCGTCACGACTCATTAACAACTTCTTCTAGTTTAAAATTAATTGTTATTTACTTAGCACTTGAGAGAGCAATTATTCATTGATTGTTTCTATCATCATTTAACACTTGGTTGAAAAACTATTTTGTACACGATCCATTAGAGATTTTACTTTCTCACCTAGTGGATAAACAAGTGCACCTTTCAAAATCCAAAGCTAACCACTTTGGTAGTGGGCGTAGTACTTTTCAAAGTACGAACCACTACATCCTTGTGTATCGTCTCGATTGAGCTTTCTCTTTACCTTATGCGAACCGATTACGATCTCTGCTCTTGTTTCAAGTATCTTTGCTCTACCTCATTGCTAGCAACAACCTTCCCAACTGCTTTATCTTCTCTTATTTATTCCGCTACTCTAACTCTTCTTAAGAGTTAGTTATTTTTAAAAGGAGAAAACACTTTGAAAAGAATTTTAAAGTACAACTAGGCTATTCAACCCCCCCCCCTCTAGCCTAGATTGAGCCTATTTGGGACCAACAATTGGTATCAGAGCTTAATTCTTTGAAAACTAGTTTTTTCGAGACTAACCTCTTGAGAATAGATCATATGGCTCACTATATGCTACCTACCTCGAATACCAGCCACGTCCCAATATTGGACGAAAGTCATTTCGACGTATGGAAAGACAAGGTTATGAGATATATGAATTCTATTGACAATCGTTTATGGCAATGTGTTAAAGCAGGTCATCATATTCCAATGAAGCCAAATCTACTTGCTGAAGTAGGAGGTGGACCACATGAAGTAACCAAGTCCATCAATGAATGGACTGATGAAGAAAGGAAGCTCATTGAACTCGACAGCAAAGCCATACACATAATATCCAGCTCTGTCGACACAAGCACATACCAACAAATAATCATATGTAAAACTGCAAAAGAAATATGGGAAGCACTTGTGGAATATCTGGAAGGAGACCTGCCCACAAGAGACAACAGAAAATACAACTATATTCAACAGTTTGACTCCTTCAGAAAAGATCCAAATGAAACACTTCGTCAAGCCTATGATAGATTTTGTGAGGTGGTAAATAGTTGTTATTCTTTAGGTAAAGAATATAGTGTTAAAGTAGTTAATATGATATTTTTAGCTTCTTTGGGAAGTTTGTGGCGTGTTAAAACCACAACTATTGAAGAGTCCAAAGACTTAAACTACATGCATCTTCGAAGTCTGTATGCGAGTTTAATAGTTTATGAGCAAGAACTTATTCAAGCTCAAGAACATGAAAAACATTTTAAACTTCCTTCTTTTTTCTGCAATTTCTCAAGAACCTTATGTTCCAGAAAATAAACCATCTACTTCTTCTTCTTCAAATGAAAATGAAATTCTTTCTGATGAACAATTTTCTATATTCATTAAGAAATTTCAAAGGTTCTCAAAGTTCAATAAGAAGAAGGATGCAAATCAGCAGTCTTTCAGAAAGACTGCTGAAAGCTCACAAAACAATAAGCTAGTTTGTTACAATTGCAGGAAGCCTGATCATTTTGCTTATAAATGTCTGTAGACACCCCAATTTCGTACCCTGATATGTGACTCTGGCATGAATTATCAAAACATGTGAAAACTTAACAAATGTCAAGTTACAGGAGTTACAAAATGCAAAAGGCAAAGTAGGATATAACGCGACCAAAAAGCTAAGCGGGCCAAAGGGCCTCGCGCGGCCAAGGGAAGGATATGGCGGCGCCCAAGCTGCTACAGTACACCCCGGACTTAACGCATTGTGCAATTTTTGAAGCGCGGTGTACAAGGAATTTGAGCACACAGAGAGAAAAAGGAATACCCGATGAGTCCTCTCATTCAGTTATAAATAGAGGGCTTGGGGCTCACTTTCAGAGCCCAGAAGAAACCAAGAGAAAACGCCGATAAAATTTCTCTGCGACGTCCCTACGCTGAGAAAATAGAGAGTGAAGTGAGATAGGGAGTGATCCCTCTATAAAGCCTCGAAACCCTGCCAAAACTCCGCCAAACCTAAAACCAACCGGTCAAAGTGATCCCTAACCCTTAAGTTAGGTATCCACCCTATTTCCCCGGCCCAAAAACCACAAAAAGAGTCGTTACTCTGCCCGAGTTAATAGGCCAAAACCACCCAAAATAAGTCGTCACTCTGCCCGAGTAAGCAAGCCAAAACCACAAAAAATAAGCCGTTACTCTGCCCAAACCACAACAACATCAGCATAAAAAGTCTCCATCTCTCGAGAAAGACAGAGCGAGCACTCCTCGCTCTAAAAGGTAATGGCCTTTAAGAGCGTTATTTTTATAAAAGTTATTTTCAAATACTGCCCAATGTAGAAAATATAAGCCGTTGTGCTGCCCGGTTTTAGTTAGAAAATACTATGTAAAAGAGTCGTTATAATGGCCAAATATTTTTAAATATATCTGTAATTATTGTAAGGAGACGGCTGCAAGTCCGTAAATAATGTAGCTGCAGATGTATTTGCTTTTATTTCCTGTTTTTTAATGTTTTGTTTATTTGCTAAATAAATATAACAAAAAGCATACTTTAGCCAAAAACCACTTTTGAGACCGAAAGGGCGATTTGGGTGCCTAGCACCTTCCCAACTCGTAACTTAGCCTCCGAACCCGTTTTATAATCTCTGGTTTTTCTTTTTTTTTTCTTTTTTTTTGCCTTAAAATAAAGATGGCGACTCTATAAAACATTTTGGATCCAGCGGGGCGTCGCAACACTCCTTTCTTGCACTTTTTCGTTTTTCCCTAAAAAAAAGGAGAATTGGAATGAAAGGGTGATGCATTCCTATATCCTGGTATCCCCTAAACAAGTGATAACTTGATGCTGGAAACTCAAAGCACCCATAGTGATCCGAAATAGGCCATAAGGCTATTTTCATAAAATCCATACTGGGGCCTCGCAACATCATTTCTTGCACTTTTCCGTTTTCCCCTAAAAAATGGAGAATGAGAATGAAAAGGGTGATGCATTCATATATCCTGGTATCCCCTAAACAAGGGATAACTTGACATAGAAAATCCAAAGCTCCCATATTGGACCAAAATTCACTAAAGTCAACCGAGGCGTATTCCAACGCGCTATTTTAGACAGCACTCCTCTCGCACTTTTAATTTCGTTTTCCCCTAAACAAGGGAAAATGGAATGAAAGCGATGGTGTCGCATCCATGCGCACGCCACCTATCCAAGGCGCGGGCGCGCGCATCGGCGACCCACAATGTCCTAAGCCGAAATTTGAAGCTTACAAAATGCGACCCTCTAAAACATTTTCAAAACATTGGGGTCTGCTGGATGAGGACTTATAAGAAAACCAAGTGTCTACTTGGTTTGAAACTGATTCTGATGAGGATGATGATGACTCTTATGAGCAGGCACATATTTGCCTTGTTGCTCTAGAGTCCCTCCCACCTATGACTTAGAAAATGAAGTCAAGTATTCTCCTTTCCAAGCTAACATAGAACAACATTCTGAAGAGCCTTCTAAAGAAAAAATTCTCAAGGATGCTCAAGACATGCTTGAGGAATTTAACAAATTTAGAAAGACTTATGTAAAGTTAGCTAAAAGCTATGAGAAGTTGGGAACTAATAAATCCATGCTGGAAACCGAATTAAAAACTATCAATGGAGTCCAGCAGGAGAATATCAAGTTAAAGGAAGAGAACAAGTTTCTCAATGAAAAGGTTGCGTGACTCATTGGTCATGCCAAATAGCTATCTGCTGAGAAAGATGAGTTGCAAAAGGCCATTGACTCATGGAATAACTCAAAGGTTATTTTTGACCAAATTCTTAGAGATCAGAAGCCCACTACATATAAAACTGGGCTAGGTTTCACTGAAAAACAATTCTGGCACAACCTCTGAACAAAAGGCAGAAGACTCCTCTATGCAAACTGATGATATTCATGTATATTATCAGCAGCCTAATAAGGGTAGACAAGGGATTGGTTATGCTGCCATTCGTTACAAATACCCTAAGATTCAAGATATTAAGACCAGTGATGCGTCTAAAGCAAAGCACTCATCTATTGGCGAAAAGTCTGCTAAAGGTTGTGTAGACTCACAAAGGCCTTCCACCAACACCTCTGCTAAAGCAAAGGCTGTTGTTTCTAGGCCCACAAAGAGTGTGCCCAAACCAATCAGATTTATCAAAAGCACAATTGATGGTGTTGCTGCTCCCAAGACTATTGACACCAAGCTTAAAGGCAAAATGTATGAGGTGTCTAAGTCTACTAACAACAGACCTGCTAAAGCAAGGACTGCTGAATACAGACTCAAGAAAACTTATACATAGTCTTATAAACATGCTGTCAACAAGTCTGCTGAATCAAAGGGCCAAAGACTGCTACTAAAAGGAAAAAATGTTCAAAAGTTTGCCAAAAGCCATCTCACTCAACACGATATTTGTAATTTCCATCGCTGTCATTTTTGTAATTGTTTTGGCCATTTGGTCCGTGAATGCCTATTGAAATCCATCGTAAAGCCTACTGGGTTTTCTATCCCTAAAGTTAGGCAAGTATGGGTTCCTAAAATGCTAACCCTCTTGACCCAAAAGGAAAATAAAGAGGACCATGATATTTTCATCTCTTAATTGCAGGTCTGCTTCATGGCTGCTACAAACTCATAAAAGAAAGACGTATGGTACCAGACAATGGCTGCTCCAGACACATGATTGGGAACTCAAGTCTTCTTTCAAATATGCCTGAAACAAAAGGTCCTCTGGTCATTTTCGGCGACAATGCAAAAGGAAACACCATTGGCTACGGATCTATCATTCGTAGAAACCTTACTATTGGAAAAGTATCTCTTGTAGAAGGTTTGAAGCATAATTTGTTGAGCATCTTTCAATTCTGCGACAAAGGTCTCGTATGCCAATTCTTATCAAACAAATACAACATAAAGGATCCAGAATCATGCTCCACTTTGGTGACTGGACATAGACAATTAAGTTTGGGGGTGAAAAACTCTTTAGTGTTGTATTTAAATGTTTTCTATAACCCCTAGGAATGCTACCCAAGCGAGCCCACATGCTGGCACTCTGAGGATCTTCCACTTCACATGAGTCACCATCCAACTCGACTGCAGTCTAAGGAAAACATATAATAAAGGGTGAGTTGAAACTCAATAAGGTATATTATACTTATGCATGTTATGCATGTATGCAGCATAAGTAATGCAATGCTGCCAATTCAATAATTAACAACATGTTTCTCAATATTGTTCATAGGTAACATATAAGAGCTAAAGTTTAAACACTTGTAAGTACACAATATCGAGATACATCTCCGATCAAATCTCTTCCGACCTTGTCACCCCCTACTATTGTTGTTGAAGCTTGTTTATCTTGATCAATCTTTTGTACTGTTTACCAATTAACCATTTTACACAACCCGGGTACAAGTCATCATGAGGCTAGGTCCCTACAACCCTAAACAAGTCGTGATATTTAACATGTTGTTGGTGAAATTCACCCCACTTGGGCATAATGGAGGGTTTTGGACCCGAGTTAGGGTGTCGTTACTAACTAGCACTGCACTCTGCCCCGTGACTAAGTCAGAGATGCCCCTAACTCCCCCCATATTTGATTGTTCAACTGCACAAGTTGTTGTTCACAAAGATTGTTCATATCAGCACCTCTTGGTGTTCCACTGGTGTTATTGATGTTGTTCAAGCTCAAGCTATTGTACAATTAGGAAGTTAATACATATATAGAATTAATGAATTATAAAGTAAACTTATTGTTTCTATAAGCTAACAAGTACCAACTAGCAAGTATTGTTCACGTAATTTGTTGAATTCAAAGGTACAATCTCAGCATCAAAATAACTTCCAAACAATATTACAACATGATTTTATGAACAAACATAAGCAAGTAGCTCTCTTACCTCAAGAGGATATAATATTGTCGATAAAGGTATATTTAAAACCTTCCACAATAATCCTCAAGTCAAACCCGCTAATTTACGGTGTCAGAATAATTATACTTGGTTCTAAAACAACAACTCGCCCAACTAACGGCGGCTCATATGCGACGCTCTCCTTCCTCTCTCTAGTGCACGACCAGGCTTATTTGAAGAAGAGATGATGCGATTTATAAGAACAATTGAGGTGGTCATGGGATATTATTTTACCAAAATCGGGTGAGTAAGACTATGCAACACAATACTCCTCCATGCAGCAACTTCCAAAATAGAAGAGTCAGCAAGGCAAAGGTTTGGATATAATTTATAAGGTAGGGCCCATTCAATAACTTATCTGATTAGTACCCCAATCAGTCCATATATATATATATATATATATATATATATATATATATATATATATATATATATATATATATATATACACACACACACTATATCATCTTCCATGCACATAAAGTTTTTCCAATCTAACAATAAATTTATTAATAGAATAAGTATAATATAAAACATAAACTAATACTTCTGTGTGATAAATATTCTATATGTGGGACCCACTTTAATTTATCAAACTAAAACAATCTTACATTATTTCCATACAAGAGAGAACAATAACACGTACATTGATATTAAAATAATATTTTAAAATAAAGCTAATATAATTTGACTTGGTCAAACAAAGTAAAATATTAATATATTTGTTGTCTAAAATAATATGAAAAAGACAACAAAATATTATTTGGTCAAATATATCAAGAGTGTTATCAAATTCGTTTATTTGGAAAACATAAATAGATAAAATATCAAGATTTTACAACCCGAGCTAGAATGGCCCCTAAGAAGTCCCGGAAGACTCAAATGGGTCAAGTTGCTAGTTCGAGTGCTCCGACATTCGATACTGACCGTTTTCAGTCCGAAAAAAACTTGGAAATCTATTCCAAGGGTCTTGACGACAAGACCATTACTGCGAAGAGAGGGTTCGATTATGGGAGCTTTGGGTTGGCTGAGCATTTTAGGCTGCGGGGTTGGGATAATCTGTGTGCGAAGCTGGGTGAGGTAGTAGTACCCATTGTCCGTGAGTTTTACGTTCACGGAGAGAGGAATGTGAACTCCACCACTAATGTCTCTTGGATTAGAGGTCCGTATGTGGACTTCAGTTCACTTGCGATTTTGAATTTCTATCGCCACCCCGTGATTAGGACCGATGACTACCAGACGCATTTACGTAGCCGGATTTCTGTGACCACGGTGAGCGACGTAATCGCTCAACCGGATACTGAGTGGACACTGGTGAGTGGTGATATCCCCTGCCTCCCCCTTCACATGAAGGATGCTCACTTGACTGAGTGCGCAAGGGGAATTTATAAATTTATTTGTGTGCGGGTGATGCCGACGTCATATTAGTTTGATGTGACATGGTCTATGGCTGTGTTGATTTATACCATCTTTACCGATAGGGCTGTTGATGTTGTAGGCTTAATTAATTCGCAGCTGCGTAGTATCATTGACCGGACCCGAACTCATGTTACTTTTTCCCGAGTTTGATTATGGGCTTATGTAGGGCATCAGGGGTTCGGTGGACTGCCAATTTAGAGAGGGAGCGGGCTATGCCCAATGTCATCCATGGTGCCTTGATGGGTCAGACACGTCCACCCCATGCTCGTCGAGCTTGTGTTGTCCACGAGGATCCTGAGGCGCCTAAGGATGACCCCATGGACATGACATCAGTTTAAGGAGCTTTCCTCATGGATGGGTGATCTCCAAGTGACTTAGGATTCGATGCTTTCGAGGATGGATAGGTCTGACACGCAACATGCATCATATTAGGATAATTCAATTGCCCTACTACAGGACTTAGCTATTCATATGGGTGTCGCATTTGATTTTATGCCTCAGTGGCATCCCCCTTCATTAGATCGCCCAGACTTGCATTGAGTTTGTGCCTCTGTGGCTTTTCCCTTCGTTAGATGAGTTTGCTATGTCCTTTCGATATTTCTCCAGTTGCGTCTACCCTATTTGTTGGTCCTATAATTTTAGGGACAAAATGTGATTTTAGTTTAGGCGATCGTCTCAGGTTGTAGGCCTTTCTGGGACTTGACCTTATGAGATAGAGATCTCATAGCAGTACTTCAGATATTGAATGTGGGACAACTAGTGTCCCCAATATCATATCTTCCTGCTTTCTTTTCGTCTTCTATTCTTTTTATTTTCAACATTGATGTTGACAAGTTTCATTAGTAGGGAGGAACTAAGAAGTTATCCTCGAATGGTGTTAGCACTTAGTACCAACTTTCTTAAACATCAATTAGGTCAACATCAACTCCATCTTTCATTTGTTAAAAAAATAATTCGAGTCTTGGTTTGGTTTCTTCCGCCAATGATAATTATGTTTGCTACGAAACACATGATATCTCACATTGCACACTCTAGATGATTAGCTTGATTGTGTCGATTTGCTTTAATTCTCCAACTTCTACGCACATTATGTCATGACATGATTATTAAGAGATTTGGATAATTTTATTGAGTTTATAGTGCGCATGTCATTCTTTGAGCTTTATTGTTTTTGTGGTCATGCACATGTTAAATAGCCATCACTACATGATTTTTGCATTGTTTTTGTGACTTTGGGTCAATTACATGATAATTAGATCTTTTGGACTTCTCTTGCTAATATATCTCAATAACATTTTCAAAATCGTGAGTGTATTTAAGACTTGATTTTCCCTACCTCTTTTATAGAGAATGCTTATGTGAAATACATATGGAGCGTGTTTTTAAAGCTTTGAGATAAGGGAATAATTTGAAACTGTGTTTAATTCCTGTGAAATTGAAGCATGAGCATGGTGGCAGTTAGGACATGATTTAGGTCATCTTTGGGTCGTTTGTGCCTTTTTCTCACCATCCCTATTCTATATTAATCCCTAATGCCCCTTTTGAGCTTGATTAAAAAAGAATGGTGTGTTAAGCACACATCGACCCCCATTCAACTTCGTTTCTATTACCCACATTGACTTAACATTTAAAGCTTATACACTTTAGCCTACTTTTGAGAGAGTAGGATTGGGTTGGGAATGTTGTTGTGTTGTTGTGGTTGATGCGTTTGAAAATAGCCCCAATGATTTCTTGTATAAAAAAAATAATGAAAAAGGTGCGAAAATTCAAAAATTGCATATACCCTTCTGAAAAAAGAAAGAAAGAAAGTAAAGAAAAATGATCATTTTGGGTGAAAATTTATGAGATGGTTTGATACTTTCTACAACCCAAAAGTCAAGTTTGAGGTTGTTGAAAGAGTTTGTGTTTTGTATGGGAAGGGGTTAGTCATGGTCTCTCACTTTGTGATTCCTATTCCTTTTCATTGTAGCCCACACTTTGGTCTTAGATTACAAGCTTAATAAAGTCATATTGATCTAGTTGCCACGTGTTTTTGTTAGTTAACATGGTTTGGAGGCATGGTTGATTTGACCCATGTTTTGCATTGTGTATCTATCTCACGTTGTTCACTGTATTTGCATAATCTTAGCTATTGTAAGTAATTGAGATTCTTGAGTTTTGTATTTCATACATATGAAAATGCATGGGATGAATGTATAAGTGTTTGAAATCCAATGCGTTCTCTCTTTCTATGGTTAATCGGGTATTGATGGTAGGTTACATGTTTTGTGATGCACATGTTTTTATTGAAATATTTTGGAAATGTGTTGTGGTTAACTTGATTAAACTGTCTAACTGTGAAGATATTCATTGATTGGTGCACACACACATGGAGAGTTCTAGTAATATTTGCATGATTGAGTGAAAGTTTGGTTTGGAATTGTGTTATGTCCTTACACCATGTGTTGAGCATTCCTTGAGGCATTATGAAGTTTCATGCTATCTTGACTCGAAAAAGAATAAAAAATTGGTCTTAGTTTTATTTTATTGTTTTTGTATTTATTTGGTTTGTAGTTTACTCGAGACGAGCAAAAGTCTAAGTTTGGGGTATAATTGATAGACATATTTTATATGCATCTGTTGGGTATTTATCTGGCTTAGATTTAGTTATTCCTCGAATTTTTAGCCGCTAATAAGTGTTTCTAGTCTTATTGTTAGTTTCAAGACTTGATTGAGAACAAGTATAAAGTTTGATATCTTTTCTGATGAATTGAAGACTTAGAGGACTAAAGTGCAAATTCCTGAAGTATAAAGGGTGAAAAGATGAAATCCAGTACAAGGTGGTTGCGTTTCCTTCGAAGGCGGCCACATATTTGACAATCGGACATTATTTTCTGAAGGCCTTGAAGGCGGTCACATGCTCCTGTAAGGCGACCGCGTTTTAGTCAGGCGCAGTCGCGTCACTGCTGCTGGGCGACCGCGTTGTACCGAAAAACTTGAAGGCCAATTTTGTAATTCTTTTATGATTTCTTGCCCTACAAACTTAGTATAGTGGCTTAGGATTAGGGTTCCGAATTTGAGACTCTGGAGAGGTTGCAATACAGATTGATTTAGATTTCTTCATCGTTTTCATAGATTGAATCATGTGTTATTCAATTCTACCATGTGTTTAGCTAAACCCATCCTTCTAGGAATTAGAGGTAACTTTGTATCGATTCCTATGTTCTAATTATTATTCATATTCAATCAAAAGTCTTGTCTATCACAAAAGTGTTTTAATTTCATCTTCTCTAGAAGCTTTTACGTAAAAAAAGGTATATGCAACTGTTTTGGTAATCGAGGTATGATGAGTTGCATGACCAAAGGGAATAAGCCATATGTTTGCCATCTTTTTGATTCATGACCTTGCTAAGGTAGGATTTAGGTTCATGTGTTTTTCGTGTTCTTAAGGGATCCTCAATTATTATGTGGACGGACCAAGAAAGCTGTGACGACCCCGATCCCGGGTCTAAACTAGACCGGGTCCGCCAGGTGCTCCAAAAATTCAATTCAAAACAACTCAAATTAAAAACACGTAACTCACAATGGAAGAAACAAATAAATAATTTTTATCTAAAAAATATTAATATTTTATACAAATGTATTTTTATTACAATTTTAACAACGCCCAAAAGTAATACATAAATGTTTTCTATATCCAACTTACACAACAACCACAGGACCCGCTTTTCAACCTATCATCCACGGCTTCATTGGCAATAAAAGCGCGTCCAAAATCATCTATCCTTCACAAAAGCGTCTTTGCGACAACGAGATAATACTCCCCATTATCCTCTTCGTTCTTTGGCTAGCACTTTGGATATCGACTTGTAAATGCCACCAACCAAGCTTATCGATTCGAAAATCTTTCAAATCGATAGCACCACCCTCTTTCGAATCAAGGCTATGAACGCAAAGATTAAGGCTTTTCTCAAATCTCAAACTAGAATGAAAAAAGCTGAAACACCTCCATGATGTCCCCTTTAATCACCTCCCAACAATGCTGAAAAAATGCCATAGAAAACCCATCTGGGCACGGGGCTTTATCTCCCTCCATCTTCACGTAGCACTGCTACCACTTCCTCGTCGAAAAGGACGGCTCCAAGGCTACAGAATCCACAAAGACGATCTCCAAAGCCCACCATCCAAATTTGGTCTCCGGCCCCCACTTTCTTCAAGCGGCGCCTAAAAAATTCATGATGCCCACCCCAATATGCCTTCTTTCATCCTCAACTACACTCCTTCAATCGAGACGGATCGATTTTTTCTTTGCTCCACGTATTTTGCCATCTGCGTGAAAGAATTTGGTATTATTATCTCCCTTCTTTAACCTGAACCGCGACTTTTGGCGCAACCAGATCTCTTCACGAATAAGAAGACTCTTCAATTCTGATTTAAGCACCCTAAGGGATTCTTCTTCCTCATTCGATGTACCGGCCCACCTGCTTTCATCGATCCGCAAATCACATCTCAAATTGATTTGATTTTAATCTCCACCTTCCAGAAGATCTCTCTATTCCAAACTTTAAATCCTCCTTGAGCATCTTCGGTTTCTAGCTAATCTGAAACTTGGATCACCCGCCACCAGAATAAAATTCCCATCTATCCTTAACCAGTCCGAAACCCGAGGCTCCTTTAACCACATATTCTCAAACCGAAAAGGAGTTCTCCTTTTAGAGCCACCATCACACTCCGAAAGCAACGGCACATTACGATCGAGAAGATAGTCTCGGAAGGCGGGACTAAAAAGAACTACCAAATCATCACTCCCAATCTCACGAAATTAAGAATCTATCAATTCTCAAAAATTGATGGCGCCCCATTTCTAAACCACGTAAAATCCCCCTACCAAAGCAAGATCCACTAACTCCATCTCATTGTGAAATCATTGAACTTCATCATTTCTCTGGAATAGATTCGAGCACTAGAGCGTTCATGAGGAATCTAACCGCATTAAAGTCACCCCCTTCACACCAAGGCACATTCCATCTAGTTTTAGTATTTCTTAGTTACTCGCTCCAAAATCTCCCCTAACAGACATTACTACAAGATATTGCCCATAAACCTCAGAAGAGCCACTCTTTACTATCATCCGATGTTTTCGAAGACAAGAGATGAGAATTCTCCAAGCCTTTGAATCGACTTTCGACGAGAACACTTACGTCCCATAACTAGAATCCCCAGGCCTCCAACAAAATCTAAATGCACCCGGTCCACCCTTCTAGCACTCCAAAGACTATCAATAATCCTAACATCAACCTTCTCCAATTTCGTTTCTTGCAGACAAACAATAGTCGGATTCCATCTCATGATTAAACCTTTTATCAACATTCTTTTATTTACATCATTAAGACCCCACACATTCCAAGACACAATTCTATTATGCATATTAAACTATTTTTTTCCTCCTTCTATCTCCCCTCACGACACGAAAACAAATCGGCATTGAGACTATATGCATAATTGCTTGAGTTCCCCTTTACCCTTCTCCTAGTTTTGTTACGCCTCTTTACACTACCACCCCTCGACGTTTTCCACTTCTTTCTTTCGATGTCTAGAAGAAGCGCCATAATCTGATCTTCATAACCTGAACCAGCCACCCCCAATGCCTTTCCGACACCTAAAGCCTTTTTTTAACCCATAACGAGATGTCCTCCTCCACCTCTTTATCTGTGAGGTACTCCACTTCATAATTATCTTCAGGCCGAAAAATGTTGATCGAAATGTAGGAGATAGGTTCACCATCCTCCACTGACTGCCCCTCCTCTATCCTATCTAAAGATGAAAAATGCTCGAACCCATAATTCCCAACATTCAAAGGCTTCGCTACAAGACCCCTACCTACCTCGAAGGAATACGAATCTCTCTCACCTGCCAAAAAACCTTGAATGCAATGCCCATTCCTCGAGAAAGCGATCCTCGTACTTACCCATTGTCGGCTTGCCGCTGCTATGGCGAAGCTCTCGGTGAAAAACCACTCCGAAAATCCTCAAAATCTACCATCCTCGAATTGTCAGAAGAATGCGCTCCGTTAAGAAAGGCGAAAGTGACTCTGAACGACTTTTTCGTGATGATCCTCTTGGCCGACCCACTATACTCTTCTTGAAGATGAGACAAATCAGCCTCCTTGACACCAGAACCAGAGGTCGAATTGTTAACCCAGTCACCATGCCCTTCGTCTCAATTCTTCGTCTCAATCATCTCAATCTGTCCACCCTTAACAATACGGCCTCTCCAAAAGATAACCCTGCTTGTCTTCACGATTTCTAACCTTGGCCGATTTGGGCTTACGCCTCATCTGTTAATAAAGGCAAACCAAACCCCCATAGAATTAAACTTGTCCATAATGTCCTTCGGCCCACCCTTAGAAAAATCTTTTAAAAAACCATCATGGAGCTGCTCAGTAACTCGGTGTAAAATAAATACAACAAGTGGGCTTTGGGCACAAGCGACCCACTGCACTTCCAATTCAAGATGATCCTTCGCACAAAGGCCCACCTGTGCTTGAAACTCATTCTCACCATTAATGACATCATCGCCCACAACCGGTTTAAAATTTGAATTTGAAGCACCGCCTCACCTGCCTTGCCATGTCAAGTCGCCTCCTTTGCCTGGTCCTTTTCCTCGACGCCACACCAACTTTTCCTCAACATGCACCTCCACCCTTATCGCCGCCCTGACTTTGTCTTCTCCGCACTCCTCCCACCACGACTCCCCATCTTCACACCGAATTCGGCCATCAACTAACATCTCCACCCAAACAGGACCTCGAATCGAGTTCACGCCTCTTCTACAATGATCGTCGATTGACCTAGAATGAACTAAGATTCTGCCCACCTCAAATCCCCCTTATTCTTCGCCTCAATATCGACATCAATGAAACCTCCACACAGATCTCCAATAGCTCGAAAAACCTTGCTGCCCCAAAGATGAAGGTAAACCACCACTCGAATCCACACCTGTGGGTCTTGATCCTACTCCATAATCGAGTAGAAAACGGACTCCATCTCTCCGTAAAGACTTAATCAAAATCCAAGGAGAATATGATAGAATCCTTCCGCTTCTTCCTTAGATGGGAAGATAAAGAGGAAAAGCCTGCCATGACTTTAACTTCAACACTGCCATCTTCCACCTTTGATTTGCCCACCTGCGCAGCTTCGTCTTTGTTCGGAGAAAGATCAACCTGATCCCCACCCTCCCCACAGACATCTCTCCAAAATGAATAAGCCCCTACGAGTTGGGCTCCACCTTAATAACTCCTCCATCTCGATTTTTGAATTAGAACATAAGAAACTAAGTCTAGCCAAAAGTGAATCTCATTTGCTTCCTTGTAAGACTTAGTAGATTGCTTAGCATGGAAGAGCGATACGCAAACCTACGAATCTTACCCACCACAGCTCCACCCAAAACCTCTGACTCCTTCGGGGATACAAATCGACTTACGTCTCCACTGGACCATGGGCGATTAGAAAAATTTCCCCTACCTATTAACCTCACTTGCCAACATAATTACCCTCGACTTCCCTTGCCTCTGTTTCCAAAAAACACCATTAAACTGAGACGCCTTCTTTAGATACTCGCAAACCCAGACCAACTCATGGCTGAAAATCACTAACTCATGAAGTCTACCTCTGGATCTCTCCTGGAATCGATACAGATCTCCACTCTTCTCTTTCCATCTGTGAATTTCAAACAATTTCCTACCCGCATTGAAAAAAAATTATTTCCATTGAAGTGGCTTGGCATCCTAAATGTTGACTGTTCATAGTGAAATGTGAGGCTAGTGAGCTCAATCTCACTTTTTTTGCCTAAGACATTTGCATAGATTTTGATAATGTTTTGGTCAATATATTTTACGGAACTTTTCTTGCCTTCCATACTTCTTGAGTTGAGTCCTTTTTCTGAACCTAAGCTTGCAAGTTCCTTAATAATCTAAGTTTATTCCTCATCTTTGGAAAATATAATTTAGGATATATATTTTGACCGTTCGAAGAGTGTCTCTCCGAATGGGTTGGAGGGTGTAAAACTTACTACAACTTGTATTATTTCAGTTCATGTTATTTTTATTATTTTTTATTCAAACCAATTATCATCATTTTTCCGTTACTGCTATTGATAACATAATTCCTTTTCTAAATACATTGAATTCTACACTTTTATCTGGATTGTAGTTGTCACAACATCTCCTATTATGGAAAACTCTAGAAGGGAGGTACATCATTTTCTCCTAACTATCGCCCTGGTCTTGTTGGTTATCATCATCTTGTATTCTGATTTATTGTACTTGAAATTTTCTAGCGTCATGGTTGACAGATGCTTATATACAACCTTTTATTTTTATTTATTATTATTATTATTATTTTCCTTTGGTATAGCAGGCTAGTTGGGCTGAGATTATGATTATTAGCACAATGATATTCTCTCTCCTCCAAGTGCTATGGCAGGTGATATTTATTTTGGTCGCGAACAGTTTTTATCATCTTTCATAGAGTATTGACCACTTACATGTTTCTTCTTGGTCAAGGCTAGGTGGTATTCCTGATATGGCACATCTATTGCATATGTTTTAATATACGACGGTAAGTAAGATCTTTCTTCTGTATTTTTGATTAAAGTTTTTCCAAGTCCAAAGTTGAATTTGAATTTCAATCAAATTTTGAAACATGTATCTATGAGCTCAGCTTTCCAAGGAAAACTTAATTAATTTTATGGGTGGAAATGAGACCTAGGGTATGAAGTTAGAGCTGCCTTTTATAAGGTCCTATTGCTCACTTACCATTCAGCAGATTTTGTTTTAAACGACTCAAAACCAGGAAGCATGGATACTTCAATTAATTAGGTTGTCGTGTCTAACCTGTGGGTATTGAGTCGATACTTGTTTGATGCTTGCCTATATGTTTCAGATAGGCTCCATAAGTACTCTAAAGTATAAATATGAACTCTCTTTAATGATTTTTGTTCATTGAAGATACGTTATCACTCATTAATATGTTTGGAGTTTGGATACTTCCACAATATGTGAATGTTTATAATTTTAAAACTTTGCGTTTTAAAGCAGGTCATGAAATCAAATATATGATGGTGTTATGGTATATTGATGTGTATTTGTGGGTGTGCTTTAATTATAGGCATACAATATAATATCTTTGTTTTTGTCTTCCTTGTTACTTTGCATTTAAACTAATTTCTCTAGGGGATATTATAGGTTGTTGCTAAATTCTTGCCGAGTGGGCGAGTGTTGACATAGATACTTATCATCATATTTCATAGGCTTTATTTGATAGTTGGCGACTTGGTCCCTTACTTGTGGTAACTAGGCTTTATTACCTAAACTGGGGAATTTGATGGGTGCTGGCTCAAAATAGCATGCTCCAAAATCCTTGCTCATTCTATCAATCTCCAGCATTAGGGAGAGGCCATGTCTGCGACAAATTTGCGAGATAATGGTTCTCGCCACACAATGTCCTTTAAAATACGAAAGCAAAGTGTGATGTCAACAAGTTCTTGCCAAGTGACCACGTCTTTGAAACAGACACAAATTAAATTTCATAGGCTTCATCCGAATTTAGGCGATTGTGGTGCACTGTGGTTACTACTTACTAGGCCTTATTGAGTTGAGTTTCAATATAATAATACAAAGAATTTATTTGCTGCTAGATGCTTGGTTTATCCAATTTTAATTTTTATGTGAGTTTGTCGTGTTTTATCTGTATCATGCATCCTTATTTGTAATTTATAGGTAGGGCATACCTTATTCTCTTAATTCTGAATCTGCATTATTAGATACGATAAAGCTATTTCCTGTGTAGTAGGGGTTGTGCCACGTCGCACGAGGTAATTGCCACGTAATTACCTAGTCTTCCCCGAACTAAGACATATCGTACGGGAACGTACTAGGCTCTGGGAGATATCCTAAAGGGGGGTCGAGATCGAACGCTTTCGCCAAAGGGTAATGACACCCAGTCCCAGATCTCTACGACCAAACCTCGACTTTCTTAGTAGTCTCCACGAGCAAGCTGGCCGAAGGTCAAAACGCTTCGTCAGCATGACATCTTGCCTCACTGTACATGATGGGGCTGGCCTTAGAGCCCCGATATACGAACATTAGGGTTCTGAGGAATTAACTCGATACCTGAGGTAAGGTGAAACAACTTACCACTAGCACTTTCTTCCCTCAGGGATGACCCGACTTAGGGCACTACCAGATGATCTGCTCTAAGTGCAATGGCTAGCCTAGAGTCCTTGAACCCTTAAGAGGCCGAGCCGGTTTTTGAGAACCTCGGGGTTATTGGTTTGGCGGCTTAAGTCAAGAGAAAGTCTCACTTGTTATACGGGTGCAATTGTGACTGATTACTAGAGAGAGAGAGAGAGAGAGAGAGAGAGAGAGAGATAGAGCTGATTTTGGTCCCTACTTATGGGATACTTGGCCTATGATCATTGGATGATCAATAGGACGATGACAGCTAACAGGGAATTGTGTGATTGTACATTCACTATAAATAGAGGTCAAAACCTCATTTTCATGGATAAAAAATCATTGATTGAGAACCTAGTGACTACTAGAGGGAGAACTCTCTGTCATTAGCCTTTGCTCTCTTTCTCTTCGCCTTTCAGTCTTCGACTTCCACCCCGATCCTTTACTCTTTGAGGTTCTTTGATAAAGACGTGTCACGCCACACGTCACCCAAAGACACATCACATGCCCGGGACACTCACATTCTACACCCCAGTAGTAGAGCATGGCATTCAACAAGAACCTTTATTGGCTTATAAAGAGATATCCGGAGTTTTTGTGTTTGTGATTAAGCGAAAGAGATTCTCTGAAGTAGTAGTAGAGCATGACACGATATAATATGATGGCATCAAGTATTACGTGTTTGCAGATTAACTGGAAGAGATATCCGGAGTTTCAAAATAATGTACATCTCCAACCAGAAATTATACTCTTCTTTGTTCCATAGATTTTGTTCACCTTCCATGTTAGAAGATGATCTTAAAATTGTATGCGGCATTTTAGGGCAACCAATAACAAGGTTTACAAATCCATACACAAAGGCATAGTATGCGGAATCAAGGAGTTTATAAAAGCCAAGGATAACACTATCGCATATGAGGTATATACATAATATGTATGTATTGTCTTTGCAATGTAGAGGCTTCCTTTTTCATGTGAGCATATGTGATGGAAAAATTGATATCTTTCTTGATTATCTTTGTGGCATTCACCACTCACCGGTGGGTGGCCAAATGATGCTTCCATTCTTATTTCCCTTCCCCCCCCCTCGGAAAAAAAGAGGGAAAAAAAAAAAGAAACGAAAAAAGAAGCAGCTTCCATAGTTCCATGGCTCTTTATTGGGGAAAAAGAAAATTAAGTAATTTAAGGTTTTTGAAATGCATTGGAGGTTTGATTTTTAGAAAAGCAGAAGCGAGTGGCCGAATTTCAAGCCAAAAGATGAAAATATCCATACCCCCAACCTCTAATTTAGGCTATTTTCTCTCTCCAGGTCGTTTCCTCACATTTTCACCCAAAGCGTTTCCTCTCCTTCTCACCGCCCATGTGGTTTCCTCTCCAAACGCCCAAGCAACTGTACCCATCTCCAGTCAACATCCCTTCGTCATCTCCAGTCAACAACCCATCATCTCCAGCTGTAATGCCCCAAACTCGGTACCGACACCGCGGTCCCACAATTTGGCCACGTCACCAATTCTAAATACTAACTCACAAAATATCCAAAATAAAACATTTAAATTGTTCCTAGTCAAAAATACATACGGTCTAATACAAATTCAAAATATAATAACCACCAAGAAAATTCCGAACAAATGTTTATCCCAAAAAAAAAAAAACTATCAAACTTAGGATAATTAATCTTGTCCGCGCCACCCCTCAAACGATCCACTTGATCCCAAAAAGATTTCAAACTTTACTTACGACCTGAAGAAAAACAGAAAAAGGGTGAGCGAACAATGCCCAACAAGTTCATATACAACCCCTCTGGTTTCTAAGGAGGAGTTGACCACAAAAATAAATTTCGCCAGAGTCAAATAATTTTAACAAGACCAAAAACTGCATTTATCGGATAAAGAAACGAATAAATCGAATATAATGATAATTAGGAGTTCCAAATAATAGATACAGCTCAAAACAAATACGAGATATTCAATTGTCGCCAACTGTCCCATTCCAGTTGAAAACAATGAATACCCGCAGATTCCATGATCACTTAAGTGGTCAATTCGACCTGACTAACTGCCCCAATGGGCCTGATGCCCAACGGGCCTAAACCCGCAACGGGCCTAAAGGTGTATCCGGATAACCTCACCACATGTCCAGTGGTGTCAAATAATTCAAAGTTCAAAAATGTTACGTATTGCACGTAACAACTTAATTTACTTAGTGATCACGGAGGAGTTCCAAATAAAGTCAAATGTCCAAAGTTATGCAATTCATTTTTTTCCAACGGATTGATATTTCAAATAAGTCAAATGTGGGTTACAAAAGTTTCAAAATTCAGATTATGAATAAAATAGGCTCGACGGAGTTCAAAGCAAATATCGGCGAATGCCGAACATATGTTTACAAAGAAAATGCTAAGCCAATAAATTATAATGGAAGCCTACCGAATAAAATACGATGATCAAATAACTTAAAGGAGTATAATCCCTTACCTCAAAACGAAGCTCCGAAATCAACTCTTACGCAAAAGATCTGACTACCGTGCTTGCTCAAATCTAAAATTCAATAACCAAATTATTACATTTAAATAACTAATTAACTATTAAATAAATTAATTATACATTTCTTTTTTTTAAAAATTATATATTACCCCTTCCCAAAAGTCAAACACCCCTTTTCCTTCCCCCTACCAACCGTCCACTCCCAACAATCCCTTTTCTTTTCTTTTCTTTGTCTTTTTTTGTTTTTTTTTTGAAAAGACCCCCTAGAATACACTCATAACCCTCCCCCTACCTACCCAGCCTACCCAGCCTATCACCACTCTCTCACCCGTCCCCTCAAAACCCCTTGCTCACCTTTTTTTTTTAAAGCCAGCGACCACCCTTCTCCTTTCCCTCTCTCTTCTTCCTTTAATCTTTCTTTCTTTTATTTCTTTTTTTCCCAGCGCATACTCCTCTACCTCTACAACCTCTACAACCCGCGCACTCTCTCATTATTATTTTTTTCTTTTTGTTCTTCACGGCGACAACCCACCGGCGTCCCTTCAACATTTAACCCAAGCTCTAAACAGACTTAGTTCCGCCAAAGAAATCACACAACCAAGATAACAATCAAGAAAATAAATCTCTTACCTCAAACACAATTCGATCTCGTCCGCCGGAGACTCAGTGCGTCGTCGGCTCTTCCCACTTCGTGACCTCGCCAAAGACTTCCTCCGACGATTCCCTCTGTGCTCCCTCTCTCACAGCTCTCTCCCTCTCTGTTATTATCTTTGTGATTGATTTACTTAGGAAAAATCTGCCCCCTTAAATAGTCACGGAAAAACAACTCTTGAGTTCCTCCATGAATGCGGTGTAAATCTCCGGCCGTTTTCCTTCTTCACGGCAACCACGAACAGCCCTTCACCTCCCCCCATTTACTGTAGCAATAACCTGTTTTAAATGTTGTTATTATTAGTTTTATTATTATTATTATTATTATTATTATTGGATCACTAATTAGGCTCAAGCCCAATCTCAAATAAATAACCAAAATGTTCCAGAATTAAGTGGGCTTACTATTAAAATAGGCCCAATGATCTATTTCACTAAAAGTAGGCCAAACCACAAATACCAGCCCAAGATAATTAATAGAAACCAAAATATATTTATTCTAATTAGCAAATAATATTATCGAAATTAGGGATATTACACTCTCACCCCCTTAAAATAAGTTTAGTCCTCTAAACTTGACGTACCTGGTCAAACAAATAGCTCGGGATATTTCTCCCTCACCTCTTCCTCGAGCTCCCATGTGGCTTCCCTTTCGGTATGGTTACTCCACTGAACCTTGACATAAGGAATAGTTCGCCTCCTCAGAACCTGGTCCTTCCGATCCATAATTCGGACAGGTTGTTCATCATAACTCAAATCTTCTCGGAGTTGCAATGGTTCATACGCGATCACGTGACTAGGGTCTGACATGTACTTTCTTAGCATCGACACATGGAACACATTGTGAACTCCGGAGAGTGTAGGTGGTAGAGCAAGTCGGTAGGCGACTTCTCCCACCCGCTCAAGTATTTCAAACGGTCCAACAAACCTCGGGCTTAGCTTACCCTTAATACCAAACCTCATAACTCCTCTTGTGGGCGAAAATCTTTAGGAACACGTGATCCCCCGCTTCGAATTCAAGTCCGCGGCGACGGTTGTCTGCATACGACTTATGTCTACTCTGTGCCATAAGAAGTCGCTTTCTAATCAACTGCACCTTCTCTGATGTAGCTTGCACTAACTCGGGTCCCGTAAGCTTCCTTTCACCCACTTCATCCCAACAGGTAGGTGATCGACACTTTCGCCCATACAAAGCCTCGTACGGTGCCATGCCAATACTCGCGTGATAACTATTGTTGTATGTGAATTCCACCAACGGCAGGTGATCATCCCAACTGCCCTGCAAATCCAAAGCACACGTCCGCAACATGTCCTCCAGTGTCTGTATGGTCCGTTCTGACTGACCATCTGTTTGTGGATGAAAAGTCGTACTCATGCTCAACTTTGTACCTAACGCCTTTTGTAAACTGGCCCAAAACTTAGAGGTGAACCTTGCATCACGATCTGACACAATCGAGACTGGAACCCCATGCAATCTGACAATCTCATTAACATACAACCTAACCAACTTCTCCAAAGAATCTGTAACCCGAAAAGCCAGAAAATGTGCAGACTTGGTTAATCGATCCACAATAACCCATATAGCATTGTGACCCTTCAAAGTCCTAGGCAACCCGATCACAAAGTCCATGGTGATATGTTCCCACTTCCACTCGGGAACCGGTAATGATTGCAATAACCCTCCTGGCTTCTGATGCTCGATCTTCACTTGCTGACATACCAAACACTTGGAGACGAACTCTGCGATCTCCCTTTTCATGTTGTCCCACCAGAAGGTATCACGCACATCCCGGTACATCTTAGTACTACCGGGGTGTACCGCGAACCTCGAGCTATGTGCTTCCTCCAAGATTTCCCTCTTCAATTCTGGGTCTGAGGGGACACAAACTCTAGATCCAAAACGTAGAATTCCATCACTACCAACCCGAAAATCTGAATAACGACCCTCTTCGAGACCTTTCGAGACTTTCATCAACTTTGGGTCCACAGCCTGTCCTGCCTTAATTCTTTCTAACAAAGATGGTTGCACACTCATTGCGCCAAAAGTCCCCTATCGCCTGGAACCCTGACTTCAATTCCCAAGGATTCTAGATCGTCTAAAATTCTTCTTTCCTTAGTGATCATAGCTGCCAAGCTCCCTTGGTTCTTCCGACTCAACGCATCAGCCACGACGTTGGCCTTCCAGGGTGATATAGTATCGTACAATCATAATCCTTAAGTAGTTCCAACCACCTTCGCTGCCGCATGTTTAACTCTTTTTGTGTGAATATATACTTAAGACTTTTATGGTCGGTATAAATCTCACACTTCTCCCCATACAGATAATGCCTCCAAATTTTCAAAGCAAACACCACAGCTGCCAACTCCAAATCATGGGTTGGATAATTCTTCTCATAGTTCTTGAGTTGTCGGGAAGCATAAGCAATTACCTTGTCATTTTGCATCAAGACGCACCCTAATCCTTTTAGCGATGCATCACTGTAGATCACGAATCCTTCCGACCCAGATGGTAAGGTAAGGATCGGAGCTGATACCAATCGATCCTTTAATTCTTGAAAACTAGCCTCACATTCATCTGTCCATACAAACTTAACGTTCTTCTGGGTCAATCTAGATAAGGGTACTGCTTGCTATTTGAGAACCCCTTCCAAATCGGCGATCGGCGATAATAACCGGTCCCCCGAAACTTCTAACTTGATGACAGGTTGTTGGTCGCTCCCAATTCACCACCGTCTCGATCTTAACTGGGTCCACAGAGATTCCATCCTTTGATACTATGTGCCCCAAGAAGGCTACCTTTTCCAACCAAAATTCACACTTCTTAAATTTGGCATACAATTTCTTTTCTCTTAGGATCTGCAGCACAGCTCTCAAATGTTCTTCATGTTCCTCCCTGGTCTTAGAGTAAACTAAGATATCATCAATGAACACAATCACACAAGGTCAAGAAACTTCTTGAACACCCTATTCATCAGTCCATAAATGCGGTGGAGCATTGGTCAAACCCAAATGGCATAACCCGGAACTCATAGTGGCCATATACACGGTTCTAAGCGCGTTTTAGATATCTTCATTCCTAACCCTTACGATGGTAGCCTCGATCGGAGATCGATCTTGGAGAAGTAACAAGCACCTTGCGACTGGTCAAACAAATCATCAATTCTTGGTAAAGGGTACCTATTCTTTCTTGTAACTCAGTTCAACTTGGTTCCTCGATAGTCAATGCGACCTCATAGACCCGTCTTTCTTCTTTACAAACAACAAGGCCGAGGCGCCAGGGTGAAACGGCTCGGCCGTATTAACCCTTTTCCAACGGTTCTTGGCAACTCACATAAGCCTTCATTCCTTAAGTTACATGGCGGCCATCCTATATGGTGCCTTCGAGATGGAGTGCCGCCCCTGCACTAGGTCAATCATAAATTCTACCTCCCATGCCTCTGGTGGTAGGCCAGGGCAAATCCTCCTGGAAACACATCGCCAAACTCATTAACTCGGAAGGCCGATTCGAGGCTAACTCCTACCTTCGTGTGTCGGTGATGAGGCTAGATATCCTTAGCAACCCTTTCTCAATAGTCTCTTGCCTTTAGGAAAGAAATAAGACGACATGCCCATGGCTTGGAACCATTAAACCTAAACTCGGCTCACCCGGAATGCAAACACAACCTCTTTTTCAAAACACCACCCTAGCATGGAAAGCGACTAACCATCCATACCAAGTATAATATCGAAATCTTGAATGTCTAAGGGTATTAAGTCAACAGTAACTCCCTATCCCGAAGTTTCGGCGGGCAAGATCTAAAATCAGTTGGAGTTAAGGAATAGATTCCTTGATTGGGGTATCTATGATCAACTCGACATCTAGATTTTGGGGAGATAATTTCATGCGACGTGCAAGAGCGTAGAAATAACAGTGGGTAGCACCGAGGTCAATTAAAGCATACACGCCATGGGTGTAGAGATGTACGATGCACCGCCACCACATCATTGGTTGCCCGAGCATCCCTAGTTGTCATAGCAAAAATTCTTCCTTATGCCTTGGGTTTGTCCTTGTCCCCACTCCCCGAGCCTTTGTTGAAAGTATTCTTGAGCGGCCCCGGACAGCTTCACGATCATATGCCCCACTTTCCACAATTAAAACATGCTCTGTCCCTCGGTAGCAAGGCTTGTTTGGATGAAGCCCCCAAATGCGGCACGTGTCATTTGTTTCGATTAAAATTCGATCCACGACTTTGAGGCGATTCCTTGACGGTGAGCTCCCTTTAAAACGGTTATCCTCGGTGGCCTTCTTTATTACCGTAACCACTACTTCCTTGACCCCAGATTGTCCCACGATACCTCCGGAGCTGCTGTCCTCAGAGTTTCTCTTCTTATCTTCCTTTTTCTGCGATACTCGGCCGATTCTCGCTTTCGACCACCCGAGCCAGATCCAAAACCTCCACATGAGTTTTCAATTTCAAAGTCAGTAACCCGAGCCGATTTGATTTGAGTCCTCTCTCAAATTTTCTTGCCTTCTGATCCTCATCTTCAAAGAAATTAGGAGCATACTTCGACAACTCCGTAAACTTAGCATTGTACTCATCCACACTCATTGTCCCTTGCTCCGGGTTGAGAAACTCTACCAATCTTCGTTCTCGCACACTACGAGGAAGTATTTCTTGTTAAAAGCTTCACGAAACATTTCCCAGTAGAAATGGCCACACTTCGAGGCGGTCCTCTCCTCGACTCCCACCATTCACTGCCTCTCCCTCGGCATAAAGGTGGCAAATTGAACCTTCGCTCATCGGTGCAAGTCATGGTTCCAAATATCTTTCCATATTCTTGACCATTCTTACTCGTTTCTGCGGTGCTTGCACGGTGAAGGTTTTAGGTTTCCTCTTACGGGAAAGCTTCGAGGGGTCCTTAGTGGATTCACGGTTTTGGGGTTGTGGGCGTGGCTGGGGTGGAGGTGGTGGTTGATGCTGTCTGTGGTGGTGGTGGTGGTGGTTGTTGCCTGGGTTGGCCCATATTTGCCGGCGAGTGAGAGTTTGAAGGAGGGTAAGTAAGTGTTGGGTCCAAGGCCAGGACCATTAACGTTGACTTCCTGGGCTGCTCCTCACCCACAACCAGAGGTAGAGTTTTCGCTTGACCCTTCCCTCTGACCCGACGACCACGGCCTCTAGCGCCGTCACGACCTCCACGAGCCATCTATTCTTGTTTCATGGATAGCAAAAGTGTCACACACTCATAAAGTAGAGATACATTTCTAACATCTTTCGATTTAATGCTTAACCCTTAAGGCTTAAACGGTTACCTAAGACTTCCTTAACATCGGTCGAGAGAATTTAAGGTACCAAATCAAACCATACGTACTCAAATAAAGTTTTCTATATTAAATTCAAAAAGAAACTTCCATTACATTCAAAATAAGTTCGAAACCGTGGGACTTTAACCCATAACAAAAAAAAAAAAAAACTGATAACTTCCTTAAACACAAAATAAAATGATTATCCACAAATCACTCTATCCAACCATTGGTGTGTGTCCTCCCTGCCACAGCCCGCTTCTCGCCTGACTCGAGTCCTCGGACTTGAGCCTTCGGACTGGTGCCCTCTCGGCGTGCTTTCTTCCGTCTCCTCAACCGCCACGTCATCATCTGAGTCAACTTGTATAGGGTTTAGAGAAGACCCTATCCCGTCCTCGGGAGCTTCGTCAATGACTTGGTCAAGACTTGCACACACTAAATCAAGTACATCCTTAGCATCCCTAACCGCTTGCATATGGGCACGCAAGTGTGCCGCCAGCTTTTCCTTAGCGTCCCTCATTCTTAGAAAGGCACGCCGGGAGCGGAACAGCCTAGTACGTACTTCATTATACATCCCTCGAGGGACCGAGGGAGATTGATGAATACAGGTTTTCCTTGCTGTTTGTCTGGTTCCTGCCATCCCTACACATAACCACCGATGTATTAGTCCTTAAAAGAAACCCATATTTGGATCATATGCTTATCTCTACCCTCTCATTATCACTTCCAACATAACCCTTAGAACCTATGACCCTTAGGATTTTTAACCTAGGCTCTGATACCACTCTGTAACGCCCCAAACTCGGCACCGACACCGTGGTCCCACAATTTGACCACGTCACCAATTCTAAATACTAACTCACAAAATATCCAAAATAAAACATTTAAATTGTTCCTAGTCAAAATACATGACGGTCTAATACAAATTCCAAAATATAATAACCACCAAGAAAATTCCGAACAAATGTTTATCCCAAAAAAAAAAAAAAAAACTATCAAACTTAGGATAATTAATCTTGTCCGCGCCACCCCTCAAACGATCCACTTGATCCAAAAAAGATTTCAAACTTTACTTACGACCTGAAGAAAACAGAAAAAGGGTGAGCGAACAATGCCCAGCAAGTTCATATACAACTCCTCTGGTTTCTAAGGAGGAGTTGACCACAAAAATAAATTTCGTCAAAGTCAAATAATTTTAACAAGACCAGAAACTGCATTTATCGGATAAAGAAACGAATAAATCGAATATAATGATAATTAGGAGTTCCAAATAATAGATACAGCTCAAAACAAATACGAGATATTCAATTGTCGCCAACTGTCCCATTCCAGTTGAAAACAATGAATACCCGCAGATTCCATGATCACTTAAGTGGTCAATTCGACCTGACTAACTGCCCCAATGGGCCTGATGCCCAACGGGCCTAAAGGTGTATATATCCGGATAACCTCACCACATGTCCAGTGGTGCCAAATAATTCAAAGTTTAAAAATGTTACGTATTGCACGTAACAACTTAATTTACTTAGTGATCACGGAGGAGTTCCAAATAAGGTCAAATGTCCAAAGTTATGCAATTCATTTTTTTCCAACGGATTGATATTTCAAATAAGTCAAATGTGGGTTACAAAAGTTTCAAAATTCAGATTATGAATAAAATAGGCTCGACGGAGTTCAAAGCAAATATCGACGAATGCCGAACATAGGTTTATAAAGAAAGTGCTAAGCCAATAAATTATAATGGAAGCCTACAGAATAAAATACGATGATCAAATAACTTAAAGGAGTATAATCCCTTACCTCAAAACGAAGCTCCGAAATCAACTCTTACGCAAAAAGATACGGCTACCCGTGCTTGCTCAAATCTAAAATTCAATAACCAAATTATTACATTTAAATAACTAATTAACTATTAAATAAATTAATTATACATTTCTTTTTTTATTTTTATATATTACCCCTTCCCAAAAGTCAAACACCCCTTTTCCTTCCCCCTACCAACCGTCCACTCCCAACAATCCCTTTCCTTTTCTTTTTTCTTTTTGTCTTTTTTTTTGTTTTTTTTGAAAAGACCACCTAAAATACACTCATAACCCTCCCCCTACCTACCTAGCCTATCACTACTCTCTCACCCGTCCCCTCAAAACCCCTTGCTCACCTTTTCTTTTTCTTTTTTTAAAAGCCAGCGACCACTCTTCTCCTTTCCCTCTCTCTTCTTCCTTTAATCTTTCTTTCTTTTATTTCTTTTTTTCCCAGCGCATACTCCTCTACCTCTACAACCCGCACACTCTCTCATTATTATTTTTTTCTTTCTGTTCTTCACGGCGACAACCCACCGGCGTCCCTTCAACATTTAACCCAAGCTTTAAACAGACTTAGTTCTGCCAAAGAAATCACACAACCAAGATAACAATCAAGAAAATAAATCTCTTACCTCAATCACAATTCGATCTCGTTCGCCGGAGACTCAGTGCGTCGTCGGCTCTTCCCACTTCGTGACTTCGCCAAAGACTTCCTCCGACGATTCCCTCTGTGCTCCCTCTCTCACAGCTCTCTCCCTCTCTGTTATTATCTTTATGATTGATTTACTTAGGAAAAATCTGCCCCCCTTAAATAGTCACGGAAAAACAACTCTTGAGTTCCTCCATGAATGCGGTGTAAATCTCCGGCCGTTTTCCTTCTTCACGGCAACCACGAACAACCCTTCACCTCCCCCCATTTACTATAGCAATAACCTGTTTTAAATGTTGTTATTATTAGTTTTATTATTATTATTATTATTATTATTATTATTGGATCACTAATTAGGCTCAAGCCCAATCTCAAATAAATAAGGAATAATTACAAGCCGGTACATTTTATAAAACATGTTTTCAAATAAATCCAGCTATTTTTTGAACATATCTTTTAGATACAATTTTAAGACAAAAGTACGTAACTACCCATGTTTTCAAAATTGTACCACTTGAAATTCCTCTTTCAAATATATATGTTACAGGGTTGAATCGAGTGTCTATGCTCTGCTGCGAACAAGGGACATGGCGGTTTCACGATATAAAGATTTGGCATTCGGTTAGCGGTTACAAGATTCAAGAGTCGTTGGCAAGGTTCTTCCTAATTCGACCTCTCTCCTCACTCCGCAAATCGATCTGCATTCGAGAGCCATGGCGAAACACTCAAAATTGAAGGATGAGTCATCGGATGATTCTCTCTACAATTCGTCGGAAGGAGAGCAAGTCAATGACTAGGTTAATGAAGAGGTTGAAGAAGAAGACGAGGAGGAACTCGAGGTCGTCGCGAGACAGTTGATTAGGCGAAGATGATCTGTCGACTCGGATGCGGCGACCGGGAAGACGATGATAATAACGAGAGTTGGTGTATGGACGTGCAAGTCTATGGAGAGCAATTAAGTCGATCAATGGACTAACAAATTAGAAGAGCAAGTACGAACTCCATGGACGAGGCATTCGTGCGAGAGAAAAGTCGAATAATGATTGTTATTATATATATAGTGAAGCTGAAGCTAGCCATTCTGACTACTTGTTTAATTCTTTTTATTTGTTTTGGCAACACAAACAGGTTCTCAATTCATTTCCCTAATACAAAAAGATCTTTAGGACTCTCAAATTTCCCTAATCACCTGATGCCAATTGTTGTCATCAGCATTTCACCTGATGCCAAAATTATGTTTGATAGGCATCAGCATTTCATCTGATGCCAAGATTTGGCGTCAGCATTTTAACATCGACTATTTTTGGCATCGGCATCAATTGTAGGCATCAGCATTGCACCTGATGCCAAGATTTGACATCAGGACTATTTTTGGCATCAGCACTATTTTTGGCATCGGCATCAATTGTAGGCATCGATTGCACCCGATGCCACCGTTTGACATCGGCATTTTTGGCATCGGCATATTTTTGGCATCGAGTCACGATGCACCGGATTTAATTATCCCGATGCGATCGCGAAATTAATCATCCTGATGCCAAGACTTGGCATCAGAATTTTCATTAATGGTATTTTTGTCATTTGGCAAGCAATTTGTAGTTTAATGAAATGTGCAAAAAATTAATGGTTCTAGATGAAAACATGTTTTCAAAATTGTACCCACTTGAAATTCCCCCAATAAATAACCCAAATGTTCCAGAATTAAGCGAGCTTACTATTAAAATAGGCCCAATGATTTATTTCACTAAAAGTAGGCCAAACCACAAATACCAGCCCAAGATAATTAATATAAACCAAAATATATTTATTCTAATTAGCAAATAATATTATCAAAATTAGGGATATTACACCGGCCATCTCAAGCTTGTACTTCTCACTGCCGTAGAAAGGCCTCTACCATTGCTTAAGGTGGAAAGGCATGAAGTTGAGTCAATGAGTGAAGATAAGTCTATTCATCCTTTAGGGGAGTCAAGATGAATCTCAGAAAGAAGATAAGAAGACAGCATTACAAGGGGCTATAGCTCTTTTCCGAAATGTGTTTGGTCGAAAACGAGTCTCTAATTCTTTGGTTTCTAGATTATGGGTTTGTTCGAAAAAGAAATGGGTGTTTGTAATTTGAGTTTCCTGATGAGGAAAAACGAAATGGGTGTTAATATATGGATTTTCTAGATAATGGGTTTGTGCCAAAATGAAATTGGTGTTTGTATTTGGGGTTTCATGATTATGGGTTTGATCAAAAGTGAAATGGGTTATTGGTGCTGGAGATGAGGCGGGGCATGAGATTGGGCAGTCGATTGGAGGAGGAACGACTGCTGCTAGGCCGGAATTTGGGAGGATAGAGATGGGGATCATAGCCGGCGGCTATGGTTGGAGATGGTGGGTCTTTGCTTAGGGCATGATATTTGAGATTTGTGGGTATATATTTGCCGGATTCGAAGTTCATATTTTAAACAACTCACAGATTCACTTGCAACGTCATCGTCCTCACTCTCCTCACAAAATCCGGCCAACTCTCCGGTAAATCTCAGGACGTCACTGGGTTTCCCTTCAAATAAGGCCGTATTTCAATTCTTCCAGTCCAAAGAATCAAAGAAGGAACTAAGCTATGTTGGATAGTAATCTTTGGCTGAAACCACCAACATTTGAAAGTTTGTTTAATCGAAGAGGTGTTTAACAACTCACCAAAATCCTTGCTCAATGTCAACCAAATAGATACAGCAGTAGCACACTAGCACTCGAGAGAAGATATGTGAGAGAGAGAGTTTCCAAATTACCAACTGGGTTTGTCAGCTGGGTTTTTGCTGGTTTGAAATTGACGAGTTTCTCGTTTGGTCGTTTAAACGACCCACGTGTCGTTCACACTATTCACTTGTTATTGAGTCCGGATCCTCTATTCCAAAATTGTATTTCATCTCATATTCCACCGTCGGATTCTTGCTACGTGTTAATAAGAAATCTTCACAAAAGGAAATATTGAGCTAGATTTTACGGATTTTTATTGTTATGGAAACACAATTAACTTAGTAATTGATTTTGTTTATTTACGATTGACATGTGTCAAGAATCCGACGATGGAATAAGAGATGAAATATAATTTTGGAATAGAGGATCCGGATTCCTTGTTATTCATTGCGGGTATATTAGACATTTTTACATGGCTAAATGACATAAAAATCCAAAAAAGTACTTTCGGGCTAGCCCGATTTTGGCCACATAGCACGATTCTTTAGAAAATTCAACATGACCAAATGTCACACCTGTAATGATGTAGGACGGGGTAGGAAGAAGTTAAGTTCGTTAACGTACGAATGGACGGGTGATTGATTTCGTTCAATCGGACGAGAATATAACGAGAAAATAACAAGAAAACAAACAACTACGACTGTTTTCTAAAGAAGAAATAAACTGAATTGTTGTTGCATAAAAGTCGATCCCCAACAATGGAAGAACCTCCCCTTTATATAGGCTGCCAAATGGGGAGTCCAGGGCATAGGAAAAAACAAGATAAAATAAATGCAGAAAATCAAAAGACAGGCTGAATTCATCCCCTTGAAGACAAAAAGACTAAGGCTGAATTCATCCCCTTGAAGATCATAAGACTTGAGGCTGAATTCATCCCCTTCAATTATCGAACCTCTCTTAATTCATCTGCTATCTTTTACTTAATATCATGTGCACGAGGTATTATTCAACCCATTGATAAACTGAGAAATGGTTGTATCATTATCCTCCTCGATATTAGCTCGAGCAAGAGCCAACTCTAACTCTCTATTATACTCCTCTACCGACTTAGTTGCCTGTGTCAAATTTTGGAGTTTCCTCGTCAAATCCCTAGAGTAATAATTAGGCACAAACTTCATGTGCATAATCCTCTTCATCTCCTCCCAAGTTCCTACTCGTCCCTCTCCGATCCTCCCACGGTTAAGGACTAGTTGCTCCCACCAAACACTAGCAAAATCGGTCAACTCTAGTTCTGCAAGTTTCACCTTTTGTGCTTCCGTGAAACGGTTACAACTAAACAAAACATCTACCTTTCTAACCCATTCAAGGTATTCCTCTGCCTCCGCCTTCCCTTTAAAAGGTGGCACTTTTATTTTTATATTTCGGATTTCCCCTTCCCGACGTGGGTTATTAAACCTATCATCCCTTCTTCTATCATCCTCAATCTCTATATCACCCTATTCATCCTCCTCGTCTAAATGCACTCCCCGCCTCGGTTGGAATCGAGGTGGATTCTTTTGAGGTGGCGCATTGGCTACCTTTAACCTAGCCATCCTTTGGGTAAGATCTCCCATCATCGCCATCATCCTAGCCATACCCACTTGGAGATTCATCGGAATCTCTCCCCCTAAACCTTCATCTCCCCCCCCCCCCCTGCGGTGGTAGATCGTTGTTTGTTCCGTCTTGTGCCATATTTTAAGTTTGAGTAAAATTTCACACACCCTCACAAGTGTTTCACTCGTGTATTCTCTCCACTCACACTCTAGTTTCTTAAGATAGTTCCCAACCTTGAAAACACCGATCAACTAAAGTCAATGTTGATGGACGTTCCGGAAGTGAGACAAGACGACACAATCTAAGCTCCCTAAGATTTCTTGGGCTATGACAATTCAAAGCAAGAAACAAATTCACTTGAAAGCAAGAATAGAAGTGAACGTATGGATGTTGTAATTGTGAATTTGTGATGAACAAGACGGAAAATTCAAGATGAATGATATACGATGGAATGATGTTGACAAATCTTGTAGCAATTGATGAACAAGAAATTTCACAATGATGATTCCAATTCCAATGAGTCACAAATTTTGGCCCTTTTTTTTTTTTTTTTTTTTTTTTTGCAGATTTTAAGCTTCTTTTTGGCTAGCTTGATTCTCAAATTTATTTAATTTTCAATTCATCAATTTTTTTTTAAAATAGGGCAATCTTTTTTTATTTTTTTGGATATTCAAGCACAACTAGAACAACAATAGCAATTTCAATTTTCTGAATTTCTAGAGATTTGTTTTAAAAAGATGAAGAGATTCTATGAATTCAAGAACGAAGAACGAAAAATGAGATAGACGAATTCACGGGTTCTCTGATACCAATTGATGTGAACCCTACCCGGATGATGGATATGGATTCCCTCCAAGACTGAATCGAAGAACTCGGACCCTCGATGATAGATATCGAATGCGGAATTTGATGTTGAATAACGGAAAAAGGAAACGATAATTTGAGTCTTCCTCGACCCACTAGTCGTGATTGATTAGAAACCTTGGGGTGCGAACGAGAACCGAAGACGTAATTTTCGTCGACCCATGAACACAGAACGTCACAATCCTTCGACTTACGAAGATTGATAAGTTCAAGGTTTGGGTTCTAGTCCAAGAAGCCCGGATAAACTCACAAACACTCAATTTTTGAACAAGAGTTAAACTCTCAATTGCTTAATGCAAATATCAACCAAAATTGTCTTTACAAGTGTTTGAGCAAGCCTTTTTATAGGACTCCAAGGCTGAAAAATGACTAAAGGGAAAGAAAAACCATCCAACTTCCACCACAAACGGTTTTAGAGAAGTTCTAATTTGCTGACCGCAGAAGACTAAGTTAACTTAAGTGTGATCACATCATAAATGGAGTAGTCTTCTGATTTTGTCATATCTTGTGGGATGGCAGAAGACTGAGTGAACTTAGGCGTGATCACGTCATAAATTGAGTAGTCTCCATAAAGTCGATACTACCCAGTTTGGAGTATCGAGATAAGTTTGATGGCACATGTTTTGCAGGAACAATGCACCAGGGCAGAAATGGATGGTGTTATGTTTACATGATCTTGTACTTAGTCATGCTAGAGATGGAATTGTTATACTATATTGATAACATGAACTATACATTGCTTGAGTTCCATGCCATGCCATATCATTGTATTTTTGGTAACTTACTAAGTCATTATGACTTATCTCGTTTATCTGTTTCATTTGTCTTCCTTAGATCCGAGCCAAGCCAACGTTGCGAAGTGAGCTCAAGTTTCTAGAGTCTGCTTGCCACAGTTTCTAGCAATTACAGGTGTGCGGCTTTAAATAAACGATTCTACAAATTTCACAGAGATTGAAAAAATATTTGATGCACCTCAACAAGCCTAAGCCTTTGGAGCTGAGTAGCCGCTTGAGTGCTCCCATTGGTAACTATTAACGTAGAATTTTTTGTTATCACCACCTTGGAAGTCGCCACCAATACATCTAGCCTGGCTCTATCAAGATTCAAGAGTCAACCCCATGGCATCCCTGATCACAGTTCCTGAAAACACATAATGAACCTTAGCATGTAAACATAAATACTGCAATGAAGCAAACTCAGACACCAACCTGTAGTAAATGTACATTTTGATTAACCTACGCATTTTTCAAAATTTTCATTTTCTCCTCTTTGGCCAAAAGTCTTTTTTGGGGTATGACATATGATCATCACATCTTTCTGGGATAAGATCATTATTTTGAGTTCTAGTATAAACTGCATTCTAGACAATGATTTAAACCTGTAATGCAATGCATACCTAAGAAAGAATCCTTAATAACACTAGCTAAAAGGCCTCCATAAACAAGATCTGTAACACCACGGATTCTTGCATGAGCATCGTGTGCTTGCCTTCATGCATTCTTGATGTTCATAAGCATCTTTACTTAGTTTATATATGTTTTAGAAGCATTTATAAGTTATTCATAATACTCTTAATATGCTTAGAATCTCATTTGCATGTTCGTCGAATCGTCAGTTGAATCGCTCGTTTAGTTCTCCTTCTTTCCCTCCTTCGTTCGGATTGTCCGGGTGTTGTTTAAGGGTGTCTGTGGTGAGTTTTAGACTCATTTTTATTGAGGTTTGAAGCCTCATTGATTTGGCTAAGTGTTTGGGGGTCTTTATGGTTGTTTTTCAAGCCATTTTGGCTCTATCGGGCTTGCGGCCGCAAGGGGGAATGGCCTTGCCTTCGCAAGGTCTCCAGAAAATTGAGGTTTGGAGATGCAACTAGCATGCGGTCGCATGGTCCCCCGAGGCAGACTTGCTCTGTTTTGATCTTTGACGATTTGTGCACTCAAACCCCTATCCAAACCCTTCCTAAACCTCACCTAAACCTCCCTAACCCTCATCACTTATAACCTAACATTATTAACTTGTTTTAAGTGGGGTTTAGTGAGTGCATTAGGGGATTAAATGAGCCCAAATCAAATTTTTAAGAGACCACAACATAGTGACACATGTCCCACTAAGTTTTCTAACCTTTTAACACCACAAATCAGATGTTTGACCTCATTTTCCCTCCCTCACTCTCTAAGAACGGGATTCTTCTTCTCCCAAATTCCCCCATGAGTTCTTGAAGCTTCTTCCTTGGTCCCCCATGGTTCCTTCCTCCATTGCTCAAACAACCTCCATAGAAGTGAAGAGCTTGAAGAGTAGAGCATTTACAACCGATTAATCTTCTCATTTGGTTTCTTGTGTGTAGTTTACAAGTTACTCTTCTTCTTCTTCGTTTTAGTTATCATTGACCCTAAGGAAACAAAACCTATGATTTTTGAGGTCAATGAGTACACATACTTGTTTTATATGTCTTCATCTTATGATCTTAGCATGTGAACTTAGTAGGAGCATGTGTAAGATGATTTTATGATTATGAAAGATTGTTATACCCTTTTATCTTGTATATTTAGGATTATGAACATGTTAGAAGCATTATTTATATATGTTGCTTGAAATGGTGCCATATGAAAGTACCCTAATTATAGCCTACATGATATGTTGGTATGTTGTTATGTGTTCTATCCTTCGATTGGACTCTATGTTGAATGTAAACTACATTGTGGTATTTTGGTACACTCATAACCTAGATGGACTTAGTAATGCCCGTAGGATGGTTTCAGAAGCACATAGCTTCAAATCCCCAAAATTGGTAATGTGTAGTAAAGACTCAACGGAGTCGACTCTAGGGAAGTTTTGAACACGTTGAACACAACTTTCAATCCCTACGAAGTTTGAACGCCGTTTGATTGGGTTTTGAGCAATTAATTGCCTTGACATGATTTATGATAGAGATTAATAGCCTACTTGATCGGATGAGTTCGCTCTTGTCGAATTCGATCCTTATTTGTTTATGGCGAGTAAATATCTACTTGTGCATCACATTGAGTCTAGCTGGCATTATTTGGTTTGTTTTATATGTCAGGGTGGGACGATGCATCGCCGCACCTGGGACTTCACACATGCCTCCACTGTGGACCGCAGTGGGGAAGTAGCCCATTTGCCGTATAAATACGTGCCGCATTGGCTTGCTATTTAAATCGAGGCGGTTCTCGATATGAGTCGATGAATTCACAAAACATCAATGACACGAACCAGTTAACACAGTTTATTGCAGGAGCTACGTAGCGGCCGGGCCTATATCATATCCTACTTGTATGATTTATTTTCCGCACTTACGTGATTAATGTGCTAAGTGCTATATGATGTGCATGTACCACAATTGTGATAAATGTCATGCTATGACATAATCATGCATTTTTAGTAACTTACTAAGTCTTTATGACTTACCCTATCTGTTTGTTTTGTTTTCCTTAGATCCGAGCCAAGGAAAAGGTCCTCCTTAGATTCGCCGTGTCCGAGCTAGGTAGCCGTGTGCTTGGAGGTTGTTTTTTTGAGACTTGTATAGCTAGTCTTTTATTTTGACAATGACGATGGGAAGCAAGTCACTTAGACTTGACTTGGGTTTTTGTGTGTTGTATAACTCTTGAATATTCTAGACTTATAATCTTTTGTATGTCGATTTCTATGTCGAGCTTGTTTATATATTATTGGTTCACTACAGCTTCTTCCGCTTATTACTCCTTTTAAGTATTGTTGTTGATTGTCTCTGACATGTTGTGACCGTTGAGGTTATTATATGCATGTGTTATAATTGTAGGAGTAGTTGTTAGGTTCCAGTTGTAACGTCGCCGAAGACTTGTTTATTTTCAGCTATTTTCCGACCAAGTGTAACCGAGTTGTTAATTGTATGCGATGTTGCGCCACGTGAAATTTTATATTCCTACTTGTCTACTTGTCTACTTGAACGGCACGACTTGGGATTCTGCATTGGGATCCGGGTCGGGTCGTCACAAGATCAATACATGGGCTATGCGTGTTGCACCTGAACTAACACCATTTGTTCAGGTACTCACATTTTGAAGGAGTCATATTGAGTAATTTACATGAAAAATTATCGAAATGTAGCACATTAAGAGAGGTTAAATATTTTCGGCAGTTGTTTTACTACCTCCAGTCAAGATAGCAATGTCATCTAAGTAGTGGCTCTTGTGCTCACCAAAGGCAGGAGCTTTAATAGCTGCTGCCTTGAGCACTCCCTTGAGTTTGTTCCTAATTACTAGAGCGAGAGCGTCCTGCTCAATGCCCTCTGCAACTATCACAATGGGGTACTTCTCCTCAACCGCATTGTCCAATATTTTTAACATCTCCTTTGGATGCGTAATTTTTTTGTCAACCAAAGGCAACTGCAATTACCTGCACTAACAGACGCAACATTTGCCAGATCACGATCCTCAACCTGGGAAGTACAAATAAGTTGCCACAAGTTTAACCAGCATGAAGTAATTCTTTCCTAGGGAAGGGAAAACCAGCAGAAGCATTAGCCAGGATTCAAATTGGTTGAGGAATGGATGCATGAATAACTTTGGGAGAGAATGGAATTGAAAGAAAAAAGTAAAATTTCTACCAGCAATATAGAGCAGGAATATATCTAATTATTTCTCGACTTATATTCTCTGGTGTTATGTGAATTCTTAAGTTTACAGGAGAATAGATACCTCAGGGGACATCAACTTGAATTGAAACAAGGGCTTTAGCAGTTCTCTCTATCCCTCGTGAAATCTGGATAGGGTTCATCCCTGCTGCAATAACCTAGAAACAGGTATAAAGTAAGAGAATGATTTTACGTGGAAGCTCTGATAAGCTCTCAATCTTCAAGAGAAGCTGCTTTCAGCAATTTTCAGTTGTTTGTGTAATTTAATGTGGGTACTCTGCACAAAGTTTAATAATCACGTTAGAGCATTTCAGTCATACCTTTACGCCTTCAGCAATCAGATCCTAAGCAAGCACAATTGATGTAGTGGAACCATCACCTGCGAGATCATTTCTTTTTGCACCAGCTTGTCGCACTAATTTCACACCAACATTCTCGAGAGGGTCCTCTAGCTCAATCTAAAAACAGGAAACTGAGTTTTACATTTATGCAAGAAAAGGCAGCAAACCAATTTAACCAACTCCCCTGGCTATAAATAACCCTACTCTTGAATCAGATAACTGCTATAACTCACAAACCAACCTCAACAGTTATCACTAGATGGGAAATTGAAAAAAAAATTACATTTTATTTAGAGGAAATAAACAAAGTACACACCATGCAAGAGAAAATTTATTATGTTTTTCAACTCACACTACTGAAATAAACGGAACTTACCACAAACATTAAACTTTTTCCCTCTATAACATCGACTATTCATTTCATATTAAGTACACGTGTTAATTGATAATAGAATGACATTGCAATACTCATTAGTAGTAACTGCAGGTTGATCTCCATTACGATAATAGAATGACATTGCAATACTCATCAGATGGATGTAATTGAAGAAGGGAGGATTCCAGATCATACTCATTGATGATTTCCTCCATTGCAGTCCTTCGATTTACAATTAGATTCTCTTGATTTGTAGTAACTGCATGTTGATCTCCATTACGAGCTTCAGTTGTCATAGTTGATCAAATAGGGTTTCTTTGAAGAACAATCTCTCAGATTGAACCAGAGAAATTCTTACAGAAAAACAGAGAACTTCCTACAGAATTTGAAAGAGATGAATCGAAACAAACAATGCAGCCGAAACGAATTAAGAAGTGAGATTTGGCTCTTACCATGTTCCTCAGATATGATTGAAGTAAGAGATTGAGAAAAGGGTTTCTTGAATGTTCATCATTCATTCATTTGACTTGTCGAAATTATAGAAAAGGAAAATAGCAAAGCCTCTTATACAGTACGAGAAACAAAAATAACTATACAAAAATAATAAACCAAGCATAATGGGTTGTTTAAACTATTAGTTATCTGTATATGTATGTTACTATCTTCTCTTTAACAAGAAGCAATTTGTATTCGGCTATGTTGCCATTTTTCTTTAATTTTCAAAAGCTCTTATAGGTACTTCCTTTACAATGGATGAAGATACTACAATATGCAAACACAAGCATCTAAAAAACTAAGAAAGAAAAAATGAGAAAAAAGAAAAACAATATCATTTCCTTTTGAGAATAATAGTGGTAAATGGTGTCATATAGAAAAGCATAATTTGCTCGCTTCCTTGCTGTCGACTGCTTTTAGTTTCTTTAACAAGCCTTACACATTTTGGTCCAAGTTCAACTGATCGATGCTCCTAGTGATAGATACTCATTTGGAACCCCCAACCAGAAAAGGACAGAACTTTGAAATGCAACCTTGCTCATAGACTCTCCCTTCCTGCATCTTGCTTGAAGGCAATATCACAATACTAGGCTAGGTAAAATATCCTACAATACATTCCTAGCATAGGAATCTCCTAAATGTGCTCGGGGATAACTTCATTCTAGCCATACCACTGCTCACCTAGGCACCGTAACACTGCATATTGAGTATGTTCACCTGCCTATTTGAAGAGGTCTAACTAAATACCACCTCTTCTTATGGACACATTATATACTTAAAATCATACCAGTAACAGGACTTATCGAAAAAAAAAAAAATCATACCAGTAACATGTTATCAAACAACTTCTCTATAAAGTTGACTATAACAAAAATCCAATAATGCAACAACAGTACGCTTCTTTCAATGTTAGCTAAATTCAAATAACAAATCTATAATCAAGATTCTTTACAAGGAACCAACTCAATTACCTCCTATTATATCCTCTGTCCTTCATACCACCTACTTGTAGCTGCCCCTTTTTGACCAAAGCTCGTGCCCTTTCCTTCTCCCTACTCTCCCTCTTCAACCTCTCTTCTCTAAGCTCTTCCAATGTCTTCTTTCCACTCCTCTTACTTTCTATTCCAGACTTCTCCTCATCACTCTCTCCACCATTCTCTTCATTAGCATCGTCACTCCGCTTTTCCATATACCATGGCAACTTCACACCTTTCCCCGCAACTCCATATCCTAACCTATACTTCTCATCTTCAGGCAAAACAATCTTCGGCGGCGCCTCCTTCTTCATTCTCTTAAATCCCTTTCTTTTCTCGTCTCCTTCAGGCTCAATTCCAATCGGATCGAAAATCCTAATTCCTTCAAACAAATTAATATGTTTCGACTTCGGTTCCGGTTCCGATTTCGATTCTGGAGCCGCTTCCGGTGTGGAGACGGCGGCGTTTGTAGATTGGCCGCTTTTGCTCGAGGAAGCCAAGCCGCGGGCTTGGCGGAGCTGTTCTAGACGAAACTCGGTGTCCCGTTTTCGAGATTGTTCGCGCTTGAGCTGCTCTTCTTTTGCGGCGGCTTCTTCGTCTTGCCGGACTTTTTCCCGGTTATCGAAGTTGTAGACGTTCCATCGCTTCTGCGGGAGAATATTTAGACCACCGTGGCCACCCATGGTTCTAGCGTTTTGGATCAGAGACCGATCCCACAATCGGTAAAACCTAGAGCTCGAAATGGGACTGCGATTCCTCCTAAAAACTTAACCCAAATGTAAGTTTTAGAACCTTGTTTGTGAAAACTAAAGAATTGAAAATAATAGGTTCTCTCACCAGAAAAAAATGGGGAGAATGGAGGTTGGAACGTTGGTTGGGAGAATGGGAGTTGTGAGAATCAAGAGTAGTTGGGAAATACATTTTCATTTAACCCCACTAAGAATTTCGTTTGTTTACTTGAAAATGATTTCAGAAAAGCGTTTTTCTTATTTTTCAAATTGTTTGACAACCTTAGGAAAATACGGTCAACGTAAAGGTTTTTAAGTCAGCGGAAAATGAAAACTACTTTTAGGAAAATGACTTACTGATTCATTTTCCGTAAGTCATTCCAAATGTTCGGGCACCCTCCATCCCATTTCACAATTGCACATATTTACTTACACACACAATATTTAACTCAACAAATAAATTGTTTAGAAAATATAAATAAAGTTTGTGCATAGTATTTATAAATTATAATTTTAATGAATGTTTACTACGTTCTAAAATTAGTGTTACCTATATTATTTAGGGACATCCTAACCATTGTCAATTTTCTATTTTAAAACTTTTTTTTCATATCAATTATCAAGAAAATTATTTGTAATTGTGAGATTGAAAAAGATAGACATTGATTTGACACCACTAATGATAAATTGAGAGTTACTAAAGAAAAATTACTTAAAGTTCAACACTATTTTATATTTAATATGTGCATTAATATTAGAATATTTTTTTTTTGTATTTATTAATATATAGCTTTCCATAACATTTTCTAGGGACATCCTAAACATTGTCTATTTTCTATTTTAAAATGTTTTTTTTCATATCAATTATCAAAAAAATTATTTGTAATTGTGAGATTAAAAAAAGATTGACTTTATTAAAAAATATGGTCCTTATTGATTTTCTAGGGACATCCTAAACATTGTTTATTTTCTATTTTTATTTTTGTATTTATTCATATATTGTTTTCAAGTGACATTTTTAAGTGTGCTTGCCAAACACAGTAAATGTTTTCGATATATTTTTAAAAGATTTACCAAACACCTAAAATGAAATCTTTTGATTTTTCGAATCATTTTCCGAAATCATTTTCTGGAAATGATTTTCCGTGAAACAAACGGAGCCTAAGAAGGATAATTTACACATGGGTATGTGGGTAAGAAGAGAGAGAGAGAGAGAGGGGGAGAGAGTTACATTTTGCCCTTAAAAACTTCATGAGCATACATTAGGGGTCGAATCGGGACGGGATTCGTCCCGATACCCTTTATCTTGATCCCATCTCGATAGATTTTGGGATTTTAATTTTCTTTCTGTGGGTCCCAATGAGCACAATAATAAGCTAGAAGGGGGGGGGTTGAATAGCTTATTAACACTTTAAAACTTTTAAAGTAAGTTCCTTGAAAGTTACTTGCAATCTATGAAAAGAATCAAGTAGCGGAAGACCTTCAAGAAAATTGTTCAGTCCGCCGATAAGGACTACCTAGACCTTTTACTGATTACTTAAGTTCTAAATGGATGAAGTAAACTATGAAGCCGAAGCGGTACAATAATTAAGCAGACAGAGGAAATAACACAAGTATTTTGGGATGGTTCACACTATAATGTCTTCGTCCACCACCAAGGCGATCAACCTTGGATTTAAATTGTGCACTATGTTTTCCACTTAGATCAATTACAAAAGAATATCCCTAATGGATCGTGTACAAAATATTGACTTGTGTTTGGGTCTAGGGAATTAAATATCTGTAAATACAAGATATTTAATTAGATGCAAAGTATAGTTAATGGAAGTAAACAACAAGAAGAATAAAACAATAAATGTTGAAGAGCGACTTCTTGTTGTTTGAGGACTTTCTAGATCTGTTGAGGATCTATTGAATGCACTGGTGAAAGACTTGGAGTTGTATAGATTCGAGCAATTCTTTAAGTGTTCGATTGATTACATGCGGTTGTATTTGTTGATCCGGTCTTCATAAGCGTATTTAAAGCAG
The DNA here is from genome assembly GCA_013146195.2 of Codonopsis lanceolata. Lineage (NCBI taxonomy): Eukaryota > Viridiplantae > Streptophyta > Magnoliopsida > Asterales > Campanulaceae > Codonopsis > Codonopsis lanceolata. The sequence continues at coordinate 108,787,864 of CM028377.1, read as the reverse complement.
TGCACTTCAAAAGATCCGTTGGAGAAGGCAGACTTCAACAGCTCTTTTCAAAAATGCATTAAATGCATGAAATTTGTCGATCGAGGATTTCGCCTTCACGATAACTAGAGCAGATAATCATTTCGAGATCTTCAAAAAGGTTGGGCGATTTGGTGTCGGATCGAGAGATGAAAGAAGTAGGGGCCGATGCAGCTTTTATTTGCTTTACAATTCGAGGGAAAGTATTCTGCTTTTCGCTGAAAGTTGCTTTCGGCGACTTGACATGTCGAGAAAAAGACTTGGATTAATTCAAGTATCAAAAGAGAATAAGTTTGAATTAATCCGACTTGCTTTGATGCGGAGAGGGACACGTGAAGCGGTCAGGCTGACAGTCTAGATCTAAGCTTTGAGCAGAGTCTTGGGTGAAGCGAGAGAGTGATCTTAGATGATCCGGTGATGATCTGGTCCTACAAAAACTATACGAAGGCAAAGTTCTATACAGGTTGCCACGCTAATCGACCAGATTAGATTGATAAAACTAAAGTAATGTCTTGATCGGATATAAATTTAACATAAGAATCAACAATCTCCTCTATTTATATCTGGGTCATCATTACTACAAATGAGGGTTTTTAAAACAAAACTATTTAATAGATAATAGCGTAAGAAGTTTATATATTACGTGGTGGTAGACATGCCTCATTAAAGCAGCAGAATAACACCTCGAGATGCAAGGGACTAATCTAAGTGCATACAAGAATAAGAGAGTCAAAAAGAATAGCAACACGGATCAGGCCGGTTTAAATCAATTTAAACTAAATGTTTAAGTCTCATATAAATAAACAATAAGCGACAAGAATTTAAACAATATAATTTTTGAAAAAAGCAAGTAATCATACGTATTTATAAACAAGATGTTTACATTTGGCCAGTTTTCAAAAATAAGATAAATACAAAGGAAAGGGAAGAAAGATACAAAAAGCTACCAAGGTCTTTTCCTTTGCTTTGCTTTGTCTGCGACCTCCTTTTCTCTTCTTTCTCGCTCTCTAGCTCTTCCATTCTTCTTTGGTATTCGGCATACTGCATCGGTTGGAGGTGCGGTGGAGCGAGCGGTAGTCGATTCTTCACGAAGAGCATTTTGTTCTCTTCCATCGACGATACGTTGATAGATCTCATTGCTTCTCCTCGTGATGGCGGATCACGATCCGGTTAGCATTCGCATGTCATGGCGAGTTTCGGAGGTTGTTTAGTTCCATAATAGAGATACGGCCAGGTGGCGGGAGGAGATGGAGAATATGATAGGCGTGGAAGAGGCACAAGTAGAAATAGGAACCTATGATACTCGGCCTTTTCAAGATTGAGCTTCCTACGTTGATGCGACATCGGTGAAGTGGGTGCATCATCGTCTAAAGCTTTGAGTCGGAACATCCTCTCTTGGGGGTGTCGAAGAGTAATTGGCGGATTCGATGGATTGGCATGGAATGCATTCTTGATGGCTTCTCGGTAGCGGTAGATATGTGGTGAGTCTTAAATTTGGTAGATGGCATCTAAGCGGGACAAAACTTGACATTGGTGATTGGAAGTAGATGCTTGGCCAATGTGAATGGTGTCGGCGGGCAGTCTGAGCTGAGAGGCGTTTGGGGAGGGATTACGGAGGCAGAGAAGAAGATGAGTCTTGGGTGGGGATGGTTTTGGTGGAAGAGGATAGGGTTATAGGGGAGGGAGGAGGGGGAGTTGGTGGGGAATCGGTTCCATATCGGTGTCGAGAATTTTCAGCGATGTGGGAGGATTGGGAATGGGTTCGGTAGAGAACCGAGAAAGAAGAGCGGGGGTAGAATAGGAATTTTGGTTTTTGAAGGGAAGGTTGAGGAGGTTGAGAAGGTTGAGGAGGTTGATGAGAAGAGGTGAATAGATGCGCTGCTGATGCAAAACTCGAAGAGAGAACTTAGCGGCGAGGGGTCTAAGGGAGTGTGGTGTGGTTGAAGAAGTTGGTTGGGATTGGGGTGGTGAGGAAGGTGTAGATGGGTCGGTGAGTAGTTAAAGGGTGAAGGGGAGGAGGAGTTGGGGTTACAGTGGCTCCTCTGAGGGATATAAACTCCTCGGAGGTGGTGAAGGGAGTAGTTGAAGGGTTGTGAGGTATAGATGAAGGGTTGTGAGGTAGGGTTTGGGCGTCGTGAGTTGGTTGTCTTGTCGGTAGAGGTATAATGGGTTGGTAGCGGTAGAGGGTTGGGGTTCGGTAGCTCTCCTTTTTTCTTCCTCGGCCAATTTGAATAGGAGACTCGGTAGCTACATCGAGTAGAGGTTGGTGGGGCTGCCGATGCATTTGGTCTTCAAAGAGGTTTCTGAGAAGTCTCCTTCGTTTTTGGTTTGGAGTGTGGAGGCGAGGAGATGGGGGAGGTTGTTGGGTGGGTTGGGCGGGGTGGTTGGCGGAAATAGGGGAATGACCTCGAATCCACGAAGAAACAGGAGGCCGGCGCAGGCTCCCTTCGTTGATAAAATTCTTACATCGGGGAAGATGCGCCAGTTTTTGTCGTTGAGGAAGGGAATCCGGGGCGTCCATATCCTCGCAAGCCTTTACGGCGGCAATGGAGTTGATTGAAGGAAGGTAGGAAATACCACATGCAGGAATGTATAGCAGGGTCAGGCGACAATGATGTCGTGGCGAGGATAGGTTGGATATCTGGAAGATTTATATTTACCTTTGGGAGGAATGACTTTCGAGTCAAAGTCTTCCCAATAAACTCTTAGTTTTTGAAGTTCTTGAAAGAAAAAACAAAATAAAATTTAGGGCTTTCATCTAGATATCTAAACAAGTAGAATTTCAAAGTTTTCCAAATAATTGAATTTTCAAGCAAAAACTTGAAACCTAAGAATGTTTAGAGAAACCACACTCGAAAAACATAGCGAAGTTTTCATAAGAATGAACAATGAATAAACAAAAGCATTATTAGTATTCAAGTATGTAAGAACAACAATGGCGAATCAACATTTTGTATTGAAAATGACGATTTGAATTCAAAAGATTTTAATATGATTTTGAAATGCGAGCAATTATCAGAAAATTACAGTAGAGTAGAGATAAGCGTACCATTGTTTGAGGATGAGAGAAGAAACAAGAAGAAGAAGCGAGAATTTCTTGAAAGTAGATGCTAGAGAGAGAGAGAGAGTTTTACGTTCGGAGGGTTTCGTAAAGTTTGGAAATGACGGTTCAAGGGCTATTTAAAGGCGAGAAAATATCGTTTGAAAAAGAACTTAAGATATTTTCTTAAGTACCAAATTTTGTCCTTGACCCCTTTTATTGCTTTAGAAACCTCTTTAGCGAGAAAATAGACTAAGTAAAGTACTAACCTTTAGGTCTTCAGGTAAAGAGAACTTATGTCTTCGATTAGTCTATCTTGGGTCTCTAGGTATGAAAGAAATATTTAACAAAATTTTAAATTAAGCGGTAGGATCAATCATACCAAGATTTCTCCTTAAATAAGCAAACTGGTGGCATCCGGTGGTTTTGTGAGAATGTACGCCAATTGATGCTCGGTTGGAACATATTCGGGCGATGTTACCTTTTCCACATGATCTTTGAGAAAATGATAGCGAATATCAATGTGCTTTGTCTTTGAATGCATTCTTGGATTTTGGAAGAAATAGGCGATGTGTTGTCACACATGATTGGGCGGTTTTCGATCTTGATGTTGTAGTCCACCAATTGTTGCTTCATCCATAGCGGTTGAGAACAGCAATTGCTTGCAGCAATATATTTTATACGTGGTTGAGTTTGCCACGATCCTTGTTTCTTGCAAGACCATGAGGCAGTCTGTTTCCAAGAAATTGACAAGTCCCACTTTGCTTCTTTACGCTCACTACTTGTTTGCATAATGCATCAGTATCCAACTAAATTGAAGTTGTTGGATTTTGAATACCAGATGCCTAGATTTGTTGTTTTTTGAAACATATCGATGATACGTTTGGCGGCAAGCAAATGTGACTCCTTTGGATACTGCACGAAAATCTAGCACAAACACAAGCGGCAAACATAATGTCGGGTCTACTAGCGGTAAGGTAAAGAAGTGAACCTATGATTCCTCGGTACTTGGTCATGTTCTCTTGCTTTCCTTTTCATCTTTGTCAAGATGGCGTCGGTAGACATTGGAGTTTCAAATCCTTTGGCTGAATCAAGACCAAACTTCTTGATTAGTTCCTTTGCATATTTGGTTTGGTGATGAAGATTCGTCGAAGTCTGTTGTATCTGCGGATCCTAGAAAATAGGTAAGTTAAGCCCATCATGCTCATCTCGAACTTGCTTTGCATCGGCTTCTCGAATCTTTTCACGGGCTTTGGTTAGTTGATCCAAAGATGATGTAAATCCACATAGATTTGTACGAGAAGAGAATGGCCTTTGTGCTTGAGGATGAATAAAGTAGTGTCGATTCTTCCTCTCACGAATCCTTGTTCAATTAAGAACTTGGATAGAGTTTCATACCAAGCTCTAGGAGCTTGCTTCGGGCCAGTAGAGCTTTCTTGAGTCGGTAGGCGTGGTCGGTTGTCGGAGATGACAAATCACGGAGGTTGTTCACGTATCACGGTTTCTTGAAGATCACCATTCGAGAAAGGCACTCTTAACATCCATCGATACACTTTGAAGTCCATGAGCGAGGCATAAGCTAGAAAGATTCGATTGCTTCTAGTCTAGCAACGAGGAGCAAATGTTTCATCAAAGTCAATTCCTTCTTCACATCGGTAGCCACGAGCAACCAATCTAGCTTTGTTTACGGTGACATTTCCATCTTCATCTCTTTTATTTAGAATACCCACTTGGTGCCGATATTTGGATGATCGATCGGTCTTTGAACTAAGCTCCACACCTTACATCTTTCAAGCGGTTGACTCTTCTTGCATAGCTTCAATCCAGTTATGATCTTTGATAGCTTCATCAATCTTCTTTGGTTCGAGTTCGATACAAATGCGTAAGCAAACAAGCGTTTCTTCTCGAACCTTATTTCTCGTCACGAACTCTGTAGTGAGATCACCAATGATTTGGGAAATGGGATGATCTCTTGCTTCAATGGTTGGAGGAAGATCACTTACGGTGGATTCTTCCCTCAAGAATTACAGAGTTGGTTGAGAAGGAGATTCAACAAAATCGGTTTGGAAGAAATAGAGTCTTCAAACTTTCATTTTAAGTGAACAAGAAGGATGAGATATATAAAGGTGCTTGGGGTAAAGCAGAAGAGATGGGTTCGAGGGTCAGCAGAGAGAGTTGTTATCGGTATCGGTAGAGGTCTCTTCTGGGTGAAGGGTTATCGGTATACATGGGTTACGCATTGCCGTTTTCTACGATAAGAAGTAGATCTTTGAATTTGTACTGTCTCATCATTATCGAATCATTAGCAAGCGTTCGGGCCTTTCTAGGCTCTAACAAGTCATATTCATCAAAAGAAACACCCATGATTCTAAGATTTTTAAATTTGATTTCTTGAAAATGCGAAATGCTTTTGAATGTTTGGAATACCAGAAAAATTCCTTAAATCGATTTTGCATCAAATTTTCCTCTATACTCTTTTCCATTGTAAAGAATAAAACATTCTGACCCGAAGATTTTAAGAAATCCAATGTTTGGGGATCTTCCTCTCCATATTTCATATGGAGTTTTATTATGAAACTTGTTTACGGGGATCTATTTTGGGTAAAAGCAAGCGTGTGGCTATACGCTTGAAAATACTTCGAGAAGTTTAGCTACGCGGCATTGTTTTAGCCGCTTCAATCGGTGTTTACGTTCTTCCGTTCAGCTACACCATTTTGTTGAGAATGCGGCGGAGAAGTTGTGGCCGATCCCATGGTCATCGCGATACTTTTCTACACCATTGTTTTTGAATTCGGTGTGGATTGTCGATCTTATGTCACAAATGTCTTCAAGCTTTTGAGTTTGAAGTCTTCTAAAAAGTGCATGACTAGATCATATGTTTCATCTTTAGATGTCATAGTTTCAATCCAAGTGAATCTAGAGTAGTCATCAACTACTACAAGTGTGTACTTGTCTCGAAATCTTGATTGTTGTAATAGGTCCAAAGAGATCCATATCTGCGAAGTTGAAGAAGTGCGTTTGTTGATAAAAGCAGACTTTCTTTGAAGGAAGACTTGGAAAGTTTTCCTAGTTGACAAAGCTTGCAACCATGATCGGCAGACACCGTAGGTAGACCTTTGACAAGCCCATTTTGGAGAGCTTGGAAGGTGCTTGAAGTTGAGGTGGTGAGGCAGCTTATGCCATATAGCAATTTGTTGTCACGAACATTGTTGGCTACTAGACAGGGTTGAGAATCTCCTAGAAGATTTAAGTCCACGACATAGGCGTTTCCTTGTCTATTGCCGGTCGTGTTGTAGAGCCGCGATTCTTGTCTTTGATGAAGCGGTTGGAGTTGAATTGGCATAGAAGTCCTTTGTCCTTGGGAGGTGTGATATGCGAGAAGATTGTGCTTTAAACGCTTACTAGAGAAAACTTTGTTGATGGAGAGACTTCCTCTAGTAATTGAGCCATATCAATTGTCTTTCCTCTTGCATTGTCTCAGAAGATAAGCGTGGGTCCTTTTGCTTGACTATATCGCTAAGAAGACTTACTTTCATCGTGTGCCTTGAGCATTACTTGCCTAGGTACCGGATGTCTTTGATTTCTGATTCTATAGCCATGAAGCATTCTGTAAAGAGTTAAAGCAAAACAAGGTACCCTATTTGGGTCTAGGATTAGCAACCTTGCAACCCATACCTTGACCTTGAGAGAACTAGGTCTCTCGGATCTTAGGTGAACCTTAAGCAGGGCGTGCGGTGCCAAATGGCCTAAGCAATGGCAAGAATGACATAAATGGAAAGACCATAGAGAACCCATTAGAGTCTTCAAACTGAAGAGTGCTTTATGATCATTCCTTTTCTTGACATTCATTTTTCGGTTCGGTTGCTTGTTGATTGGTAGACTTAATTGGTTTCTTTTCGACTCTTCCTAGGTAGGTTTACCCTGTGGACTTGGCTTTAGCTTTTGTTGGATACCTTTTCAGGAGGATTGGGTGCAGAATACTTTAAGTTTACCTTCAAAGATGCTGACTTTAATGCTGTTTCAATGGAAAACTTGATAGTTCTTAGGTAGAGATTTAAGCGGTCTAAATTCCCGGTTTTGCCTTGTAGTCATTGCTTGGGTAGACTTCACTTTCTCTGGTTACCTTCTCTCAATTTCTCATTTGAATCATTCATTTGGCTTTTCCTTTCGAGCTTTAGGGTAAACATAAGGAACAGAGAACCAACCTTGACATTTCCAAATGTTAGAAAAGATATATCATTTGCGATTTCGGAGGATTCTCCTTCTCTCTTTGAAGATTGTGAGGAAGAATACATCTGAATATCCTATGCTGTTTTATCATTGCTAGATTTTTGGCTTGAGGATTTCTTGACAAATGCATCCTTGGAACTATTTCCAGAGTCAATTGTCTTTTTCTGAGC